>JAJHZJ010000316.1:0-495000 GCA_023548195.1 Bettongia penicillata ogilbyi | reverse complement strand
ATATACCACAATATGTTCATCCATTCTCCAGTTGATGGGCATCCCTGCAATTTACAGGTTTTTTGCCACCACAAAGAGAGCTGCTTTAAACATGATAGAACATAAAAGTTATTTTCCTTTTCCCCTAATCACCTTTGCAACAGACCTAAGGTTTATATTGCTGAATCAAAGTTTATAAACAGTATTATAGTTCTCTGGGTATAATTCCAGGTTGCTCTCAAAAATTGATGAGGCATTTTACAATTCCATGAATAATAAAAGTTTCCCAATTTTCTGACATCCTCTCCAACATTTGCCACTACACCTTTCCATCACTTTAGCCAACAATGAACAATATATTTATTTTTTATGTTTATTTTTTATCCTATATTCTTATGTTACTTTTAGTGCTGGCACGACAAGTTTCTAAATTATGAGGTTCTTTCTTTTCAGTAGTAAAATGCTATTACTGCAGTATATAGCATAACCTACTTCTCTAAATACAGTTTCTCCAAGAAAATTTAGAAAATTTACAGTAAAGAGATTCAGAAGAAGTATTTATACTGAACTGAAATTTTAGGATTAATTCCAAAGGCATTTCCTAACTTCCTTAAACAAAATAGACGTGGCCATCAATAGACAGGTTTTATGTATTAACTAGTTGTGTTTGTCCTTTTTTTATCTAAGAGAATCATGACATCAGGGAAATGAAAATGTGACTTGCAGTTGTCTTTGATTTGAGTGAGGGAGGGGTGTCTAAGGTCACCAGCCTCACTTTCTCCTCCACGGTCATCTGGGACCAGGGCCAAATATTCACCAACACCACTAGAGATGACATGGAATGCAATGGGAGATCCTGCTAATTTTAGGTAAAGACCTTGCATCCTTTATGCTATTGTGAAATAATGTGAATGTTTTTCATATTTCAATTCAGGTGCTCCTGATTCCAATTCATATTCTCTATCCCCTGTGTCACATAGCTGCCTAAGGTCAAATTGATCTTGAATCTCTTTAAAGAAAAAATATATTATTAGAATTTATCTGCCTTGAGAGATTATGACCTCTCTATCATTACAGGTTTTAAAACTAGTGAATAGGCCCTAATGAGAAAGTTGCAGAAGGGATTTCTTTTTTCAGCAAAGCTTAAATATCAGATATTTTGCATGACTTAACAAATTTGAGATTTTGTGACAATGTGAAAAATGAGTTTTCTTTTAAAGTTAGAGACACATATATGTTTAGAATGACCTTAAGAGCGGCCTTATGTAGATTTATCTGACCTCTGTAATATATACAGATACAGCCTATTGAGATTTAAAAACCATCTAAAAGAAAGCAAAGTGAGTCAGAAGGAAATTTAGTTGATGGCAATTTTTTTTTTAGAAACAAAATTATTATCTCTCCAAAAGTTTCATTCTGAATATAGTCTATCATCCTATTATTGTTAAATGGTTTCTATGGATACCAAATGGGTAAGAGAGGTGAACATAGTGACTATAAAGTCTTAAATTTCCCACGGGGAAGTTTTTACTCATTATATGAGTTTGGCCATGCCATACTTTGTTCTTTAAGATGCCCTAATAGCCAATATTTCCCAGGGAGGCACATTATGTTGCTTTTGAGAAAGTGCCAATATTCAAATCAAATTATGCCAAAATGCTTCATTCTCTTTCCTTCTAAAAGGAAATCTACTACTAAGCAATAAGCATAACCCAATAATAAGGCATTCATTTTTATATCTGCAGCCAGTAACGGTTAAAATTGCATTTTTTCTTTAAGTGTATCATTTTCCAGCAAAGTTTCCTCCTTTTCCTCCTCTTCCTTCTCTTTAACCTCTTCTTCTTCGAACAGCAACAAAGCAGTACCAGCAACAGCAACAACAGGAAAATAGTATGCACAGTGATTATAAAAATCTAAATGGAAAGGACACCAAACCACAAGAATTGAAACAGCAGGTTGTGAAATTAGAAAGAATAGGCTTAAACCCACAGAGACAATATAAAAAGACAGTTTTCTCTTCTTCCCTTATGGTATTTATTATAAATGGGTGCTAAATGTTTCATACAATGTCAGATTTTTTACCTCTGTCTTTGCTATTCAATTTTCCCCTTTTTTTCTGTTTCTTTTTTTTCCATTTCTTTTAAATTAAGGTTTGTCTCTGAAAGAGAAATAAAAGGAAAGGATGGAAGTGGAATCGAGTTAAAGCTATATCTATCTAATTATTTATCTAAAAGATAAAACAAATCAAAATTCAATGGACAGCTCAGAAAGTCGCAATATTGCTTTTCACTTTTTGCCTTGTTTATGGTGAAATTAGGTATTTTTAGTGGTGATAGTGGTGGCTCTTTTCATTCTTTCAGTTTCTCACTTATCAATTCTCAGTCCTTTGTGATGTAATGGCGTATTAGCAAGCATCCTAGTACACCCATGATGACCTGCTAACATCGGTTCTTTGATCTGATTTATAAAGGAAAGCTGGTATCAAAGGAATTAGCAATCCTTCTTTAATTAAACATATGGAAGCCAATCACTAGTTCAGGGGAAATGGCAACAACTTGAACGTGGAAAAAATACAAACTGAGAAAATGCAAGCAGAGAAAATAATACAAAGATCAATAGGCAGTGCTTCAACTGTCTGAGAAAAAAATACAACCTCCTATATACACGACTGGATGAATGAGCACCAACAACATCTCAGTAGTTGGGGGGCTCTTAACAAAGGGCTATGCCAAGTCGCATTTATAAAATCAAAAGTTCCTTCTCATAAGCGAAACTCCCAAACTAAAATACCAGTCTCCAATTATATATAGTTTTCAAATTATAGGCTTAGGACCAGAAAGTATCACAGTGACTAAACACAGCTGTGAATCACCTTTCAAATATTCACAATTTGGTCTGAAACTCGGAAACTGAACTCCAACAAGAAAACGAAAGTCCCACTTTTCTTGCTCTTATAAAGGATGTAAATACTACCCCATATCTTAACTCTTTGTGCCTTCTCCATGGTCACCACTTACATATTTATTGCCAAAATCCAATGTATTTTTCTCAATCCTCCTTCTTAAGCTTTTCTCTCCAGACCTCAACCCACCTTGTGAAATCCTCGCAAAGATAATTTACACTCAAGTTTTGGGAAGCTGCACTTATAATCTTTCCCCTTATCTTGGATGAAAGGCTCCCCCATGTCCTTTTCTGACTATCTCGATACCATGAACACTCTCTCTTACATGTTCTCTTGCCTTATTATAATGTAAGCTCTTACATGAGACTGGTTTGTTTGGTTGAATGTGAACCCTCACCACTTGGCCCTTTTCCTGGTACACTGTCAACATTTCAGATCAATGATCTGTAATCTTATACATTTGACTCAGTTCTCTATGAGTATTTATTGTACATATACTTTCTGACAAGTGCTATGCTAAACACTAGGTATACATATATAATTTTTTAAAAATCTTGCTCTCAAGGTGCTTACACTCTGATGGGTTTGAGAACAAGATGCACTTAGCAATATATATGTATATAATGGCCATATAAAAGACAAATGGAGCATAATGTTAGAGTAAAGCCATTAAAATGAAGGAAGAATAAAAAAGACTTCTTTCAGAAGGTGAGATTTTTAGCTGAGACTTGAGAAGGAGGCAATAGGGAAAAATATCGTTTCCATTATAGTAGAAAGCCATGAAATAAGTCCAGATTCAAAATATAAAGTGTAGTGTTCAAGGAACAGTAAATAAGCCAGAAACATTATTTCAAAAAGTATATGGAAGAAACTAAGGACATAAGAAGGATGGGTGCAAGTTATGAAATATTTTGAAAGCCAAAAAAAAAAAATGCTTTTATACAACAAGCACTTCATATTCACAGTCTCTGTCTCTCTATCTCTGTCTCTTTGTCTCTCTCTGTCTCTCTTATGAAGGATGGTATTAGCTTATTTTTTCCACTTTAATTTCCTTAGCCGTAAAACAAGAAAATAAACAAATAAATTAATGAATATAAATAAACCTTTGGTTTCCACATCAGAGGGTAGTTTATTAGATGAATGAATTTTTGTCTGCAAAATGTTTTACAAACATTAAGATGTTGCTTAAGAGTCTGCTCTTAATATTCCTTTAAAGTTTAACTCAGTTGCTACAGAGAAGCCTTTACAACCAACCCTGTACTATCCTTTTCAGTCCGTATTCCTTTGTCCCGGAGGTTTTAGTTGAGAGGGGAAAACATAACCCAACCATCTAAAACAATTAAAGAAAAAATTCAAAAGAAAAAACACAAGTCGGGATCACAGAAAATTTTTAGCCGTCTTCCTAATGGAGTAGAAATCTCGGGACATTTTATTCCAAAAGTAAATGATGTAGACTTACCATTAAGAATAACTTGGTCAGACAAAAATGAAGACACGTCTACTGAGGAAAATGAACTTCTAATGAAAGAGGACTTCTAAGCATTCCTAATTAAAAGAATGGAATTGCATAGAACCTTGAAATCAAATACAGAAGTCAAGAGTAACACAGAAGTTAAATATGAATAAAATTATAAGGTACTAAAATATAAACTGCTTACATTCAAATTTGTATAAATGTCCGCTATGAACTCAATAATCATTGTGTGTCATAGACAGTCAAATTTAACAGAAATCACAAAAATGTGATTGTCTTTTAATGTTTTGAGTATCGTAAGAGAGAAATGGAAAGTGAGGGGACAAAAATACACTGGGGAAGGAAAAGAAAAAGAAAGATTATGGACATTTGTCTCACATAATCAGATTTCGCTAGGATTACCACTGCAAACGAAGTAGATGGGGCAAGTAGATGTGACTGACACTTAAGCATCACTGTCATCTGAACCAAAAAAAGGCAGGAAGAACACAAGCATACAGTTGAGTCAAACTAAAAACATCTCTCTTTATAAGGAAATGAGAGAAAAAAGGGTAGAAATGAATAAGAAATTAGACTGAAGAGAGAATAAGGAAGTAAATAGTCTTAGGAAAAATCAGCTCTAAGAATGCACAGAAATATCTGTAGCTCTTTTCAGTTGCTCATCTGAAGGCATGACCACAAGTTGTGGATCTGATGAATAGGTAATTGCAGGTGATGGATCACTATTATGTTATAACAAAAGATGAATGGGAGGTCTACAGTGAAACTGAAGACCATGTGTAACAAGTGATGTGTGATCAATATCACGACAAAAGTATTTTCGAGGCAATCAACTTAAAAAGATTTATGAAATATGATCAGTGTAATTAATGGCCAGTCACCATTTTAGGTGATTAATGAGGAAAGTATCTTATGCACATAGTAAAGGTTATATGCAGATAAATATATAGACAACATATTGTACTTTGGGATACATACACACACATATATATATATACAAAGATATAGAATGCATACATAGTGAATTGTATGTGTATATATATTCAAGTTAGAAATTAATTTTACTTGACTATAGATTTTTGTAGATTTTTTTTTCTTTTATTATAGATTGGGATGGAATGGGATGGTGAAAAACGGATTATTTTTTGATGGAAATTAAATATTTTTAAAAGAGGAAAGGAAGAATAGGTACCTAGTATTAATTATTGTATAATTTCTAATGTGATTTAGGTGTAATTATTTAATCTTTCTAAAATGCGTTTGCCCCTAAAATTTAGCAACCAATAATAGCTCTAAGTCTTTGGGATAATTAAGAGGAACAATAAAAAAAAAAAAGACTTAGAAAACATCTTACGCTGTGAAACTTTTTACTGCTAACTGAAAGAGTCCTTACCTCACTGCCTCCCTAAATTGTTTAAAGAGAAAAACATTGTACTATAACAGGATGCAAATATAGCTCATTTCCACAACCCTAATAAATAATTGTTGGACAGTTGCCTCAAAATAATTATATTAATAAAGTAGCAAAATTTAACAGATCTCTCATCAAGAGAGAGAAGAGAAATTTAGAAAAAAAGGAAGGGAGGTTCAAATAGATGGAATAACAGATAGGATCAGCAAGTCTTGGGAAAAATGTGATGGTTTAAGGGTTTTCATGTGAGATATTATCTAGCTGATGGGAAGGTCATAGGAGTATATGTCATAAAGAAAATGTATCTCAACATAGAGCTATTTGTTCTTTGTGTTCTATTCATATTATTTGGAGTAAATTATTTAATAAGACATACATGTACTCTCATGCACACATATGCACACGTATGTGTGTATGTATACATATATGCATATGTGATCTGATATGCATAGCCTAAGGTGTTGTGGAATTCCTGGATAGCGCTGAAGGCAGTGAATGCAAGTGCAAAGATCCAGCAAAACTACAGAGATTTCCTACACATAAGACAGACAGTTCATCCTTTGCTAATACCTTCTCAGTAACAAACAAACAAACAAACTAAAACCTACAGGTTCCTGGAGGAATAGAATTCTTCTAGGAAAGGCAGTGCTTGTATGTAAGGATTTATGTGATGTATGAAAACACTCCCTGCTGCACCAAAAAGGCTTCTTCTTAATAAATACTGAGGTGAAGTTTTGCATGGTGATTCTTACTCATTAGAATGATAGTCAGATCTAGTTGTCTGATAAAGTAATAATATGATATAATATCTGCAAATTGATCTGCATATGTCCCTCTGAAGAGTTTATTAAATTGATGAGAAAGTCTTTATGCAAAGAGGTGTGAAATAACCAAATCAAAGTTAGTTCATTAGTTTTGTTTATGTTCACGTTGATAACTTTTGAATAAAAACAAGCACTTCACATGTTGAATTGCTCCTTAACAGTTCTGAAGAGATGTTTCAAGTCAGTCTACTTTTCCTTTCTTCTGTTTATTTATCTTCATCAAAAACAAAGTTAACACCTGAGGTCATTTTCTTTTACAACATCTCATGTTCAAAATCACTTACGTTTTTACAGTTTTGATCTTGATGGACTATAGGGAAAAGGTAAAGTTTATTGGATAGACAAGGTGAGAGCTTATATGATCAATACCTAAATTTGACAAGTTAGTGAAGAATTTATTGAGAAGAAGCTTGAGGCAGGAAGTAAAACATTGTCAACTATTTTATTTGTTTTAGGGAGAAAAAAAGCATCGTTTCATGTCTTCATAAATTATTGAAGATTTACTTTGCTTTAAACTCTGTTCCAATCATTGGTGGGACAAAAACTAATCAGCCTCAGTTCCTTTCCTTCAGATGTTTACAACCTACTAGTAAATATAGCACTTGGTGCTACCTCCTCCTAGGCAGGGTGATAATAAGCCTTTATCCAGTTGTTTCTTGGTAGAGTCTATGTACAGATCTCCAATAATCTATAGTTCAAGGCATACAATTCATTTTTTTCTCTCCATTGTAAAATATTTTCCCTAAATTTATTTGATTTTTTTATACTTATGATCTGACGAAGCACCAATCTCAAATTCAAAGGTACAGTCTCTAAATCCTTTTGCGATCATCCACAAATTCCTAAATGTAAAACCAACAACAGCAACAACAGACTTGGTGACGTAGAACAGATAAAATAAACCCACGGTCCATCAACGTCCAAATGGGTGTTTTGGGACATGTTTCTTTATTTCTCGGAGGCTCTGTTTCCTCAGCTTTAAAACAGGGAGAATTTGATTTGAATGAGCTCTATTTTTTCCATTACTACTTTGTGTCCTTTATGAAGGGCTATCATAAAGTGATTTTACAATATTTAAATTTGAAGTAAATGTTTCCACTTTTCCAATTCCCCAAATGCTGTGAAATTAGAGATTTACTCGTTTCAGGAATAATTGCTCCACACATCTTCCCTCTATATATAAATCTTGAAAAGAATGAAGGTAGCAGGCAACCTAGAAACTCCTCTTTGTTGTTGATCCAGGTGACATCCTGCTGGGCAAGAAGCAATGACATTTGAGGACACTAGTAACTGGCACAAACACTGAATTAATTCTGAGGTTGAAATATTTGAGTCCAGCAACATTTCGATACAACATGGCCTTCCTTCTTCAATTGGTGGGTAGATAGAAAGACATAGTTTCTTCTTAATTGAACAGTGCCTTGTAAAGAACTAATGGATTACATGGGTAGTTCAGATTGTGTTGAGTAATTTCGTAGGAAATCACATCTGTAAGATGTGTTGGACCCTAGTGAACCATGTAAGTTTTCAAATATAAACTTTTTCTATATGTATTTCTTATATTTTCTATTTCTGTCCAACAACTGTAAAATTGGCTTCTTGACTATAAATTGGCAAACTGATTTTCATTAATGTATTGTAATACGATTTCTTTTTTGGGCAGCAGCCTTATTTATACTTTTATTACTCTGTCCTATAGATTTGAGCAAAATTATTAAATTGAACACATATAAACACCCAAGAAACCTTCAAAATAACAATTATATTACTTAGTCGATTGGTTTAACTATTTTATAACATATAACTATCATAAAAATTAATCTGCATAATACTGAATTTGATCTGTTTCTGAAGGTAGTGAACTCCTTGTCATTTGAAATCGTTAAGAAGGAAGTGGATGAACATTTATCAGATACAGAAATGACTGTTACTCATGAAAAGCATGAACTTGACAAAGTCTCTGTCAATTCTAATATGTGGATTGAAAAAAATTGACATCTGTGATTCACATTATTTTTAGACTCAATGATCAGTTGACATAGGGCAGCAGGTATTGTTTTCTTCATCTTGTAGATGTGAAAACTGAGGGGTTGTCACTCTGGAACACTTTTGCGTTTACTTTGGCCAATCAATAAATAAATTTTAGTGGTAGTAAATTACACAAACACACACACACACACACACACACACACACACACACATATATATATGTATATGTACATGTGGGTACATGTATATATAGTACCCCTTGTTTGAATGACTTTAGTGCTAAGTAAACTGAAAGTTTAATGATTTTGTTTTACTCTTTTCAACTTGATGTTATTGCATATTTGGATCTGCATTCACTTCCTTTCATCACGCCTCTTCAATTCCCATTGAGAAAGTAAAAACACAAAATGATTTAGAAACACATAAAGTGAAGGGAAGCAAATTCCTTCTTTGGCTATATCTAAAAAACAAATAAAGAAACAAGAAACGTCAACTTTTACTCTTAGATCATCACCTCTTTAACGGTAGTTTACTATCACATATAAGTAATTTTCTGCTGATCAACTTTATAAGATATTTTAATATCAATACTCCTAAGAATTGACTTGATCTGAATCAGAGGGTGGCATGTTTCCTGACACAGGAGATATCTAAGAGGCAACTACAAAGCCACTTCATGTTATAGCCGATTTTTCCTCAGTTGTGGTTTGGATTTGATATCAGTCATTCCTTCCAACTCTGATATTCTGAGAATCTATGAGTAAATCATCAAAAATCAGTGCTGTTTCATAAAGCTCTGAAATGCCCTGAACATTGGATATTTAAGTGATCCATCAAACTATGCACTCTATAAACATCAATGTTGTATTTGTGAATACTTTCCTCATAACATAATTGACACAATACTGATACAGCATTTTTCATGTTGCTTTATATTATTTTTTTCAGATATCTACTGGTCACCTTGTAATATTAAAAAAAAAGATGAACAATAAGAATAATGTCACTGAATTTATTCTCTTGTGTTTTTCTCAAAATAACCAGGTTCAGATTCTGTGCTTTGTCATTTTCTTATTTTGTTACATAGCTATTCTGATGGGAAATTTCATTGTCATGACCTCTATCACATGTAGCCAGCTCATTGAAAAACCCATGTACTTCTTCCTGACTTATTTGTCCTTTATGGATGTGTGCTACACCTCTACAGTCATCCCTAAACTCATCATTGATTTGCAGGCTGAAAAGAAGAGTATTTTCTATATTAATTGCCTGATTCAGCTCTTCACTGTGCATTTCTTTGGAGGGGTGGAGATCTTCCTACTCACAGAGATGGCCTATGATCGACACGTGGCCATTTGCAAACCTCTCCCCCACATGGCTATTATGAGCAAGGATAGGTGCAATGCACTGGTCTTGCCTGCTTGGGGTGTGGGTTTTCTGCATTCATTCGTATAATTGATCCCTGCTGTTCCCTTACCTTTCTGTGGCCCCAATGAGATCAATCACTATTTCTGTAACATGTCCATTGCTGAAACTTGCCTGCATAGATACTCACAGGATCGGTCTTTTAGTAATAGCCAATTCAGGTATGATGGCTTTGGTAGTTTTCATGGTTCTCATGACTTCATATGCTGTGATATTATATACTCTTCGGACACATTCTCTGAAAGCCGCCAGAAAACACTTTCAACTTGTGGTTCCCATATCACTATTTTTGTCCTGTTTTTTGGACCTGCACTTTTCATTTACATTCGACCAGCCACCAAGTTGCTGGAGGACAAAGTTTCGGCTCTCTTTTACATAGTCATTGCTCCCATGTTTAATCCTTTCATCTATACTTTAAGGAATTCAGAAATGAAAAATGCCATGAAGGAAGTGTGGAACAGAAACTTATTCAAGGGAAGAAAAAATGTTTTAAACGGTATTGCTGCATTTCACTGTGGGTGTGGATCAGTATTTCAGCTGAGTACCAACTCATTCAGCAGAGGTTTGTGGGAGTCTACTCTGGAATTCACACACACACACACACACAAACACACACACATACACACACGATTGTCATGAGATGTAGAACTTGAAGAGACTTAGACTCCATCAAGTCCACTACATTGGTCTTACTAATGGGAAAACAAAAGTCAGGATTAGCCAAGTGACTTCCTGAAGGGCACACAACTGTTTTTTGCCAGAACAAAATGTGAATTCAAGTTTTTTGACTAAAAACTCAATGGTCTTACCTTCGTAGTGCTAAACCTAAGTGATGATAAATCTTGAGTGGAATAGATTTCATTTGCTAGTAAGGTTTTACTCATATATTATGATTTTAGCAGTTAATATAATCATATAAAAAGGAGAAAAATCCGGCATCTGGAATCGTCTCTTTATAAATACTAACAATAAGAGGTAGACGTATCTCAAGACGATTGTGTCTTTATGTCACTATATAATAACTGATTCCATTTAAATATTAAGTCAACATTTGCAAAGCACTATGCATACGTAATTTCATTTTATCATCACAACAGCCCTGTGACATAGGTGTTATTATAATCCTCATTTTACACATAACAAACCTGAGAAAGAGATTAAGTGAATTGCTATTGATCACATACCTATTACGTATCTGAGATAAGATTTTAACTTAAGTGTTCCGGGCTACAGGGTCTTCACTCCATTCATTGGACAACAACTTTCTATTACTACTTATATCTTCTTTTGCTTACCTCCCCATTGAGACTGTCAACTCTTAAAGGGAAGTAACACTAGGCAATTAGACAGTGTTGCCCCCGTTGTGGAGCCCTCTGATCTTTGCATAACTTATGAAATATATTAAATAAATAAATGTCATGTGTTTATATGTGTATATTCACACACGCACACATATATATATATATATATATATATATTTGTGTTTGTGAAATAAATATATATTAAATAAATATGTGTGCTTGTGTGTATACACACACATATATAAACACAAAGAAATATATGTATATATAATATACACATAAATACATATACACATGCATATATGCACACATATGCATATACAATATGTACATATGTTTGTGTGTATATAATATACATATATGTGATTTTATGTATACATATATATATATATATTCAATCTGTCTATCTATCTACTATTAAGATGCAGAGTCAAGGGAAGTGTAATGGAATTGAACGTAATAGGCAACATGTTTGGGGGAGTAGTATTTTTGTGTCTACATTAATCTGACCCTGCCATGATCCTTGAATTATAGCTTCTAGTCTTCCTTTCTTTATTCCATTATTTTTAAATAATTGTCGTATCCTATTTCTTTAGGGGAAAGTATAGGAAAGTATATGTGGATCAATTCCAAAATACTTGATGGTTTATATTTATTGTCGTAAAATATTTTTAAAATATTATATATTCTGTTACTATTATCATTAAATGGGAATCTATCTACATACATATATTCTATCACTGTCTATGACTCTCTGTCTCTGTCTGTGTTTCTCTCTACATATCTCTCTGTCTCTCTCTCCATATATCTATCTTTCTATATATACATAATCTATATAGATTATATATGTATACATGTACATATTTATTTGCAAATGGATATATATATATATACATATATATGTATATATATTTGTTCATCTTCATATATACCTACATATTTTGCACGCATATTCACATGCATGTCTATTTAATAAGAAATATTAAGGATAGAAATCCATTTGACAAAGAAAGAACAGTTAGAATAAGAGCATAAATACACAGTTACTTATGTAAATAGATATATATGTATGTATATATGTATGTGTGTGCATGTAATCTTGAATATTTAACTGTTCTGAAACACTCTTATAGTCTCCTATACTTTTTGTTGAAAAATTTTGATTTTCAAGTTTTGCTAGCATTTCATCTTCAACTAATGGTTTTTAACTCCTCATTCTCAAGGTTAATATGCCCAATATATTCAATGTCTTACTGATATTGCTATAATTATAAATTCTATGTCAAATAAGAAAGAATATTCTTTCATTGTACTTCTGTGTGTAACTAATAGTTTTTGACTACAAATTGTGTGAACTCTATGTTTTAAGTTGCTACATTTTATAATGATTTGAATAATTCATGCATTAATTAATATTCGTTAAATACTAACGATATATAAGATTCTCTGTTAAGCGTTGGGGAAAGCAAAAAATAAATTAAAACATGATAACCACCTTCAAAAAGATCAGTCTTTTGGATAAAACTATGCACACATACATATAGAATGCTTACATAAAATACACAATGTAAATGGAAGTTTATTTCAGAATAAGAAGTCAAAGGAACTGGGATTGAAACCAAGAATCACCTACCCAGCAAAACGGAATATAATACTTCAGGGGAATAAATGGTCATGTAATTATATAGAGGACTTTCAAGCATTCATGGTGAAAAGGTCAGAACTGAATAGAAAATTTCTCTTTCAAACACAGGAATGAACAGAAGCGTGAAAAGATGAACAGGAAAGAGTAATCATAAAAGACTTTCTAAAGCTGAACTGTGTACATTCCTACACGGAAAGAAAATATTTGTAACTCGATATTTTTCTTAGTATTCGGTAGGTGGAAAGATTGCACATACACACACATATAGACAGAGAGTACAGGCTGTGTTGCATCAGAAGAGATGATATCCACAAAAAAAGGTAAAAAAAAAAATTTAAAAGGTGTGGGAGGAAAACACTGGGAAGAGAAAGGGAGAAATGGAATTGGGCAGGCTAAAACTCATAAAAGTGATAAGAAAAATCTTGTTCAATGGAGGAGAAAAGGGAGAAGGGGAGAGGGGAAAAGTGAAGCTGCTCTCTCGACATATGGCTAAAGGAGGGAATAACATGCTCCCTAAATTTGATATGAAAATGTATCTTACACTACAGGAAAGTAGGGGAGTAGGTGACAAGTAGGGTGAGGGGAATGATAGAAGGGAAGGAAAATCAGAGAAAGGGGTAACTAGAAATAAAAACTTTGGGGAAGGGATAAGGTCAAATGACGGAATAAAAAAAATAAGGGAGGATAGAGTAGGATAGAGTGCAATATATTTATTATTACACAACATGATTATTATGGAAGTCTTTTTCAAAACGACACATATTTAGTCTGTATTGAATTGCTTGCCTTCTCAGTGGGGATGGGCCGGGAGAGAAGGAGAGAGAGAAGCTGGAATTCAAAGTATTAGAAACGGATGTTGAGAATTATTATTGCACATAACAGAGAAATAAGAAACGCAGTTAATGGGGTACAGAAATCTACGTGGTCCTGCAAGAAAATAGGGAAGATGGGGATAAGGCAAGTTTGGGGTGTGATAGAAGGGTGGGAATATTGAGGGAAGGGGTATTAAGAATGCAAGGTATTAGGGAATGGGGGACGGGAGAGATGGGGAGCAAAATTGGACATGTTACAGAGTGAAGTAAAAGCAATTGGCATTTAAACAATTGACTGATTTAATTACTGACACTAAATCAGAGACATCCTTAGTTCGGGGAAAGATTTTTAGTCTAAATTTCCTCAAGGCAGCTAAACTCAGGTAAAATTTGCCATTGGGTTTTAATAGTAAATTTGATTTTATGATTGCTATTTAATCAGGGACTGGAACATGCATGGAAAGGCATGTAAGTCACTTAAGACTTGCCTCAAAAGATGCTCCTTAGCCAATGTGAAATTATAGTCATATCTGAAACCTGGTTGTTGTAACTTGCTGTTTTAAGATGCTATGGAACTATTAAGTGACTGTTCTTCTGAGTCTAACTCCAGGTATGGATAGCAAGAAAGGGGGTCTGATCCTCCAATCCATGATGCCAGTAAGCCTGTGAGATGCTGGGAGGAACTGAAAAAGGTGATGTCATGGGAAGGGTGGGAGAGCGGTTGTTCAGCCTGGGCTGATGTAAGATTATTCTGACTCAGTTTCCCCACTGACACCTGGCAGACTTTAAGCCTGACTGAATGTAAGTTGACAATCTACTCCTGCCTGGAATTGACATGTAACTGGTGAGATATTCTTTCCCTGCAACGTCCCTACTCAGCAGCAATTTCCTTTAGTCAAAAAGTTTGTAAGCATAATACCGGATCTATTAAACTATAGATTGTTGGTAGGGGAACATCCGAGGTTAAGTCTAAAATTAAACTATTAGGCTTAAGATTTTAGACCCATAACAATAAGTTAGGGTCCTTTAATTCTTAGTAACACTATGGAGACAATTAGGTCAAGGGCTTGTGAAGTTAGCATAGAAAATAATTATTTGTGTTTCAGTTGGTTAAGGTGAAAAAAATTCGTTTGTGGTCTGTATTGTAAATTCTTTAAAAGAAGTATCACCTGACTAAAAGATGGAATTCTTTGGTGTCATGTTAACAAAGAAAAAAATTAAATACGAATTGTCATAAAAATAAAAAGGAATGAGACCTTTATCAGAGGCACTAGTTGCAAAAATTATTTCCCAGTTTTCTGCATCCTTCAGAATCTTGGTTGCATTGGGGTAGGTTGTGCAAAAACTTTTAGGTTTAGTGTAATCAAATTATCCATCTTGAACTTCATAATGCTTTCTATTTCTTCTTTAGTCCAAAATTCTTCCTTCTCCATAAATCTGATAAATACACTATTCCTTGCTTGACAAATTTGTCCATAGTGTCAGTCTTTACACTTAGTTCATCTTCGCATTTGGACTTTATTCTTGTGCTTGGTGTCAGGTATTGGTCTATGCTTGTTTTCTGCCACACTGTTATCCATTTTTCGCAGCAGTTTTTGTCAAGCAATGAGTTCTTATTCCAGAAGCTGGAGTCCTTGGGTTTATCAAACAGTAGATTGCTATTTTCATTGCCTGCTGTATCTTGAGTAGCTAGCATATTCCACTGTCTACCCTTCTTTTTCTTAGACAATACCAAGTGATTTTGGCAATTGTTGCTTTATAATACAATTTGAGATCTGGTAGCGCTAGATCACTTTCCCTCACATTTTTTTTTTCATTAGTCCCCTTGATATGCTGAACCTTTTGTTCTTCCAGATGAATTTTGATATTATTTTTTCAGCTCTAGAAAATAATTATCTGATATTTTGATTGGTATGGTACTAATCAAGCAATTTAATTAAGGTAGAATTGTAATTTTTATTAATATTGGCTTGGCCTACCCACGAGCAAATGATGCATTTCTAGTTACTTAGATCTAAATTTATTGGTGCGAAAAGGGTCTTCTAATGTATCGAGCTTATCTTCATTGCATATAATACTTGCTGAAGGGTTTTGGAAGACATTGCTTATTGTTTTATGGAAAGTTCCCTTTATTCCTATGCTCTCCAGTGTTTTTAATAAGAATGGGTGTTGTATTTTGTGAAAAGCTTTTTCTGCATCTATTGAGAAAATCATGTGGTGTCTGTTATTTTGTTGTTGACATAATCAATAATGCTAATAGATTTCCCAATATGGAAGCAGACCTACGTTACTGGTATGGAGCCTACCTGAACATAATGTATTCTTTTAGTGATTAGTCACTGTATTATTTTGGTAAAATCTTATTTAATTTCATTAGAGAAATTGGTCTATAATTTTCTTTCTATGTTATGGCTCTTCTTGGTTTAGGTGTCAAAACTATATTTTTATCATAAAAAGAATTTGGAAGGACCCCTTCTTCCCCAAAATAACCTATAACTGTTCTTTAAATGTTTGATAGAATTCACTTGCAAATCCACCAGAGCCTGGAGATTTTTTCCTAGGGAGTTCATTTGATGACTTGTTCAATTTCTTTTTCTAAGATGGTGTTAAGTATTCAAATTCCTCTCCTGTTAATCTGGCCAATTTATATTTTCTAAAATAATGAGCCACCTCCTTTAGATTGTCGAATGTATGGGCATAAATTTTGGCAAAATAATTTCTAATAATTGTTTTAATTTCCTCCTCATTGGTGCTGTGTTCACCCGTTGCATTTTTCATATTGGTAATTTGGTTTTCATCTTTCTTTTTTTTAGACTAAATTGATCAAAGTTTTATCAATTTTCATAGTTTTTCATAAAACCAACTATTAGTTTTATTTATTAGTTCAATAGTTTCCTTAATTGCAATTTTATTAACCTCTCCTTTGGTTTTCAGTATTTCTAATTTGTTATTTACGTAGGGATTTTAATTTCTCCTTTTTTGAACTTTTTCAGCTGCATGCCCAATTTATTAATCTCCTCTTTTTCTATTTTATTCATGTAGTTATTCAAAGATATAAAGTTTCCCCTAAGAACTGCTTTTTCAGTATCCTATAAGATTTGGGAGGTTTTCTCATTATTGCCATTCTCCTTAATGAAGTTGTTAATTGTTTCTACGATTTCTTCTTTAACCCACTCCTTCGTTAGGATAACAATTTTTAGTTTCCAAATAATTTTTAGTTTTTCTTTTTATAGAATTTTATTACATAAAATGGTTATTCCATTATGAACTGAGAAGGATGTATTGACTATCTCTGCATTTCTGCACTGGATTGCAAGGTTTTTATAACCTGGTACATGGTCAGTTTTTGTATATGTGCCACCTACCACTGAGATAAAGGTATATTCCTTTCTATCCCCATTCAGTTTTCTCGACAGATCAATCATGTCTATCTTTTCCAGAGTTTTATTCACCTCTTTAACTTCTTTGTTGTTTATTTTAAGGTTAGAATTATCAAGTTTAGAAAGGGGAAAGTTGAGGTCCCCCACTAGAATAGCTTTCCTGTACATTTCATCCTGCAACTCCCCCAATCATTCCTCTATAAATTTGGATGCTATACCACTTGGATAATACATTTTTAATAATATGTCTTCATTGTCTACGGTGCTTTTTACCATGATATAGTTTCCTCGCTTATCTCTTTTGATTAGATCTACTTTTGCTTCTCCTTTGTCTGAAATTAGGATTGCTAGCTCTGCTTTTCTTACATCAGCTGAAGCACAATATATGATGCTCCAATCTTTTACCTTTACCGTCTCTGTATCTCCCCCACTTCAAATGTGTTTCTTGTAAACAGTATATTGTTGGATTATAGCTTTTAATTCATTCTGCTATCCATCTCTGTTTTATGGGAGAGCTCATTCCATTCACATAAACAGTTATGATTACAATCTGTGTCTTTCCCTCCATCATCATTCCCAGCACTTGTGCTTTTAGTTCTCCCTTCTCCCTTCCCCTCCTCAAGAGATTTTTTGTTTTTGTCCACCACCTCCCACAGTGTTTTCTTTCTTCTTTCAGACCCCTCTTTGTATTTCTCTTTACCCTTACTACTGCTTCCCTCCCTTTTACCTTCCCCTACCCTTTCTTCCCCCTTCTTCTCCTATTGCCTATAGAGGTAGTTAGATTTATATATTTAATTAACTTTACTGTTCCTTCCTTGAACAAAATCAGATGAGAGTACCTCTCCAACAATGCCCATCTTCCTTCCCTCTTTCCTTCTCCTATATTATAAGTTTTTACTTCTTATTGTGATGGATTTTATCATTTTATGCTTCATCCTTTTAACATCTCCTGTTACAATCCTTTCATATTCTTAAATCACATTTTAATCTTCACATTATTTACTTCATACCCGTTCCCTCTATCTATGTATATCCCTTTTATATTTCATAATAGATGTACAATTCTCAAGATTAATAAGTGTTCTCTTCCCTTATACGAAGTAAGCAATTTGTTCAAATTTAATAACAAGCTTTTCTTTTCCCCTGTTTACCTTTTTGTGCCTTTCCTGAGATGCATTTGAAGATCAAATTTGTTTTGAGTTCTGGCATTTTTGTCAGGAAGGTCTGGAAATCCCTAATTTCATTGAATGTCCATCTCCTTGGCTGAAATGTTATGCTGAACTTTGCTGGCTAATTAACCCCGTTGGTTGTACTACCAGCTCCTTTTCTTTATGGAATATCATATTCCAATTGCTTCGATCTTTTAATGTAGAAGCTGCAAGACCTGTGTGATCCTGTCTGTAGCTCTTCGATATTTGAATGGTTTCTGTCAGGCTACCTGCAATATTTTCTTATTCACTTGATAGTTCTGGAATTTGGCAAGAATATTTTTGGGGTTTTGAGTTTGGAGTCCTTTAAGGGAGGTGAGTTGTGGATTCTCTAAATGGCTAGGTTGCCCTCTGTATCTAGCACTTAGCACTTCTGGGAAGTTTTCCTTGATGATGTCTTGGAAGATATTCTCCAGTCTCTTTTTTTTTCATCATGGCTTTCTGGTAGGCCAATAATTCTTGAATTTTCCAGGTCAGTTGTTTTTCCAATCACATATTTTACATTTTCTTCTATCTTTTCATTCTTTAGATTTTGTTTGACTGATTCGTGCTGTCTCATCGAGTCATTAGTTTCTACTTGCCCAATTCTGATTCCTATCCAATAGTTTTCTTCAGTTAACTTTTGCATCTTCTTATTCATCTGTCCAATTATTCCTTTTAAGGAATTAATTTCTCCAGTAAGTTTTTGTACTTCCTTTTCCATTTGTCCAATTTGTCCAGTTAGGTTTTGTGCTTCCTTTTCCATTTTTTTCAATTTTCCTTTTTTAACAGCTGTTCTCTTTGTAGAATTCTTTTTTCATACTTTAAAATCATTGTCCAATTTTTCTTCTATTTCCTTCTTCAGATGTTCCAGAAGAGATCTTTGTGCACGCGAGCAGTTCATAGTCCTTTCAGAAGTTTCAGATGGGAGTAAAGCCTAATGCTGACTTCTTTGGTATTCGTGTTTTGGTCCTCGTCCCCTTAGAAAGATTCTATGATCTTTTCCTTCTTGCTTTACTTCTTATTACTCATGATGTTGACGCTTTGTGTATTGTAGTCTCTGGTTCTTTCAGCTAGAAGAGAGAGAACTTGGTGTTGAGCTGGCTGGTGTGACCAAGCAAAGGGGAGGTGTCCTTTTTTTCTTTTTGTTTTGTGCTTCCCTGGATTATCTCAGGAGCTAGTTTGTTAAGTATGGGGGATGGACAGTCTATTCCCAGGAGGTATCCTCAGCTGTTCTGGAGCAAAAGCAAGCTCAGAGGTTGATGATCCCGACTACTCTATTTTCTTCCCAAGTCCCCTGAAGCAAACCTTGGCTCCTGGTGTTGGAAATTGTGGGGCTCCACCCTGCTGGTGCTCCTCTCCTCGCATTTTGCTTCAGCCACAGTAAGAGGAATATTCCTTAGCGATTTTTCTAGCCTCATGTTCTCTAAGACTGTTTACCACTTCTGCTATCCCACTCATTGAATTTTTTTCTGGGGAAATATTTTATGGTTTTGTAAAGGTGAACAAGGAGAGGGGGGAAGCATTTACCAATCACTCCACCATTTTTGCTCCCAAAAGTTCAAATAGGTGACTTCCAGACGTTTAATCTTCTGGCTGATGATCTCAAGAGTGACTGTTGCTGATACCTGGGGCTCACACTCGCTCTGCTCTGCTGGACTCCAGCCCTGAGCTACCACTCCCCCATTCTTCCATGCTACCATTGCCTCAGGCTAGCCTGGGGCTTTCCTGCAAGTATGTGCTGTGGCAGGACATGCTGTGCTTTATACTATGGGCTCTTCCCCACGCACAGAATAAATCCTTCCCATTGACCTTCGAGTCTGTCCTGATCTGTGAATCTGCCACAGTCTCTTTTGTGTTGGATTCTGCATCTCCAAAATTTGGTCAGATTATCTTTTTAGAAGTATCTGAAGGAGTTTCTCTAAGAGCTTAAGTGACTAATTTCTCTACTCTTTCATCTTCGTGAAGTAGATTTCTAGCACAAGATAATCTGCCAGGGTCTATCACACCATACTGGGAGTGGAGCACAGTTGTGAATGGGCCACAAGAGAATGGATGGAGCTACAGCAAGCCTTAGGTGACTGATGACTTCTGCATTTTCCTGACTTCTCATTTTAAAAATATCAAATATATCTTGGAAATTTAGTGGGAAATGTCTCTCATATGGCTGAGAAGGGAACATGGTCCAGCGCCAGTCAGAACCAGACCCAGACATAAGTCTCACCCAGCCCAGGATACAGCCCAGGACCCAGCCCCAGAAGGGTGGCAGACACTGCTAGAAAAGAGGCTGTTTATGGAACCCACCAGCTAACAAAGCGTTCAAAAATCAAGTAATAGGGCGCAGAGCTAAGATGGTGAAGTGGAAACATGGATACGCTGTAACTCTTCCCCAACAGCCATTTAGATACCTGCAAAAAGTGAATCCAAACAAATCTAGATCAACACAAGCCACAAAATGACAGAATGAAAAAGATTTCCAACCCACAACAGTTTGTAAAGTCAACAGGAAAGGTCTTTTGCACCAGGGCTAGGAGCAGAGCACACCCCATCCTAGCCTAGCATGGGCCACACCAGCACAAACAGGAGTGTAGCAGGCTTCAGAACACTGAATTATGGGCAGCTGCCATGGTCTCTAGAAATCTCAGACCACAATGCAAAGACAACATCAAAGGTCAGTGAGAGAGCTCTTTCACTTGGGTGAGAAGGGAGCTTGGTCAGGCCCACCCCCAGGGCG
Source organism: Bettongia penicillata ogilbyi (assembly GCA_023548195.1). NCBI lineage: Eukaryota > Metazoa > Chordata > Mammalia > Diprotodontia > Potoroidae > Bettongia > Bettongia penicillata. Next base: position 473,937 of record JAJHZJ010000316.1, on the reverse strand, counting down.
GTGGCAGCCACTGACACAGCAGCATCCACTTTTTTTTGGAGTTCTCTGCCTAAAGACCATGATGGAATCAAGAAACTTATGTTGGTCTAAATCATGATTGGCAGTCCTGGTGTGATGAGCAGTGCTGGCATGGTGAAACTAGTGGAGAAGGAATCCTGCTGATAGTTCCAGGGCAGAAAAGACTATACCCTACACTTGAAAAAGGACTCAAAAATCAAGTAATTGGCTGGGGAAGACCAAAACAGGGGAAATCTAAGACTATGGAAGGTTACTTTCTTGGGGAAAATATACTTTCTTCCATGCTTTCCGATAAGAAAGAGCATGGCATGCAATCAGAGGAAGACAACAACCTCAAGATTGCAACACACAAAGCCTACAAAATATACGGAACGATCTCGGGTCATGGAAGAGCTCAAAAAAGATTTTGAAAATCAAGTAAAAGATGTGGAGGAATAATTGGATAGAGAAATGAAAGTACTGCAGGAATATCATGAAAAACAAGACAACAGCATGCTAAGGTAGAGCCAAAACAATGATGAAAAAAACAATACCTCTAAAAACAGACCAGCCCAAATAGCAAAAGGGGTGCAAAAAGACAACTAGGATAATGTCAAACACGGACAGATGGAAAAGGAGGTCCAAAAGCTCACCGAAGAAAATAGTTCTTTAAAAATTAATGTGGAACAGATGGAAGCTGATGAATTCATGAGAATTCAAGAAATTATAGAGCAAAAGAAAAAGAATGAATAAAGTAGAGGATAATTTGAAATATCTCACTGGAAAAACAACTGACATGGGAAATAGATCCAGGAGAGATAATTTAAAATTTTTTCGTCTAGCTGATCAAAAAAGAGCCTAGGCATCATTTTTCAAGAAATTATGAAGGAAAACTGACCTGATTTTCTAGAACCAGGAGTAAAATAGAAATGGAAAGAATTCATTGATTACCTCGTGAAAGAGATCCCAAGAAGAAAACTCCTAGAAATATTGGAGTCAACTTTCAGAATTCCCAGGACAAAGAGCAAATATTACAAACATTCAGAAAGAAACAATTCAAGTCTTGTGGAAATACAATCAGGAAAACACAGGATTTACTTTGTTTTGTTATGTGTTCATCCTTCATTGCCAAAGAAGACCACGCCATCAGCAAAGTCATTACATGACTTGTAACTACCTTTGTTTTGAGTGAGTTAAAGCTGTGTAGGCCACCAGCCTCACTTCTCCACAGCCATCTAGATCCAGTTACCGGATCTTAATCAGGATGACTGGAGATGACCCAGCAATGTACATAATATGTACACAGTAAGCACAATAAATACAGCTATATAAATGAGAAAAATATTAAAAACGAAACTGAACTCTGTGTAATTAATCAGTTAATTAATCACCAGTTTGGGCTTCAAAAAGGAGATCAACTATAGAGGTGAAATGATGCTTATGTCAGATGTAGACAGTTTATTAGTTGGTTACGTCTAACTCCATTTATTTGTTAATATTTTTTTATAAGACAAAGCTCAATGGGTACAAATAAGTATGATATAAGAACAAAAGGAACTAATAAAACTTTGTGAAGAAGGGGTTGGTTTTTTTGAGGTTTATCCTTATTCAAATACTGGGTTGCAGGGGAGCAGAGAATCAGTTCAAGATATGGTGACCTGGAGAGGTATTGTGAAGACTGGAGTATTTGATCCAGGGCATACTCTGCCTGGCTGACATTTGGTCTTGACCAGTGTTACTCTTATACGTTTCTCTTTGGAGCTTGTTTAAAGGTCCTGTTGGTGTAACAAATAAATGTGCCTTCTTTGAGTAACATAAGAGCTTTCACCCTAGGATATTAACTCAATCACAGAAACCAGAATTGTTCTTTTAGACTGATTCAGGAGGCATATCCTTATCTAAAATGATATCTTTTTTAAAAAAGTTCAAATTTTTCTTGTTTTTTTTCTGACTTCATTTTTAACTATTCTACAATATATAATGTCCTTCTGCAAATGAAAAAGACTTAAGATTTTTTTTTCTTGCTTGCTGCATATAAATCTTGGAATAAAATGGGGTGGGTGATTGAAAAAAATAAATTTGAAAATAGTTCTGCTAGGATACTACTGGAACTTTCAGACATTTAAAATTGCACTGGCTTCTAAACAATATATTCTGATAGGATTCAGTAGTTTTAACACTAATAAAAAGGAATTAGAATACAATATTCCAGTGGGCAAAGGAGATAGTATTAAAAGCAAGAATCACTTACCAGCAAAACTAAGTGTAATGTTTCAAGAAAAAATGGAATTCCAATGAATGTGAGGACTTCCATGCATTATTATTGAAAAGATTAGAGCTGAATAAAAAATTTGACTTTCAAACACAAGAATCAAGAGAAACATGGAAAGATCAGTAGGATACAGAAACCTTAATGAACTCGTGAAAGTTCAACTGTTTACATTCCTATATGGAAAGATGATATTTGTAACTCATGAGACCTTTTCCAGTGTTAGGGTAATTAGATAGAATACACACACACACATACATACATATATGTATATATATTTATTCACATACGTATGCGTATGCATATGTGTGTATGTATATATTCGCATATTTGCATATATATATATATATATATATATATATATATAAACAGATACACATAGATTACACATGATAAGCTAAATATGAAGGGAGAATAACCAAAAAAATAAAATTACAGTTGAGTGGAATGCACTAGGGGCAAGAGAAAGGGAGAAGTAGAACATAGTAAATCATCTCACACAAAAAAAGTAAGAAAGGGATTTTACAATGGAGGGGAAGAGGGCAACATGAAAGAAAATAAGTGAGCATTATCTTACGGGATTTGGCTTAAGGAGGGAATAATATACACTCAATTGGATATGAAAATCTACTTTACTCTGCAGGAAGGCAGGACAAAGGAGTTGGAGAGGGAAAATAATAGAGGGGACAGCAAATTTGGGAAAGGAATAATCAGAAGCAAACAATATTATGGGACGACAGGTGAAGGGAGAAAATGGTATGAATGAAGGGCAAGATAGTGCAAAGGGAAATGTGACTAGTATTTTACAACATAACTGTTATGGAAGTATTTTGCTTGACTATACATGGATGACCTAAAGTGAACTGCTTGCTTTCTCAATGAGGGTGGATGGAGATGGAAGAGGAAAGAGAATATTGAACTCAAAGCTTTCAAAATGAATGTTAATTTTCTTTCTCACAACTGTGAAATAAGATGTATAGGCAATTGGGGTCTAGAAATTTATTTTTCTCTACAGGAAAAGGGAGAGGAGAGTGATACCAGTAGGGGAGTAATAGGAGGGATGACAGACTGGAAGAAGGGGTGGATGGGGTGCATGCTGTCATCGATTTGGTGGTGAGGAACGATGGGGAGAACATTTAAAATTCAAATTCTTATAGAAGTGAAAACTGAGATTTTAAAAAATGCATTATTTTTTTTTTAAAAAACAATCAAGTTATTGGATTGGTAAATGAGCACATGGGGGAAATAGCCTATATGTTCCTACTTTGTCAATGAAGATGTATAGTCGTATATCACTGATGATGACGAAGATCAAAACATACAAGCAGAAGAAGACAAAAAAGTTAAACGTCTCGCATGTAAAATCACCAAGAAAACCATGAATTTGTCTCAGGACATAGTAGAACTGAAAAAGAATTTTTAAAACCCTATAAGAGAAGTAGAGGAAAAACTGGGAAAAGAAATGAGAGTGGTGCAAGAAAATCATGAAATATGAGTGAACAGTTTGCTAAAGTAAACCGAAATATGGTTGAAGAAAATAATACTTTCAAAATTAAATCAACTCAAATTGAAAATGGAGAATTTTATGCATTCTTGTTTAAAGAGCACAGCTGAATAGAAATTTTGACTTTCAAATACAAGAGCCAAGATAAACACGAAAAGGTAAACAGGAAAGAGAAACCACAAAGTACTTATTAATGTTGAACTGTTTACATTACGACATGGAAAGGCGATATTTGTAATTCATAAGAGTTCCAGTATTTCTTTCCCCTTATTAGGAGAGTTGGAGGGAATGCGCGAGTGTGTGTGTGTAAGATAAATAGGCAAGGGATATATGCATATATCTTGCCCTACAGGAAAATAGAGGAGAAGGGGATGGGGATGGGGATAGAAGGGAGGATAAATAAGAAGAAAGGTTATCAGAATATATACTGTCCTGGGGAGGGGTGTGGGTGGGTAGAAAATTTGAAATGCAAATTTATTGTAAATAAATGTTGAAAAGTGAAACTAAATAAATTTTTCAAAGCTACTAAAGGATAATCTGTTATGTTTCAGGCATATCATATTTTAGATGATTCTAATATATTGAGGTTCATATATCCAATATTCTATTGATGATGTGAGGATAGAGCTCAAGAGAAATTATAAGTCTAAGATTAGGTTATAGGTTAAGTTAAGTAGATATGAGAATTTTTGGCATCAAACTGATGAAGGCACCAAAAGAATATCATAAAAAAGGAGAATAGAAAAATGTCTGGGGCAAAGCTATAAGAATCCTATGTATTTATTGAGCATAACGTGGAAAATATTGAAAAAAGGGGGCTTAAAAAGTAGTAGTCAAGAAGACAGGGAAAGAGCCACATATATCATGAAATCCAAGAAAGAAATGAACATGCAAGAAAGAGAGCGATCAATACTGCCAAAAAATTTAAGAGATCAAAAATGCTGGGAATTAAGGGAAAAAAGATATTATATATAACAACTAAGAAGTCGTTGGTAATTTTGTATATAATAATTTTAAGGAGGAGGAGCCAAGATGGCGGAGTAGAAAGACTCACATATGTTAGCTCCGAATCCACAGCCCATAAATTTCCTGTAAAAAGAACTCCCCACAAATTCTGGAGCAGTGCAAACCACACAGCAACGCAGTGGAGGAGATTTCCGTTCCAAAGAGCCTTGAAAAACAAACCCCAAAGGTTCTTCGTGCACTGGACAGTGGAGCACAGCCCTGGCCGCATGGCCCAGGGAGGAGCAGATCCGAGCAGTCTTCAGGGATGGAACCTCCGGTGGCCGCGAAGGTCCCTCCATCCACAGGCGCTGCAGGTCAGTGAGAGAGACTTCTGAGCCGGCTGAGAGGGGAGCGGGGTGTCTTCATAACTCAGGCCCCCTCAGGAGGCAGCAGGAGAGGCAGTGGCAGTCAGGCGCTCCCGGGACAGCCAGGAGCTCTGCTCCATTCCTGAAGGTCTCTGCATAAACCTCCTGAGGGAACTGAGCCTGGGAGGTGGCCCTGCCCCAACCTGAGCACTAGAACTTAAGCTTGCAATGAATAGCAGCCTCGCCTGCCATGGAAAGCCCTGAGGCTGGGGAGCAGCATTTGAATCTCAGACTCCAAGCACTAGCTGGGGTATCTAGGCGGGGGTGCAGAGGAATCTCCAAATTCAAGTAAGTGTCTGGGAAAATGCCCAGAAAAGGGAAGAAAAATAAGACCATAGAAGGCTACTTTCTTGGGGAACAGATGTTTCCTCCTTTCATTTCTGATGAGGAAGACCAATGCTTACCATCTGAGAAAGACATAGCAGTCAAGGCCTCTGAACCCCAAACATTCGAAATAGATATCCAATGGGCTCAGGCCATGGAAGAGCTCAGAAAGGATATTGAAAATCAAGTTAGACAGGTGGAGGAAAAACTGGGAAGAGAAATGAGAGAGATGTAAGAAAAGCATGAAAAACGGGTCAATACCTTTCTAAAGGAGACCCAAAAAAATGATGAAGAAAATAACACCTTGAAAAATACGCTCACTCAATTGTCAAAAGAGGTTCAAAAAACCAATGAGGAGAAGAATGTTTCAAAAGCAGAATTAGCCAAATGGAAGAAGATGTTCACAAGCTCAGTGAAGAAAATAGTTCTCTCAAAATTAGAATGGAACAGGTGGAGGCTAATGACTTTCTGAGAAACCAAGAAATCCTAAAAAAAAACAAAAGAATGAAAAAATGGAAGAGAATGTGAAATATCTCACTGGAAAAACAACTGACATGGAAAATAGATCCAGGAGAGACAACTGAAAAATTATGGGACTACCTGAAAGTCATGATCAAAAAAAGAGCCTATACATCATCTTTCATGAAATTATCAAGGATAACTGCCCTGAGATTCTAGAAGCAGAGGGCAAAATTAAGTATTCAAGGAATCCACCAATCACCACCAGAAAGAGATCCAAAAAGAGAAACTCCTAGGAATATCGTGGCCAAATTCCAGAATTCCCAGTCAAGGAGAAAATATTGCAAGCAGCTAGAAAGAAACAATTCCAGTATTGTGGAAATACAATCAGGATAAGACAAGATCTAGCAGCTTCTACATTAAGGGATCGAAGGGCACGGAATCGGATATTCCAGAAGTCAAAGGAACTAGGATTCAAACCAAGAATCACCTACCCAGCAAAACTGAGTATAATACTTCAGTGGAAAATATGGTCTTTCAATGAAACAGAGGACTTTCAAGCATTCTTGATGAAAAGACCAGAGCTGAAAAGAAAATTTGACTTTCAAACACAACAATCGGAAGAAGCATGAAAAAGTAAACAGCAAGGAGGAGTCATAAGGAACTTACCAAAGGTGAACTGTTTACATTCCTACATGGAAAGACAATATTTGTAACTCTTAAACTTTTCAGTATCTGGGTAGTTGGTGGGACCACACACATACACACACACACACACACACACACACCACACACAGATATGTACACGCATGCTGGCACAGACACATACACATATGCACGCACATACAGAGACAGAGAGCACCGAGTGAATTGAATAGGATGGGACCATATCTTAAAAGAAATTAAGGTAAACGGTGGGAGAGAAATGTAGTAGGAGGAGAGAGGGTGAAATTGAATGGGACAAATTATCTCTCATTCAAGAGGCAAGGAGGAGACTTTTTAGTGGAGTAAAAAAGAGGAGAGCTGAGAAAAAAACATGAAGTTTTCCCTCAGCACATTTGAGTAAAGGAAGGAGTGAAATGCACACTCATTTTCGTATGAAAACCTAACTTAAAATAGAGGAAAGTGGGGGAGGAGATAAGCAGGGTGAAGGGGATGATGGAAGGGAGGGCAATGAGAGGAGGGACAGATTTGACGTCAACACTCGGGAAGGGACAGTATCAAAAGACAGAATAGAAACAACGGGGGGCAGGATAGGATGGAGGGAAATACAGTTAGTCTTACACAACAAAAGAATTATCGTAGTCATTTGCAAAACTACACAGATATGGTCTATATTGAATTGTGTGCCTTCTCAAAGGGAATGGGTGGTGAGGGAAGGATGGGGATAATTTGGAACTCAAAGTTTTAGGAACAGCTATTTAGTATTTTTCTTACTACCAGGAAATAAGAAATACAGTTAATGGGGAATAGAAAGTTATCTGACCCTACAGGATAAAGGAGAAGATGGGGACAAGCGAAGAGAGGGAGGGTAGAAGAGAGGGCCGATTGGTGATAGGGAAAATTAGAATGCTCGGAGTATTGGGGTGGGCGAAGTGGATAAATGGAGAGAAAATTTGGAACCCAAAATTTCGTGAAAATGAATATATAAAGTTAAATAAGTTTATATTTAAAAAAATAATAAATCTAATTGCATGATTAGGTCACAAGTTAGTAGCAGGTTTAGAACTGAATAAGTAGAAAAAGTGTAATTATGCATATATATATATGCATTTATAAATATGTGTGTGTGTATATATATGTGTATATATATATCACAGATTTCTCAAGTAATTGAGTGATGAAAAGGAAGGGATGCATGATGAAAGCTTGTGAGCATAATCATATTAAATGAAATTTACCGTAATTATTATCATCATTAAGTATTGTAGAGATGGAAATATATTTGCTAGCAGGACAGATAAATAAAGATTTGCCATTAGTGAAAGGGTAGAAAAGACAGAAGAAACAATCTATCAGAGAAGATTAGATTGAAGAGAGTCAAGGACGCATGTAAAGGGTTTTGCTTTGAAAAGATTAATGGTCAATCCTTTCTATCTAGGTTAAACGAGGAGATAGTAGGAGACGATTTCTGAGTGATATGGGATGAGGAGGGAGGAAACAAATGGAAATCTTGTCAAATGGCCTCATCTCAATGATCAGGTGGCAAAGTAGAAATGAAGCAGGACAGAAAGGTGGTAGAGTGAGAGGGAGTACTTGGCCTGCAGTTAGGAAGAGTCATCTAACTGAGTTCACATCCATCCTCTTGCTAGAAGTGCTACCCTGGGCAAGTCACTTAATTTTATTTGCCAAGTTTTTTTCTTCTGTAAAATAAACTGGAAAAGGAAATACCAAATCATTCCAATATCTTTGCCAAGAAAATCCTAAATAGTGTCAAAAAGAAATGAATAAGATGGAAAATGATTGAATAAAGGATTGTTCTTAAAAGAAAAGTTCAGGTGGAGCCACAATAGCAGATTGAGAGCAACAACTCACCTAAGCTCTTAGACAAACTCCTTCAAATACCTCTAAAAAGAGAATCTGATTAAAGTTTGGAGGCACAGAATTCAATAGAAGACAGACTGTGGCAGAATCAAAGCCCAGGGCATACTGGAAGGTCCATGGGAGCGATTTGTTCCATGAGGGTGAGCCCAAAGCGCACAGCTCAGATTGTCCAGCACAGCTGAGAAGGAGGGCCCCAGGGAGACCTGAGACAGCAGCAGGCAGAACCAACAGAGTGGCAGCGTAGGGAGAGAGACCAACAGAGCCAAGCGAGTGATGGCAGCTGAGCCCAAGACTTCAGACTCAGCATCCCCTGAGACTTTCATCCCATAGATTAAACATCTGTAATCACCTACTTCAAAGTCTCGGAGCGAGGATGGCAGAGTGATCAGTAAATGCTCTCTCCTTGCCCCGTGATGACCTCAAAAGAACCATAAAATATTTCCCCAGAAACATCCTGGATCAGTGGGAACATAAGAGGGGGTAAATAGTCTCATAACACCTGAGGCTAGGAAAATACCTACTTTGGCATAGACAAACCGGAAGGAGAGGGGCCTCAGGGCGGTGAAAACTCCCACTAGGCCCCAGTATAGCCTCAGCGCCAGGAAAGAAGCCCCAGGAGGGGTGGAAACTCACACTAGCAACCAGAAGAGCCTCAGTGCTAGGAAAGGAGCCCTAAGAAGGGTGAAAACTCACGCTAGGATCCAGGCTTGCTTCAGAACACCAGGGGAAATGGGAAAACTATAGGGCAGCTGGGATCACCAACCCCTGAGCTTGCCTTTCCCTCAGCTCAGCTGAGATGTCCCTTCACCAGATCATCTCTCCTCCATGCTTAACAAGCCGGCCCCAGGGCTGATCAGGGAAACATAGCAAAACAAGTGCAAAAACCCCCCATAGAATCTTTCTGTGGGGACAAAGGCAAAAACACAAATACCAAACAGGTCAGTAGTGAGACTGTACTTCTATCCCAAATTTCAGAAAGGACTATGAACTGCTCCCATGCACATACAGCTGTCCTGGAAATGTTGAAGAAGGAAATAGACGACAAACTGGGAAATGATTTAAAAAGTATGAGAAAAGAATTCCAGGAGGAGAACCTCTCCTTAAAAAGGGAAATTGAACAATTGGAAAAGGAAGTTCAAAAACTAACTGAAGAAAGTAATTCCTTAAAAGAAATGATTGGGCAGATGGAAAAGGAGATGTAAAAGTTAACGGAAGAAAACAATTTGATAAAAATTAGAATTGGGCAAATAGCAATTAATGACTCTATGAGACAGCAAGGATCAGTCAAACAAAATCTAATGAATGAAAAGAGAGAAGAAAATATAAAATATGTAACTGGTAAAAGAACTGACCTACAAAATGGATCCAAGAGAGAAAATTTAAGAATTAGTACCCTGCCAGAAAGCCACGATGGGGAAAAAAAAAAAAAAAAAAAAAAACCTCTGCACAATATCTTCCCGGAAATCATCAAGGAATATTGCCGAGAAAAGGTAGATAAAGAGAGCAAAATTGTCATCGGAAGAATTCACCGTTCACCTCCCAAAAGGGATTCCAAACTCAAAACCTCAATAAATATTGTTGCCAAATTCCAGAAATATCAAGAGAAGGAAAAAATATTACAGGCAGCCAGAAAGAAACTATTCAAATATCGAGGAGCTACATTCAGGATCACACAGGACTTTGCAGCTTCTACATTAAAAGACTGAAGGAATTGGAATCCCATATTCTGCAACGCAAAGGAGATGGAACTACAACCAAGTATCAACTACCCAGCAAAGTACAGCATTACATTTCAGGAAGGAGATAGACATTCCACAAAGTAAGGGACTTCCAGACTTTCTTGACAAAAACGCCAGAACTTAATAGAAAATTCTATCTTCAAACACAGGTCGCAAGGGAGGCATAAGTAAGGGGTCTGAAACTCTCGGGCTATCAGGGTCATGCCTTTGGGAGAAATCTCTTTGATACAACATATTCTTGCATGACTTACGTGATGGACCCCCCCCCCCCCATGCAATTGCCAACCTTCACAATTACCTTGAGCAAGAATACCAACAGTCAAGCACGTAAGCTCAGCATACAGTATCTGGAAACTTTTTGCTTGAATGGAAATGGAATGGAAGTAGAATGCCTATATACACTCTGAGGTAGCAGAGAATAAACGGAGTGCATACCATCCTTGCTCCCGCCTCATTCATTCACGCCCAGAAGAAAGATCTAATGCAGGCAAGAGATCTTTGGGAACTTAGGCATAAAAATGTAAACAGGGGGAAAAAAAAAAAAAAACGTTACTTAATGTGGGGAAACTGTTTACCTCCCTATAAGGCAAGGTGATACGTATTAATCTTGAGAATGGCACAACTATTATGAAATATAAAAGGGATATACATAGAAGGAACGTGTATAAAGTAAATGACGTCATAAAATATGATTTAAGCATGTGAAGGGATTGTGTAAGGAGATGCGAAAAGGAGGAAGCAGAAAATGGTAAATTACAAAACCGGAAGATGTACAAAACTGTAGTAGAGGGAAAGAGGGGAGGGAGATGAGCATTGCTTGAGAGGTACTCTCATCTCATTTGGTTCAAGGAGGGAACGATAAATATAGTTATGTATATAATTCTAACTAGCTTTATAGTCAGTAGGAGGGGAAGGGGGAAGAAAGAGGAGGGGAGGCTAAAAGGGAGGGAAGAAGCATTAAGCGTAAAGACGAGTAAAAGGAAGCAAGGCAAAAAGAGGGAAGGGAAGTCTGCAAGAAGTTGTGGTTAAAAGTGAAAACCATTCAGGAGGGGAAGGGGGAAGGGAGAATTAAAAGCACAAATGCTGGGAATGACGATGGAGAGAAAGACACAGATTGTAACCATAACTGTGAATGACACGGGAACGAACTCTCCCATAAAACAGAGACGGATAGCAGAATGGATTAAAAGTCATAATGCAACAATATGTTGTTTGCAAGACACATATTTGAAATGGGAGGATAGACACAGGATAAAGATCAAAGATTGGCGCAGAATGTATTGTGCTTCAACTGATGTAAAAAAAGCAGGGATAGCAAAACTATTCTCAAAAAAAAAGCAAAAGCAGAAACATATCTTATCAAAAGAGATAAGGAAGGAAACTATATCCTGCTGAAAGGCACAATAGACAATGAAGTAATATTATAAGTAAGCATGTATACTCCACGTGGTACAGCATCCAAATTCTTAGAGAAGAGGTTGTGGGAGTTGAAAGAAGAAATAGACAGCGAAACTACACTAGTGGGGGACCTCAACGAGCTCTCCATCTCTGAATTTAGTAAATCTAACATGAAAGTAAACAAAAAAAAAAAGAAGTTAGAGAGGTAAATAAAACTCTGGATAAGGTAGATATGATCGATCTCTGGAGAAAATTGAATGGTAATAGAAAGTAGTACACATTTTTCTCAGCAATATATGGCACATCTACAAAAATTGACCATGTACTCGAACATAAAAACCTCACAATGCAGTGCAGAAAGGCAGAGATGGTCAATGCATCCTTCTCAGTCCATAATGCAATAAAAATTATATGTAGTAAAAGGTCACGGAAAGATAAAACAAAAATTAACTGGAAACTAAATAATCGAATCCTAAAGGTGTGGCTTAAACAACAAATCATAGAAACAAGCAACAACTTCATTCAAGAGAATGACAATAATGAGACAACCTACGAAATCATTTGATGTACCATAGAAGCAGTTCTTTGGGGAAGTTTTATATCGTTGTATGCCTACATAAATAAACAGAGAAAGAGGAGATGAATGACTGGGACATGCAGCTGAAAAAGCTAGAAAACGAACAAATTGAAAATCCCCAAGTAAATACCAAAGTAGAAAAACTGAAAACCGAAGGAGAGATTAATAACATTATAAAACTGTAGAATTAATAAAGCCAATAGTTGGTTTTATGAAAAAACTAATAAAATTTAAAAACCTTTGATGAATTTGTTTTAAGAAAGAAGAAATAAAATTACTAGTAATGAAAATAAAAGGGATGAACTCACCTCCAATGAGGAGGAATTTAAAACAATAATTAGAAATTAGTTTACCCAACATTATGCCCATAAATTCGACAATCTAAATGAGATGGATGAGTATTTTCAGAGAGACAAATTTCCCAGATTGACAGAAGAGGAAGTTGAATAATTAAAAAAAAACATCTCAGAAAAAGAAATTGAACAAGCCATCAATGAACTCCCAAGGAAAAAATCTCCAGGGCCAGATGGATTTACAAGTGAATTCTATCAAACATTTATAGAACAGTTGATTCCAATAATACATACACTATTTTTGAAAATTGGGGAAGAAGGAGTCCTCTCAAATTCTTTTTATGATACAGTTATGGTTTTGATACCTACACAAGGAACAGACAAAACAGAGAAAGAAATTTATAGATTTATTTCTCTAATGAATACAGATGTAAAAATTTTAAATAAGATTTTAGTAAAACGAATACAACACCTTATCACGAGAATAGCACATTATGTTCAAGTAGTATTCATACCAGGAATTCAGGGCTGGTGAAATTTTATAAAAACTATTAGTATTAATCATCACATTAACAAAAAAACTAACATAAACCACATGATTATCTCAATAGATGCGAAAAAAAAAAACTTTCGACAAAATACAACAGCCATTCCTATTAAAAACGCCAGCGAACAAAAGAAGAAACAGAACTTTCCATAAAACAATAAGTAGTATCTACTTAAAACTTTCAACAAGCATTATATGCAATGGAGATAAGTTAGATGCATTTCCCATAAGATCAGGGGTGAAACACGGATGTCCATTATCACAACTATTATTGAGTATAGTAGTAGATATGTTAGCTGTGGCAATTAGACAAGATAAGGAAATTGAAAGAATAAGAATAGGCAAAGAAGAAACTAAGTTATCACTCTTTGCAGAGGATATGATGATATACTTAGAGAATGCCAGAGATTCAAGTAAAAACTACCTGAAATAATAAGCAACTTTGACAAAGTTGCAGGTTACAAAATAAACACGCACAACTCTTCTGCATTCCTATATATTAGTAATAAAAGTCTAAAAGCAAGAGATAGAAACAGAAATCCCATTTAAAACTATGTTGGACACTATAAAATATTTGGGAGTTTACCTGCCAAAACAAATTCAGGGACTATATGAAAACAATTACACGACAGTTTTTGCATAAATAAAGTCCGATCTAATTACATAGAAAAACATCAGTTGCTCATGGGTAGGCCGAGCCAATGTAATAAAAATGACAATTCTTCCTAAATTAATTTACATATTTAGTGCCATACTAATTAAACTATCAGGTAATTATTTTCTAGAGCTTGTAAAATAATATCAAAATTCATCTGGAAGAACAATAGTTCCAGAATACCAAAAGGACTAATGAAAAGAAGTGCTAGAGAAGGTACCTTAACTCTACCAGATCTCAAATTGTATTATACAGCAGAAATTATCAAAAGTTCTTGATACTGGCTAAGAACTAGAAGGGTAGACAAGTAGAATAAACTAGGTACTCAAGATACAGTAGGCAATATAGATATAGGAATCAGAGTTTGATAAACCCTAGGACCTCAGGTCCTGGGATAAGAATTGACTGTTCGACAAAAATTGCTGGGAAAACTGAATCACAGTGTGGCGAAAACTAGGCATAGACCAACGCCTGACACCATACACAAGAGTAAAGCACAAATGATTACATGATCTAGGTATAAAGTTTGATACCATCGACAAACTGAAGAAGCAAGGAATAGTGTATCAGATTTATAGGGAAGAGAAAAATTTTTCACTAAAGAAAAGATAAAAGGCATTATGAAATGCAGGACGGATAATTTTGATTATATTAAACTAAAATTTTTTTCACAACCAAACCCAATGCAACCACAATTCGGAGGGATGTAGCATATTGAGAAAGAATTTTTGTAGCTAATCTCAGGGATAAAGGCGTCATTTCTAGAATACTTTGAGAACTGAGTCAAATGTACAACAATGCAATTAATTCCCGAATTGATAAATGGTCAAAAGATATGAACAGGCAATTTTCAGAGGAAGAAATTAACTATAGCTATAATCATATGAGAAATGCTCTAAATCACTTTTGATTAGAGAGATGCAAATCAAACAACTCTGAGGCACCACATCACACCTATCAGACTGACAAACATTACAGAACAGGAAAATGATAAATGTTGGAGAGGATGTGGGAGAGGTGGGACACTAATTCACTGTTGTTGGAGCTGTGAGCTCATGCAATCATTCTGGAGAGCGATTTGGAACTATGCCCAATGGGCTAGAAAAATATGCATACCCTTTTGCCAAGCAGCATCCCTTCTAGGACTGAATCTCCAAGAGATCATAAAAATGGCAAAGCGTCCCACATGTAGAAAAATATTTATAGCAGCACAGTTTTTAGTGGTCGACAACTGGAAATCAGTGGGATGCCCACCAATTGGGAAATGGCTGAATAAATTATCTAATATGATTGTACTGGAATACTATTGTGCTATAGGTAATGATGAATACGGAGATTCCAGAGAGGCCTGCAAAGACTTATATGATCTGATGCTGAGCACATGGAGCAGAACCAGGAGAACTTTATGCACAGCAACAAATGCAGTGTGCGAGAGGTTTTTTTTGTTGTTGTTGTTTTTTGTTTTTTGTTTTTTTCCAGTAGACTTGGATCTTCATAGAAATGCAAGGAATTAAAAAAATCCCAATGATCTTCTAAGGCAAAATGCCTTACACATCCAGAGAAAGACCTATGGAGTTCAATCGCAGAATGTGGCAGATCATTTTTGTGTGTGTGTGTTTAGCATTTTGGTTTGTTATATGATTTCTCCCATTTATTTTAGTTCTTCTACACAGCATGAGTATAGTGAGAATGTATTCAATATTAATGTATGTGTAGATCCTATGCAGAATTGTATGCTGTCTCGAGGAGGGAGGGTGACTGTGGATGATACATGGGGGTGGGGGAAGTTCTAAGTTTTGTGGTAGTGACTGCAGAACAATAAAAATAAATAAAATTAATATAAAAATATAATCATCTATCTCAATTAGATTGTCGAATTTGTGTGCATAAAGTTGAGCAAAATAATTTTATTATTGTTTTAATTTCTTCCTTAGTCGAGTTGAGTTCACCCTTTTCATTTTTGATATTGGTAATTTGCCCTTCTTCTTTCTTTTCTGTAAATCAAACTGAAAAAAGGTTTAACCATTTTATTGGCTTTTTCTTAAAACCAACTCCTAGTTTTATTTATTAATTCAGTAGATTTCTTTATATCAATTTTACTAATCTCTCCTTTTGTTTTCAGCATTTCTCATTTGGTATTTACTTGGGGATCTTCAACTTATTCCTTTTCTAGTTTTTTTCAGCTGCATGCCCAAGTCGTTGACCTCCTCTTTCTCTTTTTTATTCATGTCGGTACGCAAAGATATAAAACATCCCCTAAGAAAATTTGGTAGGCTGTCTCATTATTGTCATTCTCTTGAATGAAGTTTTTGATTGTTTCTATAATTCGTTGTTTTACCCACTCATTTTTTGTGATTACATTGTTTAGTTTCCAACTAGTTTTTGATTTATATTTTCATGGCTTTCTATTACGTATAAGCTTTATTGTATTATGATTTGAGAAGGATGAATTGACTATCTCTACCCTGCATATTTACTTTGGGGGTTTTGGATGCAGAAGGCTTGACTTTTTCTGATGTTATCCTTTGCTCTTCCTCATCCGAAAAGATGGGAGAAAATACCTGTTCACCAAGAAAGTAAACTCCTATAACCTTACTTTTTCTCCCCGTTTTGGGCATTTTCCCATCCAGTTACCTGACTTTTGAAACCTTTGTGGAGAGGGAGGGTATATTCTGGGGAATTACAAGTTCTCAGTTCTTCTAAGGTGGCACAATCAAGGGAGAGGTGTTTACTTCTCTTCTCACCTGCTCACTGGTCTGGGAGCAACCAAAACTTTTCTGCCCAGAATCTGCAATTGAATTCCCTCACCACAACAGTCACCAGCTACACTGCCAGTTCTCCTCCTCACCCCTGGAGAGAGGCTCAGATCTGAGAATCAGAAAAACGGCTCAATTCCTCCAAGGGCTTTAGCTTGAGGTCTTCCCAGGCTGCCGCTCAAAGCTGAGATTTGACCAGCCCTTCAATTCTCGCAGGGGTTCTAAGTGGAGGCCTCTGACAATGGTATCTGCTGGTGCAGTGCCTGCTGCCTGGAGGTCCAGACCACGCTCCCCTTTCCTGGGTAAAGGAACCCTCCCGCTGACCTTTGAAGCTGGCATTTGTGGATTGAGGAATCCGGGAACTGCTGCTGCTGCTGCCCTGAATCCTGTTTTGGATCCTTTCTCTTCTACTTTGCTTTCGTCTGTGCTGTATGCTGGTGTGTACTCTGTCTGCTGGTCTGCTCTCCTCTTTCCTTCTTTTTGACTTTTTGTCTGTTACATTTATTTGCTAAATTTGTTTTCTATAGGCTTAGTAGTCTCCAACCGCAAGTGCCTAATTGCTTAAGCCAAATGTCATCCCCTATCCATGATGGTTATGCATCATCTCTGGGTGTGAAATCAGATTAAAAACTGATCTCTTGAATGAGATCTCTTGGAGCAGAGACAGCTCTATGCCCAAACTCCGGAAGGAATAATTATGGAAGAAGAAACCTTTACCCCTTGTCCCAAGATTTTGGGCTCCATTTCCTGAGAGGGAATGATGGGACACTTGTGTTCAAGCACCACTCTAAAGTATTACTTTATGTTCCCATTTTGTGTGATCTCCATTATACTGTTGTGGAGTTCTATAGACGCAAGTTGGGTAAGATATTGATTTATATGCTTATTTTCTACTATCCTTGTTCAAGTTCTGATAATAACCGTTTCCCTGCCGACAGATGCAATGAATAGACAAGATCTTTGGGCCAATTATAACAGTAATTCAAAGGAAAAGATCTTTCATATTCATTAGTAGGCCCCTATAATTCGCTTAGATCACCTGGAAACCTAAGTCACATGTCGTGGCAGGAGATTGCTGAGCAGGAGGAACAGGACAGGTGGAGTGGAATCAGGAGGAACTGAGTGATCCTGGTCAGGTGAGAGGAGAGACAGCAGAGGCAGGTGCGACCAGGTTCAGGCTTGTGAGTTTCTGCTTGGGAAAAGGCCCTGGCTGAGGGCGAGGGGGTGGTGGTGGAGGCTGTGGAATTACTTCGCTCCCTGTGGGGATAATTTTCATTAACTTTTTGGTTACCATGAGGAATCTGGCTTTTTGGTTCAGGATTTGGCTTTCTGATGTCTAAATAATTGTTTTTCTTCTTCTTCTGACTTCTCTATATAGAATCTTTTACATTTTGTGATTGCCAGCAACACTGGAATATTTATAGTCACCGCCAGTGATTTGGGCTTGCAGGTGATTTAAGCAAATCTTATGGGCCAATTAATGAATGAGGAAGATCTTTCCATTTACCACCACTGGTGTGCATAGTGCCTTGGTGAGACAGCCTAGATTCAGAAAGACCTGAGTTTAAGTTCTGCCTCTGATACTTACTACCTTAACTTCTGTTCTCTTCAGTTTCCTTATCAGAAAAAAACATGGAACAACAATAGTTCTTATCTCCAAGGATTATTTTGAGGATCAAATGAAATAATATTTGTAAAACATTTTACACAATATACCAGATAGTCTCTAAATGTTATCAACAGCAGCATAATGATACTGCAGCTATAGTAGTATACTACCATATTGTAATAATAATACTATTACTATTCTAGTAGCAGTAGTAATAGTATAGATATATAAGGAAATTAAATTTATATTAATGATAATAATCCCCCAAATAATAAATAATGAAAAAAATAATGGCAGTTTTCAGAGGAAACAATCCAAACTATCAATACTGATAAGAAAAAAAAAACTGCTACAAATCAGCAATATTTTAGGATACAAAATAACTCTGAGACTTAAGCTCACTCTGCAGAAGAACAAACTTTGACAAAGATAGCGAACAAAACATGGAGGAAGGACAGGGGAAGAAAAGTTACACTAATTATTTGTTGGTAGAATTGTCTACTGGTTCAGTCATTCTGGATATAAATTTGGGAGTTATTAAAATATTTTTACTCTTTAACCTAGAAAGAGTCTTTTGCAATTCACACATCATTGATGGAATAAAATGGAAAAGGACACACATACACATGAGTTTTTGTGTACAAAAAAGTGTGTATATGTGAATTGATGCCTATGTAATACGTGGTAGCCCTTTTATGGTGGCAGGCGACTGTAAACTAAAAGAGTATATATCCAACAATTGGTGGATATATAACCTATCATACTATGTAACTGGAATGAAACTGTACTGTGTATAGAAAATGAAAAGGACAGTTTCAGAAATCTGAGAAGAAATCTGATACATTCATACAGAGTGAGTTGATCGGAAACAAGAGGACAATTTACATAATGAAAACAGCACTGTAATAAAAAATAACGTTATAATGACAAAGTGACTTCAAATCAAATTCTCTGGTCAGCGCAATGAACACCAGTGATTTCAGAGGAATAATGGTAAAACACACTACCAACCTTTGGGCATAAATGTGGTGAACTCAGTGTGCAGAATGAGAAATAGATTTTCGCAGAAATTTGTTTTGTTTCATGGCATATATTTGTTTCAAGGATTCTCCAATGGTGTGGGAAAGAAGATAAGATGAATTTTTTGCTAAATGAACAAATATAATTAATTTTTAAAGACTAATATTCTCATATTTATTCATCTGTTAAAGATTATTGCTTCCCTCATTTTAAAGTGCTACAGAGTAAATGACCGGATCAAACAATTTTTAATAAATACCTACTATATTCCAAACCCAAATCATTCTTAAATTTTTCAAATACTGCCTTATACAATATCCAATTTTACTCATCAGTGGTAGTCAGATATTCCCCCCTTTCATAGCTTTGTTACCTTAGAACTATAAGGAAGTCTCCAATAACTCTAAAACGAATTGAGATGTTTTTCCATAGCATCTGGACACTGAGTAACTAAGACAGGAAAACGTTGGAAGCTATCAAATATGATCAACTATTTATATCAGGGGTTGTATTTTCTTCTACATTTTACCCAACGTCAGCCATTGTGAAGATTTTAGAGAACACATTTAGAATTCAATATTACTACAGAATAAAAAGTTATTGAACTAAAAATACGAATTATACTACTACTACTACTACTACTACTACTACTACTACTACTGCTACTACTACTACTACTACTACTAATAGTGATAACAATAATGAAAAAGCTTTTCTAAGAGCAGCTTCATTTTTTATAAATTTATTTATTAAACTTTTTAAAAAAAATTTTCACAAAATTTTAGGTTCTAAATTTACTCCCTATTTGTCCGCTCCCCCAACCCCAATACACCGAACATTCTAATTTCCCCTATAACCGATCTGCCCTCTCTTCTATCATCCCTCCCTTCCCTTGACCCCATCTTCTCTTTTATTCTGTAGGGCCAGATAACTTTCTATTCCGTATTACCTGTATTTCTTATTTCCTAGTAGCAAGAAAAATACTCAACAGTTGTTCCTAAAATTTTAACTTCAAACTTCTCCCCATCCCTCCCTCCCCACCCATTCCCTTTGGGAAGGCAGGCAATTCAATATAGGCCCTATATGTGTAGTTTTGCAAATGACTTCCATAATAGTCATGTTGTGTAAGACTAACTATATTTCATTCCATCGTATCCCTCCCCCATTGTTTCTATTCTGTCTTTTGATCCTGTCCCTCCCCGAGTGTTGATATCAAATTGCTCCCTCCTCCCATTGCCCTCCCTTCCATCATCCCCCCGACCCTGCTTATCTACTTCTCCCCCACTTTTCTTTATTGTAAGATAGGATTTCATACCAAAATGAGTGTGCATTTTATTGCTTACTTAATCAAATGTGATGAGAGTAAACTTCATGTTTTTCTCTCAGTTCTCCTCTTTTCCCCTCCACTAAAAAGTCTCCCGCTTTCCTCTTTTATGAGAGATGATTTACCCATTCCATTTTACCCTCTCTCCTCCCAATATATTTCTCTCTCCCTGTTTACCTTAATTTTTTAAAGATGTGATCCCATCCTATTCAATTCACTCTGTGCACTCTGTCTCTGTGTGTGCGTACGTGTTTGTGTGGTGTGTGTGTGTGTGTGTGTGTGTGTGTGTGTGTGTGTGTAATCCCCCCAACTACCCAGATCCTGAAAAGTTTCAAGAGGTACAAACATTGTCTTTCCGTGTAGGAATGTAAACAGTTCAACTTCGGTGAGTCCCTTATGACTTCTCTTTCCTGTTTACTTTTTCATGCTTCTTCTCATTCTTGTGTTTGAAAGTCAAATGTTCTTTCCAGCTCTGGTCTTTTCATCAAGAATGCTTGAAAGTCCTCTATTTCTTTGAAAGACCATATTTTCCGTTGAAGTGTCATACTCAGTTTTTCTGGGTAGGTGATTCTTGGCTTTAGTCCTAGTTCCTTTGACTTCTGGAATATCTTATTCCACACCCTTTGAGCCCTTAATGTAGAAGCTGCTAGATCTTCTGTTATCCTGATTGCATTTCCACAATACTGGAATTTTTTCTTTCTAGCTGCTTGCAATATTTTCTCCTTGACCTGGGAATTCTGGAATTTGGCCATGATGTTCCTAGGAGTTTCTCTTTTTGGATCTCTTTCTGGTGGTGATTGGTGGATTCCTTGAATACTTACTTTTGCCCTCTGGTTCTAGAATCTCAGGGCAGTTTTCCTTGATAATTTCATGAAAGATGATGTCTAGGCTCTTTTGTTGATCATGGCTTTCAGGTAGTCCCATAATTTTTCAATTGTCTCTCCTGGATCTATTTTCCAGGTCAGTTGTTTTTCCAGTGAGATATTTCACATTATCTTCCATTTTTTCATTCTTTTGGTTTTGTTTTATGATTTCTTGGTTTCTCAGAAAGTCATTAGCCTCCATCTGTTCCATTCTAATTTTGAGAGAACTATTTTCTTCAGTGAGCTTTTGAACCTCTTTTTCCATTTGACTAATTCTGCTTTTGAAAGCATTCTTCTCCCCATTGGCTTTTTGAACTTCTTTTTCCAATTGAATTAGGTCATTTTTAAAGGTGTTGTTTTATTCAACATTTTTTGGGTCTCCTTTAGCAGACTCTTGACCCGTTTTTCATGCTTTTCTTACATCTCTCTCATTTCCCTTCCCAGTTTTTTCTCCACCTGTCTAACTTGATTTTCAAAATCCTTTTTGAGCTCTTCCATGGCCTGAACCCATTGGATAACTATTTCAGGTGTTTGGGATAGAGAGGCCTTGACTTCCGTGTCTTTCCCTGATGGTAAGTATTGTTCTTCCTCATCAGAAAGGAAAGGGGGAAACATCTGTTCACCAAGAATGTAACCTTCTACGGTCTTATTTTTTTCCATTTTCTGGGCATTTTCCCAGCCAGTTACTTGACTTTTGAGATTCTTCTCCACCCCTGCCTCACTAGTGCTTAGGGTCTGAGATTCAAATGCTGCTTCCCAGTCTCAGGGCTTTCAGCTGGGGGCAGGGCTGCTGTTCATTTGGATTAAGTTCAGGTTCTCTGGTGGGGGCAGGGCCACCTCCCATGCTTAGTTCCCTTAGTGGATTTATGCAGAGACCTTCAGTAATGGGTCTGAGGTCCTGCCTGTTTTGGAAGCCCGGATCTGCTGCTTCCTCCTGAGGGGGACTGAGTTATAGAGACACCCCGCTCCCCTCTTGGCCAGCCCAGAAGTCTCTCTCACTGAACTGTACCGCCTGTGTTTGGAGGGACCTGCGAGGTTACCAGAGATTCCATCCCTGAAGCCTGCTCAGATCTGCTCCTCTGGGTGCCACGCAGCCAAGGCAGGGCTGGGCCCCACTCTAGATCCGGTGCATGACAGACCTTTGGTATCGGTTTTTCAGGGCTCTCTGGAACAGAAATCTCCTGCACTCCCCTGCTGAGTGGCTTCCACTGCTCCAGAGCCTGTTGAGAGTTCTTTTTATAGGTAATTTATGGGCTGTGAATTCGGAGCTAGCATATGTGAATCTTTCTATTCCGCCATCTTGGATCCTCCCCTGGAGAGCAGCTTCTTAGAGAGGGGTGATTAAGAAGACTGAATTTTACCTCCCTTAACTCATTGTACTACATGAATGATTCCGCATAATCTTGGTTTCTCACAACTGATGCCAATAAAACATATGCTCTGTGAAGTCCTACAAAGATAGATAAATTTTAATTATATATTCAATGGCAGATAGTTTTATAATCGCCCTCCTCTCTCCCTTCCCCTGTTTTGTTCTTCCTGTTTCCTCCCTTCAAGTATTCCAAGGGGAATGCTTTCCTTTTGTTACCAGCTTCCATTTTATATTTAATGCATTATTCTCACATTCCTTCCATCTTTTTGTTCTCAGTAAAGAATAAAAAAAACATATTGGTACTTTATGCAAGGATCGACATTCCTTTTCTCATATCTCTTAAAACATGATGACTTGAACATAATTGACATACTTCTTTATACCGACATGTTCAGACTTTCTGCCATTGTCAATTTGATTGTTCTCCTTTAAGGTATATTCCATCATGTTTCCTTCTTTATCACAATTTTTGTTCCTCTCTTCCTCTTAAGATTCCTGGAGTTTTTATCTTACCAGCCTCTCAAGCATTCCTTTGTTCTATTTTTGCCAGCTTTGCCCAATCTGTGAGTTTTGCAGTGTAAATTAAGAAGTATTTTATTTTGCTATTAAATTTTCATGTCATTTATTATTGGAGGCTTGTGCCATAATTTCTGTATGACTATTTTAAACTGATTTTTCCCTTAAAAGGAAGTTTAAAAATAGAAAAATAATTACATACTCCTTAAAATAAATATCGGAAATATATATGTGACGCAAATATGGATAAATTAAGAAGTATGCCCCAATTGATAGGTGGTCAAATGGATTTCAACAGGATGTTCCAGAATTCATTCTAAAAATAGTCTTATTAAGAAAAGGCACAGATCACCAATAATAACAGACATGTAAATTTAAAACAACCACCAAAACAACAAATCTTTTAAGTTCTATTGCAAAACCAACCGATTGACATAGTTTCAAGAAAAAATGAGATAAATACTTTAATAGAGTTGCTGAAAACAGGTATATTAATTGATATTTTAATGCGGTAGTGAGTAAACCTAGAAATTCTGGAAATCAATTTGGAACTAGGTCCTAAAATTTCTTAAAACATGCTTATACTTTTTTGATACAACATCACTGCTAGAGGAATACTTCAATTAGTTCAAAGAAAAAGGAATTTTTTTGTATATGATGCAAAAATATCTATAACAGTTTTTAAAATTAATTTGTTTTCAGCTTTCTACAATCACTTTCATAAATATTTTATTTTCTTCCACTCTCCTCCCCCAAGATGGCATGCAATCTTATATGGGGTTCTGCATGTACATTCTTATTAACCATATTAATATGTTAGTCATGTTACATGTAAGAATTAAAATGAATAGGGGAGACCATGTGAAAAACAAAACAAAATATAACACAAGAGAAAATGTTTTGATTCATTTTGTGTTTCAGTTCCATAGTTCTTTCTCTGGATGTGGACATCATTTTGTCTCAGAAATCCTTTGGGAAAATTTTAGGTACTTGCATTGTTGTGAAGAGTTTGGTCCACCATAAGCAGTCCTCCCACTGTGGCTGTTACTGCGTACAGTATTCTCCTGGTTCTGCTCACCTCACTCAGCATCAGTTCATATAAGTCCTTACAGGCTACTCTGAAGTCCTCTTGTCCATCATTTCTTTTACCACAATAGTATTCCATTACATTCATGTATGACAACTTGTTCAGCCCTTCCCCAATTGATGGGTATCCCCTCAATTTCCAGTTCTATGCCACCACAAAGAGAGCTGTTATAAATGTTTTTGTACTTGTGGGACCTTTTCCCATTTTTACGATGTGTTTGGTATACAGTCCTGGAAGCAATATTGCTGGGTAATACTTGTTTTGGTGAAGGTGAAGTATTTTGGTAAAGGAGTGTCCACAACTGGGAAATTGAAAAAAATATTGCAAAATGGAATAACTTTATGATGGACGGAAGGATAAATAGCATATTATCAGAGAAACTTGCCAAGAATTCTAGGACCTGATGGAGAGTGAGGTGATCAGAACAAAAAAAAATACAAAATAAATATTGTAATGATAAAGAAGTTTGTTAGACTTACATCTTTTCTTAAAGCAATGACAAGATTCCAGGAGACTGATGATAAAAACCACCTTTGGACAAATAATTAATGAAACAAGTACAGATTGAAATAGATATTTTTGACACGCCAATGCTAGAATTTATTTCTTATTACTGCCCATCTTCGTTAGAATATCTTTTCACTGTAAACTGTAGCAGGAGAGATATTTTTTTCATTGAAACAATAATTCAATTTTACAAAGGCTTAATATTATATCAAGATTGATTTATTTCTAAAAGACAAGTTCATTTGACTTTTAGTTTCCCTTCTAATAAACTGACATAATATGAAAGCATCAATGAAGTAACTTTTATTGAGTACTTATTCTCTTTAAGAGACATGGCTATTATGCATCTCTCAAATTTCTGCTTTCTAAAGATGGGTGTTTTAGAAAATCAAATCTGAGACTGAACTATTTCTATTAAGTCATTTTTTTCTTTCAACACTTAGCTCATGTCAGCAGCTGTGAAAAATTTAGCAACTAAATGAAAATTCAATTTCCTAATTGCAGGAAAATCAACCTATTGCCCTAAAAATGAAAATGCTAACAGCCCCTTATTAGAGGAGGGTTTTAAAAAACAGAAGATCATTTCTAATAACTCATTGTCTTAAGTAGATGATTCTGAATAACCCTAGATACTCTCAGTCTATGCCAATAAAACACATGCTGTCAGGTCTTGCTAAGACAGAGAAGATTTACTTAAGGTACCTTGATGAATTGCCTGGCACTGAATGAACTCATAACATAATAACTGTATTATAGCAGGACAGTGTTTTTTCCCCATTCACTGAACTACATTTAAATCAAATAAAACAAAATATCAAAAACTGTAAGCTAGTTCTATGAGATAGACAGCAATCGTAAATCCTAAAATGTCGAATCAATCAATTATGGTAGATTGGATGGGAGGACACTAGCTTTTGAGAGTTCGGAAAATGCGTCAAAATGATGGTATATGTGTTGCATACATAAGTGGGAGAAGGATTATATGAGGTAGTTCATTAAAAAAAGTGAGATATCAACGCCAAGGTTTGGACAGAGGATGAGAAAGGAGAACATCATTTGTTATGAACAGAGAAAAGCTTAGTTTCATTGGATCACAGAGAATTGGAGGAATAGTAATATCCAATGCTATTAGAAAACTTGGTGAGGACTATGTTTTGTGCTGTTTTAAATGTTAAGACGCTGTGAATATCCTCAATCTGAAAAGAATTCATCCATCAACAATGATTTCTTAGTCACTCACTTTGAGCAGAACACAGTTCTTTGCATGAAGGAAGAAATTAAGTTTATGCAAACCACAATCTTGTGTCCAATATAACTCACTGTATCCCAGGTACATAAAAAAAATTAAAAAATGGATAGTTATTCCATGTGAAAGTTCAAGAAAATTGTAAAAGAGAGTTACTATAGAAAGTTATATTGTCATAAAGGAAAATCTTATAGCAAAGAAATAGTACACCTCCATATAGTTTGTAAGGAATAGCTTCTAATTTACTCCTGAAGGATTCCATCTTTTACAAATCACAGTTTTAGATGAGTCACTAAATTTGTATGGACCAGGATTTTCTTTCAGTTAAGTGAGGAAGCTACGCCATGTAATCTCCAAGATCTCATCCTATTCTAACATATGATCCTTGGGTGCTAACAGAATAATATTACAGTTGTAGCCACAGGGCAATGACAAGGAAAATGGCACTGAAGAGGATGATGAGATTTTCACATTCATATTAGAAGAGTCAGTGACCGAGTCATTTCCTCCACATGTTTGAGGGGGTTAACCAGGACCTAGAACTATCATTTTCGAAGTTTTTTATATCATTTATAGTCTAATGAAAGTTATTAATGACGACTCAAAATAACACACAAATAAGAAACACACAGAACTAATTGAAAACCAATTATTTTTGCGTCATTACAATATAAGCTGACAAATCAATATTCCCCAAGTCGAAATCCTATCAAAATCCCGTGGGTACTATGTTGATGAGATCATGGCACTGGCAACTTTCCACTATGACCCACTTCATTCTCCTTTGGCCTGTGTAACAATAATGTTAAATGACTTTTCACTCTCAAGAAAGGAAGGGAAAATGAATTAAATAATCTGTCTCCTATTTCCCAAATGAACCATAGCCTTGCGCTGGGGCAGACTCTCTTTAATTGACTAGAGATATTTTCTCTTATCCTGAACGTCATCAGATGGACTTGGGATGTCAACCCTCGTCTGACAGAGTTTTCTTATTTCCTTGGAGGCTCAGATGCAGTTCTGGGATCATGAAATATGATGCTCTTGATATAAAGGTAGTTCAGAGAGTCATATTGCTCATTTTTTAGAAGAAAGCAAGTTTACAATAGAGAATTAGAATCAGTGAATAAGTAGATGCTTCAAGCCAAGTTGCTTCTGTGTCCTTGTAAAATTCCAAGAACTGGAAGGCAAAAAGTCCTTGATTCGTTTACTTTCAAAGGTAGGAACTCTTAAACTGTCTATTTCAATAAACTATTGAAGAGTCTACAAAAAGATATTTTTTCATAGTTAGCCTGATCATTTCCTATTTGCTGAAAGCGGGATACTTAAAGCAGGACAATTCAAATAAACCATCAAAAGCACCCCTATTAATTGTCATCTAAGGAACAGAGAGTCAGGGAGAAGGAATCACTGCACATAAGCATATGAATTTTCTGAAGGGATTTTTCTGTTTACTGGACAAAATGAATTTTGCATATTAACTCACATATTTTATGATCTCCATCCTTGTGGACCTTATCACTTGGATAAAACTCTTCTCTGAGCCATTATTTATTGACCTGGTATTTGGAAACTTGTTTTCAATGTTTTGATAGCTATTAATTCAATATATTTGGCTTCCTTTCTACTTTTCAGCATTTTATTTTATGCAATAAAAATCATGATTCTGAAAATAGATGCAAATCCTTAAAAAGACTCACATCTCCGCCTCCCTTTCTCTGTCTGTCTGTTTTTCTCTCTCTTAGCAAAATAAGTAATAGCACCAAGACTTATAATCTAGGGAAATACAAAATTAACCCTAACCCTAATCCTAGCGCATATATTTTAAAATGAAAATCAGGAAGTATTATAATTAAGATATCACAACTAAGATATTTTTTTTAAAAATAGTATCATAATCTGATTTTTGAAATACAATATAGAGAAAATAGAAATGAAGAGAGGAGGAAAAGGATTCAGAGAAGGACGCAGTGAGAAGAAAAATAGGTTTCCATTGCAATCAATTATCCCATTGTCAACCAATCTATTCAATTTGTCTCCTCCTTTTCCTCATGATTCTTCTTTTTCAATATTTTTTGATTATTTTTGTGATTGACACAATTATTGTTATTATTTTTTGTCATTTCTTCGAGATTAGGGTGTGCAATTCTCCCACAACACGACATGGTATTAAATTGTTCCATGCCAGTAACTCTAGGTTGTCCTGAGTGTGATATAATCTGCAACGTTTGATAAAGTGTTAGGAAGCAAGGGCACAAGTAAAACAATAGAAACAGCCCAATTTTCTCCTGATAGGAAAGTTTGGTAAAGTACTGGAGCAAATATGATGCAAGTATGGGGAAACCATTGCTCCAATGCACTGTAGCAGAAGACATGAGATTGAAACCTGCTAAGGAGACGCTAATGTCAGTGAAATAGTTGCATTTATATAGTGCAAGGCTTTGGTTACATAGGAGTTTGCACATTGCCTCCGTCACCTATTCTTTGAAAAACATAGTCTGATGCTCCTTTGTACATATATGTGGGCATCGAAATCTTGGGATTTTTTCCTTGGACATAATTTAAGGTCTTTCTAGGCTAAATTGTTCATTTAAGGAGCTGTATAATATTGTGACAAAAGAGATTTATTATATATCCCAAATACATCCTGGGTTGGTCATTTCCAATTAACTCTCAATCTTTAGTTTAATAGTAGTCATCACGATTTTGTCCCTTTCTCTATCACCTTCACTGTTTTTTGTAATCTGACAGTATATTGTCTTCAATTTCATAACATTTATACCTTGGAAATTATATATAACCAAAGGAAGGAAGGAAGGGAGGGAGGGAGAAAAAGAATAAAGTGTAAGAAAGGGAAGAGGGAAGGAAAGCATAATAACTATATAACTAAAAAAAAGATAGGAAAAGAAAGATTCCTAAAAACTGCAGTTGTTCAGATTTGGAATGGAAAACAAAGTCTCCCTCTATCTCAATCCTCAATGGCATTGGAGAAGGTCTTTAAAAAAAATCTTAGATAAACACTTTTTGCTTTTTTGCTGAAGGAGTTAATAGAGACAGGGGCCATAAATTAAATTTCCTTCTAAATTTTAAATATTATAATTCTACTTTTTTGTCTTATTTGTTAATTAGAATCATAAACTAATTTAGAAAAGGGAGGAAAGGTATTGCATTTGTGATTTGGTTTTATTGTTATTTTTCCCAGCTTTTTAAATTCACCTCCTAGTGACTCTATTGGGATTTTCTTGGCAAAAATAATGAACTTGCTTTCCATTGCCTTTTCAGCTTATTTTACAGATGAGGAATTGAGGAAAACAGAGTTAAGTGACTTTTCCAGGGTCAAGCAGCTTGTGCCTGAGGCCAGATTTGAACTCAAGAAGTTTAGTTTTCCTGACTACAGGACTAGTGCTTTATCGATTGTATCACCTCGCTGCCCCTGTGTGCTGATATCACAGGTTATTTGAATCTTCCCTTCTTTCAGTTCCATTAATATTCCCTTTTTCCCATTATCTATAGTCTTGGTGATAATCAGTACATCTAAATAGTGGGAGTATAATCAAATGGATAACTGACAGGCATCATAATGATTCTTAATATATTATATGACATATATTTTTTAAATATTTGATTTTTTCATTTATAGAAGAAAAAAGAATTTCCATAACATAGTATAAAACAGATGATTGCACATGACACTGTAAATTTATTAAGTCCAACTTCTTATTCCTTTGAAATAAACAATGAAATTATTATGCAAATTTCAGCGTTTTGCTTATGTTTTTCCCTTCCCTAAACTGGAGATGACTATCATTAGACATATACCATTACACACACATACACACACACACACATGTATATATATATATAGATAGATAGATAGATAGATAGATAGATAGATAGATAGATAGATATATGTGTACGCACATTTGCAACACATAATATATACATATATGGAATGTTTATGTATACATATATGAGGGTACATTTACATATATATGTACACACATACCTGAATGCATGCATGCATACATGCATGTTATATTCCTAGTATTTTCTCCAGAGGCAGAGAAGATCTTTATACTTCCTTTATAGTTAATGTATTTGTTTAAATAATAGTCAAAATTATTTTATGCTCAAAGACATTCTTAAATCAATATTGCTGTTACTTCATACAATATTCTTTTGGTTCTGCTCATTTAACCTTTCATCATTTTGCGCAACTGTTTCCATTTTTTTCTAAAATCATCAAGCTCATCACCTGTCTAGCAGAGTAATATTCCATCACAATCATATACCAGAACTTATTCAGCCATTCTCCAAATGACAGACGTTCCCAAAATTTCCAGTTTCTTGCCACAACAAAGAAAGCTGCTATAATCATTTAAACACGTAAGTCCTTTTTTTCTTTTTCCTTAGTCATCTTCAGAAATAGATGTAGCTGTGATATTTCTGGGTCAAAGTATATAGGTAGCTTAATGATTCTTTGGGCATAATTCCAGATTGCTCTCCAAGATAGATATGTCTCTTCACAATTCCACCAACAATGAATTAAAATCCCAACTTTTCCATATCCCCTCCAATATTTTTCAGTTTCTTCTTTAATATTTTAGATAATCTTTTATTGTCAAATGGTATTCCAAGGTTGGATTAGCTTGCATTTCTCCATTCAACAGTTATTGAGAGCACTTTTCATATACGTGAATATAATTTTTTTTGGAAAATTTCCAGTTGAAATCTATTGGCGATTTATTGTTTGTATTTGCTAATGATTTTTTATGGAAGAAACAACAGTGAATTGATGAGTGCTGAATTTAGACTAAGAAGTCATAAATATGAATCTTGACTTTTTCAATTACTACCTATGTAACCTTGGGAAAATCACTTAAAATTTCTTTCTATTCAGTTTCCTTACCTGCATCATGAGGAATTCCAACGAGAAATTTGCCTGCCCGGTCTAGATATGTGAGGTTTTCTTCCTCCTTTTAGTAAAATTGAACTTGTGAACATGAACTACTAATATTACCCCATTTCTTTTTTGGATGAAAAAAACGACGATTTTCTCAAAAGGAATGATAGCAGCTTCTTGAAATGTAACTAATGAGGTTGCCTTGATTTATTGGAGAGAATATATAAAACGGATTGTTACTGAATGGTTTGTGACCATTCCCAAGACATCAATAAACAGAAAATAATGAATTTGAGTAGTAATAATTTACATATAACTATTTTTTTGTGATATGGTCGCTACAGTGATAGATGAACAGAAGGACAATGGTGATATATTTCAAGTTTATGTTTGAATACATGTTATACATATATATATATATATATGTGTGTGTATGTCTATATATACATGTGGATATATCTATACACACGTGTGTATATATGCTTGTCACACTACAGACATATATGTGTGATATATACATACATGCACATATGCATGCACATGTACATATATACCCATGTATATTGAAATTTTTGCTGAATTACAAGAGATGAAATATCAAAATAAGGATTGTGATACTCACACTGTGCTTTGACCATATCAGACCCTATCTGGAGTATTCTGCCCAGTTCCATGTGCTACACTTTAGAAAGGATATTTAAAAGCATTAAGACTTCCATAGACTGACAATGAGGAAGGTGAGTACGCTGCAAATTATATTCTATTTAATGGTTTAAATGGTTGACATACGTTTTATTAAAATAAAATATTTAAGGAAAATATGGTCCCATCTTGAAGTATTTGAAGAATGGTCATATGGAAAGGGAGACTCCTGAGGCCTAATTTACTCCACAGATAAGAAGTATAAATAGTCATTATAAGTTATAAAGATATTTATTTAAGTTAGATAAAAGGGAAAGTTTATTATCGATTGAAACTATGAAATACTATAACAACAGGAAAAAGAGATTGAATCTAGAAGGACAATAGGATATAAGCATGTAGAATGCCAGTTTTCAGAAAGTATCAATTAAATATTATTTACATAAAAATTTATTCTTTCGTAAACAAACTTAAGAAATGTTTAGAGTGGATCACAATAGATTGTGGGAAGTGTATGTTCTTTGTAATATTCCATGCATTACTTAAAGGGAACAAGTAACATTGAAATACTTGAGAACAGGAAATGATACAGTACGACATAGGGTCCCTTGGTCTGTTTTTCTAATTCTACTTTTCTCTATTTAAGTAACGATTAGTTCTCATATATTTCCTTCCCATTTTCATTGAAGACATAGAAATGAAAAACAATGTGACTGAATTCATCCTCCTTGGACTAACCCAAGACCCAGTGAAACGGAAGATAGTATTTGTCATCTTCTTGGTTTTTTATACTGCAACTGTGTTTGGAAATCTGCTCATCATTTTGACCATCAAAACTAGTCCTGCACTTGGGTCTCCCATGTATTTCTTCCTGACCTACTTGTCCTTGGCAGACTCCTGTTTCTCTAGTACTACAGCTCCCAAACTGATTGTAGACAACCTCTCTAAAAAGCAGATTATCTCCTTTGATGAGTGCATGACCCAACTATTTGGAATGCATTTCTTTGGATGCATGGAAATCTTGGTCCTTATCCTGATGGCCTATGACCGCTATGTGGCCATCTGTAAGCCTCTGCACTATACAGTTATCATGAACCAGAAGATGTGTGGGATTTTAGTAATATTGGCCTGGGTGGGGTCTTTTCTGCATTCTATTGCCCAGACCTTTCTTGCTTTCAGTTTACCATTCTGCGGTCCCAATGTGATTGATCACTACTTTTGTGATGTTCAGCCTTTGTTGAGATTGGCCTGCACTGACACATATGTGATAAATCTATTAGTTGTTTCTAATAGTGGGTTCATATGCATGACGAGCTTTGCAATTCTAGTATCTTCCTATGTTTTCATCCTTTATTCACTAAGAAATCACAGTGCAGAAGGAAAGCGTAAAGCCTTGTCTACCTGTACTTCCCACATAATTGTGGTCATTATATTCTTTGTTCCTTGCATTTTCATATACACTCGACCCCCAATTATCTTCCCTGTGGATAAGTTGGTGTCAGTATTTTATACCATTGGAACACCTTTGCTCAACCCCTTGATCTATACACTGAGGAATGCAGAAGTAAAACATGCTATGGGGAAGCTATAGAGTAGCTGAGTAAGTTCCCATGGCAAATAGCATACATACTCCCATTCCCGACCCCCCAAGTTACTAGCATGGGACTTCACAGATATCTACTTCAGTTTTTTGAAGTGTAAAATAAGAATAATAAAAACATCTATCCCACAGGGTTGTTAAGAGGACAAATTCAGGGAATATTTGTGAAGTCCTTACCACAGTAAATGAAACATGATAGGTGTTTAAAAAATCACTATCACCTTCCGCTTCAAAGAAGATTTGGAACAATATGAAAAAGAGATGTTATCTGCTTGCCCTAGTGCCTGACCCCTGAAATTATGAACATAATATGAAAGCACTTAAGTAAAAAATGAGGAATGTTTCTATTATGTTCAGTCCAAAATAGCAAAAGCAGTACAGCACTATAAATGGTTACAATATCCAGTTATGATTGGTGCCTATACACCTCATATTGATGCAGCTATTAGGATAGAGCTTTTTTTGATTAGGGAAGAAAATTAATGCCCTTATAGCATTCAAGAGAGAAGGGTAGTTAATGGGCCTATAATTCAAACCTAATGCAGCCCTTTCACTTTATATGTGAGGAAATTGAGGACCATAATAATTAAGCATTTCATCTAAGTTGATTTAGATAGTAAGTGACTGAAATATTCTATTTTCATTTTCATCCAAGCCTAGGGCTATTTTCATTATACTATGCTGCTGTCTATTTCAATTTTTCCCTGTCTTTTCTTGTCCCAGAACCTTTTTCACTCTTAACCTATGTAGGTAACTCTTCATGACACAAAAGAAAGATCTGTTCCTTTTTACTAGGGAAATGTTCTCTTGCTATTTCTTACTATTGTGATTTATATACTATTTTTCTCCATAATATATGTTATTTTATTGAAACATATCAAAGATCAATCACTTCCTGTAAAAAAATACATATCAATAGGATCTCAGGAAACATTGGTGACAGTACATCGCCCAACTACACTGGAAGAAGAGAAGTACCTTGACAAAACCTCAAAAGTCATGTAAATAGCTGAGAAAATGAGCAAAAACCAGAAGAAGAATCAGACTACAGGATCTTTATTTGGTGAAAAAGGAAGATCAAAGTATACAAACAGAAGACAACAAAGTCTAACTTCTCCATGTAAACCTCCAAGAAACATATGAATGGGTCTAAGGTCATGGAAAAACTCGAAGACGATTTTTAAAATCAAGAAAGAGAAGTAGAGGAAAAATTGGGAACAGAAATGAGAGCAATGCAAGAAAACAATGAAAAATGTGTCACCTTCTTGCTAAAGGAGACCCCCCCCAAATAGCAGAAGAACATAACACTTTAAAAAATAAAAGAACAAAATGACAAAAGAGATCCAAAAAAATCAATGAAGAGAGGAATGCCCTAAGAAACAGAATTGGTCAGATGGAAAAGGAGGTCCAAAACCGCACTAAAGAAAGTTTAAATGGAGAAGATCGGGGCAAATGACTTCATAAAAAATCAAGAAATTATAAAACAAATCTAAAAGAATGAAAAGATATCAGACAATGTGAAATATCTCTTTGGAAAAACAAATGACCTGGAAAGTAGATTCAGGAGAGACTATTTAAAATTTATGGTAATACCTGAAAGCCATGATCAAAAAAGATCCTAAACATCACATTTCAAGAAATTATTAAGGATAACTGCACTGATATTGTAAAGCAAGCAGGTTAAATAGATACTGAAAGAATGCGTTGGTCACCTCCTGAAAGGAACCCCAAGGGAAAATTCCTAGCAATATTGTAGTCAAATTCCTCACCTCCCAGGTCAAGGAGAAAATACTGCAAACAGTCAAAAAGAAACAATTTGAATATTTGTGGAAATACAATCAGGATAACACAAGATCAAGCAACTGCTATATTAAGGTATCACAGGGCTTAGAATGTGATATTCCAAACGTCAAATTAGCCAGAATTAAAACCAAGAATCACCTACCCAGAAAAACTGAACGTAATACTTCAGGGTAAAAATAGTCATTCAATGAAATTGAAGACTTTCAAGCATTCTTGTTAAAAAGACCGGAGCTGAATAGAAAATTTGACTTTCAAACACAAAAAGAGAATTATGCAAGGTAAAAAGGAAAGAGAAATCATAACGGACTTACTAAAGTTGAACTGTTTACTTTCCTACATGGAAAGACAATATTTGTAACTCTTGAGGTTTTTCTCAGTATTAAGGTAATTGGAGGGATTATATACATATGTGCAGATTATATACATACAAATACATTTAAACAAGAGCAGGATGAGTTGAATAGGTAGGGATGATAGCTAAAATGATAAAATTGTGGAATGAGGGAGGAATATATTGGGAAGAGAAAGGAATAAATAGAAAGTGGCAAACTAATATGAAATAGGCAAGAAAAAGCTTTTTCAATGGAGTTGAAGAGGGAGGAGGTGAAAGGGAAAGAGTGAATAACAGGCACACACAACGTGCTATGAAAATCTATCTTACACTATAGGAAAGTAGGGGAAAATGGGTTAAGCACGGGGTGGGAGAATGATAAAAGGAAGGGCAAATGGGAGGAGGGGGCCATTAGAAGTAAATGCTTTTTAGGAGAGATCAGGTCAAAAGAGAGAATAGGACAAATGGGGGGCAGGATTGGATGGAGAGAAATATAATAAGTCTTTTGCAATATGACTGTTATGAAAGTGTTTTGCATAACTACGCATGTATGACCAATATTGAATTGCTTGCCTTCTCAGTGGGGATGGGTGGGGAAAATGGAAGTGAGAGTATTTGGAACTCAAAGTTTTAAAAGTGAGTGTTAAAAATTATTTTTGCTTGCAACTGGAAAATAAAACATACAGAAAATGATGTGTAGAAAGTTATCTTGCCCTACAAGAAAATAGAAAAGTAGAGGATATAAGAAAGTAGGTGTGTGACGGAAGGGAAGGCAGATTGGGGGCAATGGCTATCAGAACGCACCCTGTCTTGGAGTGGGTGGAGGGGAGAGATAGCAAGAAAATTTGGAACTCCAAATGTTGTGAAAGTGAATGTTGAAAACTAAAAGTAAATAAATTATTTTGAAAAGAAAATAAATAAATTTCCACTATCGCATGGGAATACCTGTTAATTAACCACATATTCATGGTCTTCCATACAAAAAATGCAAATGATGTGGCTTAAAATGGATTGAACTGCTTGAGCCAAACTGAAATAATCGGTTTATTATAGAATATGTCTACAATTAAAAATTATGATGTAAGAAAAGTATTTGGTAAACTTCTCGATAGCTGAATCCACCATTATTATATTTAGAATGTTGCACAGAATAATCCGTTTATCTCTAATACTTGACGATTTTAAGACAATAGTTTGTCAACAGTTAGAAAATGAAATATTCTAAAGGGAAACAGTGAGCCTTGTACAACTGCTTCTTTTGGTTTCATAGGTAATGAAATATATGGAGAGAGTGTAAAATAATACACAGGATAAGAAACTTGCAATGACAACCCTGTTCACCTGTATTCTGCTTTAGCCAAGACTTGTTTCTAGATCAGGTTAGAGCACATTGGAATGGGCCATTTCTTCGTTAATTGGCCTCTAAGTTACAAAGCATATGGAGCTCTTTTACCCATGAAGAACACACCTCATTTCCCTAGAGATTATCAGTTTTCTAGTTCTAAAGTTTGATGCAAGAAGTATAAATTATTGTTTAAGGAAAACAATATGTTCTAAGAAAACAAAAACAGAAAGTCCTGCACCATCCAGTGTCAGGGGCCGCCACCGGACCTCCTGGGTGGATAGGTGACGGCCGGGAGTCTATACCCGCCCTAACTGGCAGTCACACGCTTGGCTCGTGACTTCCTCATTCTGGGCGCAAGGAAGGCTCGTGGACAAGGTACGGCATCGCCCTCGGGGAGGTACTAGTGGGGCCCCCACCTATCATAGTAGGACACGATCAGCCAACTCAGTAACGTGGCCCTAAGAACAGGTGCTGAGGGCTGACCAAGGCTTAATCACCAATCAGGGAACTAAGGGCTAGAACCCGGAAAGGATAAGGAATATAAGGCAACTCCCCAAGGGGTTCGGGGGGACTGGACTGATGTGAACTACTGAATAAACATCTGCATTGCTCTACCACTCTGGCTCGTGCTTGGTTTCCGCCCGAGCTCCGGCCCCCGGGGACGGGTCCAGAGACGTCTGAAGCTGCGTGAAGCAGAGTGAGGGGTTACTACTCACCGGGAGGGTCGATCGGGGACCGTGAGCCCCCGACAATCCAGATTTTAGCCAAGTTTCTATTTTTGTAGGTTCTGTGTCTACCATTCTTCTGACCTTTAAAGCCCTATAGGATAAATAACTCGAATAATGAGCTTCCAAAATATTGGATGACCAAGATCCAACATCTTCTAAGAATTGCTCATGCCTGAATTGAGTAAAATGATGGTAACATGATGAACTCATGAAAAAAAAAATATATTCTTTCTTTAATGGCTTTCTGCCTTTTACTCCCCCAACTCCACTGCAATCCCTGTTCACTGCTGATTTGACTATGTCAAATTCTATCCCCACTTTTTCTATCCCTCAGTCTTTTCAAACAAGACCTTTTACTTTACCTAACGATCAAAAATCTTACCGTTTCATGTCTTTATTTTTCTATTCAGTATTCATTCCATAATCTTTTCCCCCCCTTTTTAACTTAATGGATATTGAAGGTGAATTAAAGTGGACAGAAACGGGACAACAAAAAATGGAGGGTTAAATTATTTGGGGCTTTGAATGTTTTAGAAAGAATTTCAACTTTTATTCTGTAGGAGGTGAGGAACCATGGAAAATATTTAATTAGGGGAGAAGACGAAAGATGTATTACTTAAGAAATATTAACTAGGAGCCACAGAAATAATTCTTCTGAGCTTTTGGAATATAGTTGGTACTTCCTGAATTTAAACACATGTCTATGTGTATAGTAACTATTATTCTCATATTTACTTGGTTTCACCATACATGATGCGTTCAATATTGAAGAGAAGCCTTATTATTCTCATTTCCTATAGACATAGAAAATTAAGTAAGTCTTAACAGGTCATACAATGAGTCAGCAATAGGACTTCATCAGGATCTGACAAATATGCTGATGGTCAGCTACTGCCCAGAATAGAAAGTCCATGTCCTTTGCAGGTCTTAGAGTACAAGGATTGACTACTTAGATGGAATGAGGTTTGAAAGCATTTTTTTCTGTTTTATTGAAATTTCACGATAGTTTGTACTTTTACTACCAGTATTCATTTAAGATCAATATATTATTGAGATATATAATTTTCTTTGCTTTTTCCAAGAACATTATCAGACTTCGTGGAGGGCTACACAGGAATAAAAGTCATTACATAAATTTATTTTGTTTTTTTTTTCTGGAAGATGTAAATTGAAAATAATAAAAACAAATATACAAAACAGCAACAAAATCTCACTTTCTTGTATAGACATTGAAGCATCATATTATATCTAGTAAATATAGGTAATGAACAAAGCAGTTTTGATATTCCTTTTTGACATATAAAGCAAGGGGGAAAGGAGGGCCTGTGGAGAAAGGGGGAAATTAGGGAGAGAGAGAAAACGGGGAGAGAGGCAGAGAAAGAAGGGAGGTAGAGAGAAAAGAAGAGTAATAGAAAAAGAGGGAGATACAGATGGAAATAGTGAGAGAGTGGGGAGTGAGGGGGGAGAGAGAGAGAGAGAGAGAGAGAGAGAGAGAGAGAGAGAGAGAGAGAGAGAGAGAGAGAGAGAGAGAGAGAGATAATAAGAGGAAATTATTTAATTCAAGAAACTGAGACTGGGCAGGTCACTAGGACGGGGAGAATGTCAATGGGATGAATGAGATTAGAGAAAGCAGAAAAAAGAAACAAACAAAATACCCTATACAATTTATATACGTGTGTGTGTGAAAATAATATGTAATAATTTATTGTAGAAGAGTGGAATAGTGTGTAGAGTATGTGTATGAGAATTCAAGAACTAAGCTGATATGTATTCAACTTACGTCACTTAATACTCATGTGTCCTTGTCTTCTCCAGAACTCTAACAGGCAATGACAAAATGTTGGCTTGCAAGGAGTGGAAAAGTATAGTTTTCACTGATAAACGACAGAGGAAGTGTCTTCATAAAGTCTCCTGGCTTGTTCTTACCAGATTGCTAAAGTGAAAATTCTATGCTTGGATGTTTTGAACCGATAAAAGTGGCAAAACTCAGGATTAGAAAATAGATAGTAGATAGATAGATAGATATGTGGATAGATGGACGGATTACTTTGAACTCACTGAATGCCAAACATTGTGATAGGAATATTAATATATTAATGGCGATTATACTTTATTGGTTACAGACAATATATAACGTGGAAGTGGAAAGGGGGTGTAGTATGCTAGAGGAATGATGAGGAGTTATTGGATAGTAATTTTAAAGCCTGATTCTTAGCAAGATGAGTGAAAATGCACCAAGACGAATGCGGCTTTTTGGGAGCCAAGCCCAAGGTTGTGGAAGGGAGATGGTCCCTAAACATTCAATATTGCACTCTATGTCACTCCCACAGATCAAGTCAATACGACCTTCTTGTTGTACTCCACAATCACAATGAGGCAAGATAGTTTCCTAAGATCCATGAGGAAAAATGCTATCCTCCTTCAAAAAGAGAGATCTGATGAACTGTTAGTTAAGGTGGAAACATACTTTTACACTTTATTTGCCTTTTTTTCAATTACTAAAATTGAAGTATATTTGGCATCACTTCATATTTCACATGATCACAAGTGATATCCTATGGCTTGCCTTCTCAAGATGTTGGAGAAGGGGGATGGATCAGGGAATGATTATAGAACTCAAAATTTAACGTTGAGCACTAAAACAAATAAGTAATTTAATAACTTTAAAGTCTACAAAATAAATATGACCATGATAAACAACAGTGCAGAGATATATGAAGCATAGTGTCATACATCACATAAAGTGAACTTTGATTATAAAGATAAGAGATGTTATCACAGAGATACATTATCACAAAAAAGGTATACCAAAAAAATTAATAATATTGTGGCTGACCAGAGCATGATGTTAGCAGAAAATTGTGAGGAACCCCAGAATATTGGTTTGATCCATTGTAGTGAACTAATGGAAGGACCTAGATAAGCGTAGCACAGGATAGGCAGTTGTTAATTGGTTATAAGGATCACTAAAAATGGAACATAAAAAAGAGATCCCAGATCCATAAATGTGTTTCATATTCTCCTCAAAAATTCACAATATATGTGCAAAAATCAATAGATTATATCAATAGATATCTATGCGTAGAAATGTGTACAAAGAGGAATGCATAGATGAATAGATACACACACAAACAAAAATTTTCCTACGTGCATTTTAAATACACACAGACAGATGTGTACGTTATTTTTTCAAGTAGAATGTAAATTTTTTGAGGTTAATGACTGGAAAACCCTTTGGATCAAATGAGATGAAGAAGAAAAAATACTTCTCAACCTTTAATTGGTCATAGAAATTCTTAGTGATGCTGTTACTTTATCATAATAATGACTAAAATTTGTGAACTACATAATGCGGTAAAATAACTTCTGGTCAAATACCTGAAAGATCTCAAAGGAATCATATGTACCTAAATGTTGACAGCAACAAGTATTTGGATGTAGCAATGAAATTGAAACACAGGAGGTACTCTTCACTTGAGGAAATAGGAACAAATAAATGTATATGTATATAATATAACATTACACTGTAAGAAATGACAAATATTGGGGGAGGAGCCAAGATGGTGGAGTAGAAAGAGTCACCTATGCTAGCTCTGAACCCACAACCCATAAACTTTCTGTGAAAAGAACTCCCCACAAATTCTGGAGCAGTGCAAGCCGCGCAGCAATGGAGCTGAGGAGATTTCCGTTCCAGAGAGCCCTGAAAGACCGCCAACAAAGGTCCGTCATGCACAGGAGAGCGGAGCCCACCCCAGCTCTACCCTGGCCACGCGGCCCCAAGAGGAGCAGATACGAGCAGGCTTCAGGGACGGAATCTCTAGCGGCCACGAAGGTCCTTCCACCCACAGGTGCACAGGTCAGTGAGAGAGTCTTCTGGACTGGCCGAGAAGGGAGAAGGGTGTCTCCACGACTTGGGCCCCCTTGGGAGGCAGCAGCAGAGGCAGCAGCAGCCAGGGGTTCCCGGAGCAGACAGGAGCTCAGGGTCATTACTGAAGTTCTCTGCATAAACCCCCTGAGGGAACTGAGCCTGGGAGGTGACTCTGCCCCCACCTGAGAACCTGAACTTAAGCTCACATTGAATAGAAGCCAGGCCCGCCGCTGACAAGCCTGAGGCTGGGGAGCAGCATTTGAATCTCAGACCCCAAGCATTGGTGAACCGGGGGTGGAGAGGAATCTCAGAAGTCAAGTAACTGGTTGGGAAAATTCCCAGAAAAGGGAAGAAAAATAAAACCATAGAAGGCCACTTCCCTGGGGAACAGATGTTACCTCCTTTCATTTCTGATGAGGAAGACCAACGCTTACCATCAGGAAAAGACATAGAAGTCAAAGCCTCTCTACCCCAAATATCTGAAATAGATATCCAATGGGCTCAGGGCATAGAGAAGCTCAAAAATGATTTTCAGTATCAAGTTAGACAAGTGGAGGAAAAACTGGGAAGAGAAATGAGAGAGATGTAAGAAAAGCATGAAAAACAGATCAATACCTTGCTAAAGGAGACCCAAAAAATGCTGAAGAAAATAACACCTTGAAAAAGAGGCTCACTCAATTGGCAAAAGAGGTTCAAAAAGCCCATGAGGAGAAGAATACTTTCAACAGCAGAATTAGTCAAATGGAAAAAGAGGTTCAAAAGCTCACTGAAGAAAATAATTCTCTCAAAATTAGAGTGAAACAGATGGAGGCTAATGACTTTCTGAGAAACCAAGAAATCACAAAACAAAACCAAAAGAATGAAAAAATAGAAGATAACGTGAAATATCTCATTGGAAAAACAACTGATCTGGAAAATAGATCCAAGAGAGACAATTTAAAAATTATAGAACGACCTGAAAGCCACGATCAAATAAACAAAGAGCCTAAACATCATCTTTCATGAAATTATCAAGGAAAACTGCCCTGATATTCTAGAACCAGAAGGCAAAATAAGTATTGAAGGAAGCCATCGATCACCGCCTGAAAGAGATGGAAAAAGAGAAACTCTAGGAACATTGTGGCCAAAT
Source organism: Bettongia penicillata ogilbyi (assembly GCA_023548195.1). Classification (NCBI taxonomy): domain Eukaryota; kingdom Metazoa; phylum Chordata; class Mammalia; order Diprotodontia; family Potoroidae; genus Bettongia; species Bettongia penicillata. The sequence goes on along the minus strand of JAJHZJ010000316.1, from coordinate 431,615 downwards.
TCCAGAATTCCCAGGTCAAGGAGAAAATATTGTAACCAGGTAGAAAGGAACAATTCCAGTATTGTGGAAATACAATCAGCATAAGACAAGATCTAGCAGCTTCTACATTAAGGGCTGGAAGGGTGTGGAATAGGATATTGCAGAAGTCAAAGGAATTAGGACTAAAACCAAGAATCACCTACCCACCAAAACTGAGTGTAATACTTCAGGGGAAAATATGGTCTTTCAATGAAACAGAGGACTTTCCAGCATTCTTGATAAAAAGACCAGAGCTGAAAAGAAAATTTGACTTTCAAACACAAGAATGAGAAGAAGCATGAAAAAGTAAACAGCAAGGAGAAGTTATAAGGGATTTACCAAAAGTGAACTATTTACATTCCTACATGGAAAGACAATATTTGTGACTCTTAAAACGTTTCAGTATCTGAGTAGTTGGTGGGACAACACACACATACACATGTACACGTGTGCACGTACACACATACATACATGGACACACATACAGAGAGAGAGCACAGAGTGAATTGAATAGGATGGGACCATATCTGAAAAGAAATTAAGGTAAACGGTGAGAGAGAAATGTAGTGGGAGGAGAGAGAGTGAAATGGAATGGAGGAAATTATATGTCATTCAAGAGGGAAGCAGGAGACATTTTAGGGGAGGGAAAAAGATGAGAGCTGAGAAAAAAAAAACATGAAGTTTACCCTCATCATATTCGACTAAAGGAAGGAATACAATGCGCATTCGTTTTGGTATGAATGCTTATCTTACAATACAGGAAAGTGGGGGAGAAGAAGATAAGCAGGGTCGGGGGCATGATGGAAGGGAGGTCAATGGGAGGAGGAAGCAATTTGAAGTCAACGCTCGGGGAGGGACAGGATCAAAAGACAGAATAGACATAATGGGGGGCAGGATAGGATGGAGGGAAATAGAGTTACTCTTACACAACATGACTATTAACGAAGTCATTTGCAAAACTACACATGTATGGCCTATATTGAATTGCCTGACTTCCCGAAAGGGAATGGGTGGGGAGGGAGGGATGGGGAGAATTTGGAACTCAACGTTTTAAGAACAACTGTTTAATATTGTTCTTTCCACTAGGAAACAAGAAATACAGTTAATGGGGAATAGAAAGTCACCTGGCCCTACAGGACAAAAGAGAAGATGGGGACAAGAGAAGAGAGGGAGGATAGAAGAGAAGGCAGATTGGTGATAGGGAAAATTAGAATGCTCAGTGTATTGGGGTGGGGGAAGGGGATAAATGGGTTGAAAAGTTGGAATTTAAAAAATTAAATAAATTTATATTAAAAATGAATAAATAAATAAATAAAAAGAAATGACAAATATTATCACTTAAAGAATTTAATTTGGATTCACATGAACACAGACAGGGACAATAGTCAAAAGAAGGTAAATAATTGCATGCTGACATAAGAAAGAAAAATAGGATCTATGCTGCATGAACTGGAGATAATCAATAAATGCAAAATTCTAGCATTGCCGAAAAACACAAAACGTCTTCGAGAGAAAGGAATTCAGTTGAAGCATGCAGGCTGTCAAATACGACAAAAGGAAGAGAAGACTCTGATTTTTCTGTCACTGGCAACTTGTTGTAGGAGTGTCAACTTTCCCTCCTTCTATTAATGCCTCCTTGAGGAAAGAAGCTACAGTTTGTTTGTTTCAAAGCCTGAACAAAGTAGGCATTTTAAAATGTTTATTGAATTGTTATTACTTGCTAAAGGGAAGCAAATGTTCAGATCTGTCAGTCTATCTACTGTCTATTTACTCTATGTTTATTCATTTACCTTCAAATCTCTATATTCATCTTTGTAGCTTTTTGTCTACCATCCTGTATCTTCATATATCTTTCTGTCTACCTGTCCAACATTTAGGTCTATCTGTATATGTACAAACAGTATTACTCATCAGTCTTTCTGCCATTGATCTTCTTCATGTCTATCTATCTATCTATCTATCTATCTATCTATCTATCTATCTATCTGTCTATCTATCTATGGGTTTGTGTGAGTATGTATATGTGTGTTTTTATATATAAATATACATGTAGGTGTATATGTGTGTGAATACACATATGTGTATGTGTAGATAAACCTGTGAATATTTGAAAGTGTATGCACACATGCCCATACATATATGCATACACACCCACACACCCACACCCACACACACACACACACACATATATATATATATATATATATATATATATATATATATATATATAATTTACTTATCTCTTTATGTGTTTTGTATATCACATAGAAAGTGAGAGGCTGGTTTCTTTTTCCTTTGTTTTTGTTTTGTTTCCTAGGGTGTAATATATTGCCTGGGCATTCTGTGCTTTTAATGGTTTGTAAGTTGTGTTCAGGGAGGACCAGTACCTTTGGCGTGATGGCTGCTGAGCCCTTTTCAGGGCTCTTTTCACCTTTAGTGTCCGCCTATTCCACCTAATTCTTACCTGTGACTCCAAGAAACTGCAGCATCAGCACTGGTCATACCCCTGGTAAACCATTTCTGCAGACATGTCAAACCAGTTTGAGGGTATCCAAGGTTTCTGAAACCCATTGGTGAGTTTAGAGGGTGTCTACCCCAAGTATATGAAGACTACATCTGGTGGATTGGGTTGACGAAAACAATTTGTTCTGATGGCCATGAAGCCAGATGAAGCTTAGTTAGACACTGAAGACGCCAAGGTTATCCACTGAATCCTGAGCCATCACCAGCTGTCTTGACGCTGTCCTGCCACTGGATTATGATGACTCTGGAGGAGAGAGTGAGGCTGACTACTTCATACAACTCTGCTTCTCTTAAATCCAAGTTACACAAGAATCAAAATAAATCACCCAGACAATTTCACTATCATGCCTTAAAGTCCTGTGGCAACAGACAAGTGATGAAGCAGAAGGTGCTGATACACTGGGAGCTGTAGTCACAACCCTGAACACAAGCTGCCCAGGCCATAGGGTCATTTCTCACTCGAAGCAGCAGTGGGACTTGGCATCCCACTGGGTATATGAGCAGTCTTTTGTGGATCGCACTGCTCACCTCCTGGTGTGAGGAAAGGTGCTAGAAAGGGTGCCCTAAATATTATCTCCTTACCCAACCCTGGCCTGATTAATTTAGCAGGCAGGAAATCCCACTATGCAGCCAAAACACACACAAAAATGTACAAAATGTAGGAAAACATCTGCAAAGATGATTCCACTCATCATTAGCACATGGAAGGTGCACACACTAATAGACAACACAAAGTCCAGTACTCCTGAAAGAAGAACTGCTCTTGGTGCAAGCGAACTCAACAGGTACCACATCCAAATAGCAGCCCTGAGTGAAACAAGGTTCTCCAACAAAGGGCAGCTTACTGAATTTGGAGGTGGATACACCATTTTCTAGAGTGCACACAGTGAAGGGGGAATCAGTGAAACTGGCCCGGGTTTCGCAATCAAAACTAATCTGATCAGCAAGCTGATATGCCTGCCAAAAGGAGTGAATGGCAGGCTCATGACAATGTGATAGCCACTCACAGGAAAATGCCATGCCACCATCATCACCGCCTGTGGTCCCACCATGACAGACCCTGATGAAATTTAAAAAAAAAAAAAATTGTGAAGCCCTAGAGACCCTTATCGTCAATGTGTCAAAAGAGTACAAGCTTATAATTCTGAGAGCCCTAAAGCTAGAGTAGGCTCAGACTACCAGACATGGCAGGGAGTCTTATGGAGAAATGGAATTTGACAGAGCAGCACCAATGAGCATTTACTTCTGAAGACTTGTGCGTCACATGACCTTCTCATCACCAACACTGCCTTCCGTTTACCTAAACACAGTAAAACTTCATGGATGTACTCTCGCTGCAATCATTGGCATCTACTAGACTAAGTGATTGTAAGGAGAAGTGACAGACAAGATGTGAGAGTGGCAAAGGCAATGTGCGATGCAGAGTGCTGGACTGACCATAGACTTATCATTTCCTAGATAAATATCTACGTTTATCCAAAGCGCCACCTGCGAGACAAAATGCCTACCAGAGGAATGAATATGAACAAATTAGTTCTCTTCTCTTCTCTGAACTTAACATTTTGCTCTTGACTTGGAGGGAAAGTTGAGCCAACGCACAGTTGGCAACAGTGGAGCAGAAAAGGAGTGGGAAGCTTTCAGAGATTAGGTGTACAGCACTGCATTTGCTTATCTTGGTCAGAACACTCCCAAACACCAAGACTGGTTGGACAAAAATAATGGGGAAATTCAGAAGTTGCCAAATAATAAAGGAGAGCTCCACAGGGTTTACCAGCAGGACAGTTCATCCACCTCTAAGAAGGCAGCATTTAATTACAGAAAAAGCAATGTACAAGCAAAGGTGAGAGAGATGTAGGATTCCTGGTTCATCAAGAAGGCAGATGAAAATCAGTTATATGCTGATAGTAACCATCCAAAGTGTTTTATTTTGGATTCCCGATTCCCGTTGCCAGGATGACAGAGTTATTGCTAACTGGTTTCTCTCTCCCCTTCTTGATCTTCCACATCACAGAGATTATTTCCCCAAAAAATACCTGGAACAGTGGGAGCAGCAGAAAGGGTAAACAGAGTCTTAGCACAGGAGGTTTCAAAGATCGCTAAGAAGGGTTCTTCTTGTTGTGACCAAAGTCTAAAAATGCAAGATAAGATCTGTCCCAGACAGTCCCATCTAAACAAACCGGGTGAAGACCCTGAATCCCAGGGGCGTGAAGCCAACAGCTGCCACCACCAGGACTACAGGTGTGCCTCAGCACACCAGTGGAATCTAGAAGGCATTAGCACAGAAAGTTGAGCTTGCCTATGCTCTAGCTCTGCAGAGAAGCCTCTAGCATCCAGAAAACTCCTTCTTGACACTTAAAGAGCTACCTCCAGAGTAACTGAGGGGAAATCAAAAAGACCTAACGAGTCACTGCTTTCAAACACCAGCCATCTCAGCACCAGGTAAGCTGCAACATTTAATTTCTAGCTGAAAGAGACAGAAGCCACAGCAAAAAAGTTTCAATTTTTAGGCACAAGAACTGTGGGACAGAGCTCCCTGTGCCACGGATGCAGATATCTATCTCAACAGCAAGAAAAAGGGTTATTATCATGAGCAAAAACCAAAGCAGAAGAGAAAAGACCATAGAATCATTCTATGAGGGCAATGACCAAACACAAATAGCCAAGACGTCAGCATTGCTACTGTACTCCCATCTTTAACTTCAAAAGGGAATAAGCAGTGATCAGAAGAACAAAGAGCCTTCTTGGAAGGGCTCTGGAAGAATTTGAAAACCCAAATTAGAGAAATAAAAGAAAAACTGATCAATGATTTTAAAAATATGCAAAAAGAATTCAAGAAGAGAGCAGCTCCTTTAAAAGGAAAATTGGAGAAACAGAAAAGGAAATACAAAAGCTAACCGGTGAAAATCACTTCTTAAAAGAAAAATTGGAGAGATGGAAAAGGAGATGCAAAATTTAACTGAATAAAACAATTTGAAAAAAATAGAATTTGGCAAGTAGAAGCTAATGAATCTATGAGACATAAAGAATCAATCAAACAGAATCTAAAGAATGAAAAGATAGAAGAAAATGTAAAATAACTAATTGGAAAAACAACTGACCTGGAAAATAGATCCCCGAGAGAAAATAAGAGGATGATTGGGCTACAAGAAAGTCATGATGAAAAAAATACCCTGGACATTATCATCCAAGAAATCATCAAGGAAAATTGCCCAGAAGTCCTAGATCCAGAGGGCAAAATAGTCATCGAAAGAATCTACCCTTGACCACCTGAAAGGGACCTCAAACTAAAAACACCAAGGAATATCGTTGCCAAATTCCAGAACTACAAAGTGAAGGAGAAAATGCTGCAGGCAGCCAGAAAGAAACAATTAAAATATCTAGGAGCTACAGTCAGGATCACGGAGGACCTTGCAGCTTCTCCATTAAAAGATTGAAGGTGGGAAGGAGCCAAGATGGCGGAGTAGAAAGACTCACGTATGCCAGCTCCGAACCCACAGCTGATAAATTTCCTTTAAAAAGAACTCCCCACAAATTCTGGAGCACTGCAAGCCCCGCAGAAACACAGTGGAAGAGATTTCCGTTCCAGAAAGCCATGGAAAGCAGTGCCCAGTGGTCTGTCACGCACAGGACACAGAGCTCACCCCTGTGCAGCCCTGGCCACGCGGCCCTGAGAAGAACAGATCCGACCAGGCTTCAGGGATGGAATCTCCGGCGGCCCCAAAGGTCCCTCCACCCACAGGTGCACAGGTCAGTGAAAGAGACTTTTGGGCTGGCCGAGAGGGGAGCGGGGTGTCTCCCTGGCTCGGGTCCCTTCGGAAGGCAGCAACAGAGACAGGGATAGCAGCAGACCCGGGTTTCCCAAGCAGGCAGGAGCTCTGCTCCATTTCTGAAGATCTCTGCATAAACCCCCTGAGGGATATGAGCCTGGGAGGCGGCCCTGCCCCCGCCTGAGCACCAGAACTTAAGCTCACATTGAATAGCAGCTACGCCCGCCACTGAAAACCCTGAGGCTAGGGAGCAGCATTTGAATCTCAGACTCCAAGCACTAGCTGGGCGGATCTAGGCGGGGGTGGACAGGAATCTCAGAAGTAAAGTAACTGGCTGGGAAAATGCCAAGAAAAGGGAAGAAAAATAAGACCTTAGAAAGCTATTTCCTTGGGGGACAGATGTTTCCACCTTTCATTTCTGATGACGAGAAAGAATACTTACCATCAGAGAAAGACTTAGAAGTCGTGACCTCTGTATCCCAGACATCCGAGGTGGATGTCCGGTGGGCTCAGGCCATGGAAGAGCTCCAAAAGAATTTTGAAAATCAAGTTAGACAGGTGGAGGAAAAACTGGGAAAGGAAATGAGAGAGATGCAAGAAAAGCATGAAAAACGGGTCAATACCTTGGTAAAGGAGACCCAAAAAAATGCAGAACAAAATAGCACCTTGAAAAATAGGCTAACTCAATTGGCAAAAGAGGTTCAAAAAGCCAATGAGGAGAAGAATGCTTTCAAAAGCAGAATTAATCAAATGGAAAAAGAGGTTCAAAAGATCACTGAAGATAATAGTTCTCTCAAAATTAGAATGGAACAGATGGAGTCTAATGACTTTCTGAGGAACCAAGAAATCAACAAACAAAACCAAAAGAATGAAAAAATGGAAGATAATGTGAAATATCTCATGGGAAAAACAACTGACTTGGAAAATAGATCCAGGAGAGACAATAGAAAAAGTATGGGACTACCTGAAAGCCATGATCAACAAAAGAGCCTAGACATCATCTTTCATGAAATTATCAAGGAAAACTGCCCTGAGATTCTAGAACCAGAGGGCAAAATAAGTATTGAAGGAAGCCATCGATCACCACCTGAAAGAGATCCAAAAGGAGAAACTCCTAGTAACATTGTGGCCAAATTCCAGAATTAACAGGTCAAGGAGAAAATATTGCAAGCAGCTAGGAAGAAAAAATTCCAGTATTGTGGAAATACAATCAGGATAACACAAGATCTAGCAGTTTCTACATTAAGGGATTGAAGGGAATGGAATAGGATATTCCAGAAGTCAAAGGAATTAGGACTAAAACCAAGAATCACTTACCTAGCAAAACTGAGTATAATACTTCAGGGAAAATATGGTCTTTCAATGAAACGGAGGGCTTTCAAGCATTCTTGAAGAAAAGACCAGAACTGAAAAGAAAATTTGACTTTCAAACACAAGAATGAGAAGCAGCATGAAAAAGTAAACAACAAAGAGAAGTCATAAGGCACTTACCAAAGGTGAACTGTTTACATTCCTACATGGAAAGACAATATTTGTAACTCTTAAAACTGTTCAGTATCTGAGTAGTTGGTGGGACCACACACACACATACACACACACACACACACACACACACACCACACACACACATGCACACACGCACACACATACAGAGAGAGAGAGAGAGCACAGAGTGATTTGAATAGGATGGTACCATATCTTAAAAGAAATTAAGGTAAACGGTGAGAGAGAAATGTAGTGGGAGGAGTGAGGGTGAAATGGAAAGGGGTAAATTATATCTCATTCAAGAGGGAAGCAGGAGACTTTTTAGTGGAGGGAAAAAGAGGAGAGCTGAGAAAAAAAAAAATTAAGTTTACCCTCATCACATTCGACTAAAGGAAGGAATACAATGCACACTCATTTTGGTATGAAAACTTATTTTACAATACAGCAAAGTGGGGGAGGAGATAAGCAGGGTCGGGGGGATGATGGAAGGGAGGCCAATGGGAGGAGGGAGCAATTTGGAGTCAACACTCGGGTAGGAACAGTATCAAAAGATAGAATAGAAACAATGGGGGGCAGGATAGGATGGAGGGACACAGGATTAGTCTTACACAACACGACTACTGTCAACGTCATTTACAAAACTACACAGATATGGCCTATATTGAATTCCCTGACTTCCGAAAGGCAATTGCTGGGGAGGGAGGGATGGGGAGAATTTGGAACTCAAAGTTTTAGGAACAATTATTTAGTATTGTTCTTGCTACTAGGAAATAAGAAATACAGTTAATGGGGAATAGGCAGTCATTGTACCCTACAGGACAAAAGAGAAGATGGGGACAAAAGAAGGAACGGATGATACAAGAGAGGGCAGATTGGTGATAGGGAAAATTAGAATGCTCAGTGTATTGTGGTGGGGGAAGGGGAGAAATGGGGAGAAAATTTGGAACCCAAAATTTTGTGAAAATAAGTGTAAAAAGTTAAATAAATAAATTTATATTTAAAGAAAAAGGAATCTATAAACAGCATAAAAAAACGAAAGTTTGAAGGCATTGGAATATGATATTGTAGAAGACAAAGGAGCTTGGATGACAATCAAGGATTAATTACCTATCTAATGCGAGCATCATATTTCTGCCAAGGAAGTGGACATTCAATGAAACAAGGGATTTCCAGACCTTTCTGACGAAAACGGCAGAACTCAACAGAAAATTTGATCTTCAAACACAGGTCTCAAGAGAAGCATAAAAAGGTAAAGGGTGGGTAGAAACTTGTTACACAATAGTCAAACACTTTAGATCCCTGTAAGGGAATAGGATACCTATTAGTCTTTAGAATTGCATATTTATTATGAAATATAAAAGGGATGTATATAGATCGAGGGAATGGTTATAAATGAAATAATGGGATGATAAGAAATGTGATTTCAGGGTGCGAAGGCATTGCAATGTGAAATGTGAAAAGGAGGAAGTAGAAAAAAATCCATCACAGGAAGAGGCATTAAATATATATTACCATACAGGGAAAGAAAGGAGGGAGAGTAGTATTGTTTCAGAGGTACTCTCATGTGATTGGATTCAAGGAGTGTACACCAATCTCAGGTAAGCATAGAAATACAACAAGCTCTATAGGCAACAGAAAGGGAAGGGCGAAGGAAAAGGGAGGGGAGGCCAAAAGGGAGGGCAGATGTAGTAAGGGTAGAGGGGATTAAAAGTTTGGAGGGCTGAAAAATGGAATGGAAGAGTGAGGGAGGAGGTGATGAAAAATTAAAACTCTGTTGGGGACGGGAAGGGAGAAGGCAGAACTAAAAGCACAAACAAGGGGAAAGAAGATGGAGAAAAACAAACAAACATTAATTATAACTGTGAATGTGAATGGGACAAACGCTCCCATATGATGGAGTTGGATAGCAGAAATGGACAAAAACACCATAATCCAACAATACCTTGTTTAAAAGAAACACATTTAAAGTGGAGGGATACACACAGGGTAAAGGTAAAATGTTGGAGCAGAATTTATTGTACTTCAGTTAATGTAAAAAAGAAGGGGTAGCAATCCTAATCTCAGACGTAGCAAAAGCAGAGAGAGATCTAATCAAAAGAGATAAGGAAGGAAACTACGCAGCTAAAAGGCACCATAGAAAACGAAGCAATTTCACTGTTAGGAAATAGCTAGGTCAGCTTGACCAAAAACTCACAATAACCTTTTCTATCTTGAAGCATGAGCAAACAGCACATAACCTACTTGTACTTTACGATGCTGATAGCCATGTGCGAAGAGAACATAATTTCCTTATGTTCGCAAGAAAGAGGCCGAACCAGGATGTAACAGAGAACAGGGTACTAGAACAAAGATTACAATTTACGTATGTACTCTGATACATTGTGAAAGGCGAGGACTTGTTGCTGAGCAGATTTCTACCAGGGACAGCCCCTAGGAGAATATAAATACTCAGGGGAACTTAAGGGGTCTGGCTGGATGGGCAAGACGTAACAACAATAAAATCTGTATCCTGCTATGCTGCTGCCTCGGTGTGTTCTATGAGAGGGAGATCGCATCTTGCTACGAGACGCGCCGTTGCGCACGAAGACCAGGTCGAGGACAAGGTAGGCTTTTGCCCGGGGATCCTAACAATTGGCGCCCAGAACAGGGACCTGAAACTAGAAGGGGGTTCCCCCGTAGGGAATCTCCCCCGAGAAGGATTTTCCCCGAGCTTCTAATAGCCCCTGGAAACAGGGAAGTTAGGGGAAGAAATTATGGGTCATAGGCATTCGACGTCCTTGATCCAACCCGAGGATAGCGAGATATACGCTAGGCAGATTTATAAACTGGTAAAGGGCCAGGGAATTCAGGTGCATATTAAGTTATGCCGTAAATTTGTAGAGAAGTTATGGACATCGTCACCTTGGTTGATGCACACCGGGATCGATTATAAAATCTGGCAAACAGTGGGGACTCAAATGATCTCCTATAATCAAAGAGAACCTGGGTTTTTTGCGGGCATAGATATCCTTCTGTACAACATCTTAAAAAATGTGTTGCAAGGTGAACCTGCCCTACCCCCGATCCTGGTGACTGGAAAAGCCCAAACAGGCAGCTCCTTACATGGGGACACGGAGGATGTTAAACTAAAAGAAAGCGAAACTACAACATTACCACGTTCGAAAAGTCCCCCGCTCTATCCCTCTTTGGAGGACTGGAAACTACCTACCGCTCCCCCTCCTGCAACGTTTGAAGGGGACCTTCCTCCACCCCCAAAGGCTTGGGACGAGCCGTCCCCGTGTGAATCACCCCCATGTGAGAATAGACAAAGAAAAATAGCTCCAGTCTCCGCAATAGAAATAGAAAAATTAAAGACAGAAGTGGTGCAGTTGCGTAAGAGACTGAGCTCCTTTACGGTAGCTGAGGTGCGGGCTCCCTCCCCTGTAGTGCGTGACCGAACTACAAAAGTCACTGCTGCTTTTTTGAAAGCTGCAGAAAAGGGTGAGGATATAACAGAGTGGAATAAAGAATTGTTTCCAGTAGATTTGAAAGATCCTGACAGACAATATACCCCGATTCCATATAAAGTACTGAAAGATTTGAAGCAGGCATGTGTTGATTATGGGCCGAACTCCCCTTTCGTATTACAAATGCTAGATACATTTGCAAGTAGAGCCGCATTTCTTCCATTAGATTGGAAGGCATTGGCGGATGCCTACCTTACACCTGGACAGGCTATGTTGTGGTTGTCCCAGTATGAGAAAGGAGCGAGACATTTTATAGCTACTCATAACATCCAAAATCCTGAAGAGGCACTTCATTGTTTTATGGGTACAGGACCTTATTCCACTTTAGACGATCAAAGAACAATGAATGCAATATCTTTTGCGGTTATAGGAGGTTGTGCCGTCAAGGCTTGGTCAAAGATTGCCAAGGAAGGTGTGGCTCAACAACAACTGTCATCCATAAAACAAGGCCAGAAAGAATCCATACAGGACTTTGCGTCCCGATTGAAAACAGCAGTAGATAGACTCATAGGAATAGGAGAGCCAGGGAAAGTAATATTCAAACAGCTCTTGAAAGAGGGCCCTAATCCCACCTGTAAAAGGATAGTTAGATCCCTTCCTTCCGATGCTTCAATAAATGAAATCATTGATAAATGTAATGAGATTGATTATGAGACCTTACAGGTAGAGGCCATGGCAGGGGCGATAGCACAAGGAGTGACAGAAGGGATGCGTATGCGCACTCAAAACATGAAATGTTTCAAATGTGGTAAAATAGACCATCTTCAGGCGCAATGTAAGAAAACAAATATAAATGATAAAAATCTCACTTGTTTTACCTGTGGGAAAGTAGGTCATATCGCTAAATTCTGTAGGATAAGGAAAAGACAGAACCAGGGAAACGGGAGCAGGGGCCCTGCGGGGCCCGAACGCATATTCCCTGGAAGCTGAACAGGAACAAAAGAGGACCCCTCCAAAGAATACCCCTCAGGAACAGTATTTGACAGCTTTCCATCACTTCAAACAGGAGAATGATTGGTAAATATTGCAGAAAAGCAAATATGCATTCCGCCTTTACCCCTATAGATGCAGAAGTACACCCAAAACATAACGGTAGCTTGATTGTAGGGCTCCCCGCTCCCTCACAGTTAATAGTTCATACTACAATTTTATATCCTGGGGAACATGTTATCTCAGTAACTAATCCGCATGCCTTCCCCTTTGTATTAACAGAAGATCAAGCTATAGCCCGTGCAATTCCTCTTTATGATCCACAAAGCCCCTTACCAAAGACAAGCTAGCTGCTTTACATTCTATAGTTTTACAGCAACTGGAAGCTGGTCATATTGATCCCTCCTTTAGCCCCTATAACTCGCCAGTGTTTGTAATGAAGAAAAAGAATGGAGCTTGGAGAATGTTAATAGATTTAAGAACTGTGAATGCCCTCATGCAACCCATGGGGCCACTTCAGCCTGGCCTTCCTTCTCCTAATATGGTCCCAGTAGGATATAGTGTAGCTATTGTTGATATCAAAGATTGTTTTTACTCCATTCCTTTGCACCTATCTGACAGAGACAAATTTACCTTTTCCGTACCAGCTATCAATCTTGCACAACCTGCTCAAAGATACCATTGGAAAGTGCTGCCCCAGGGCATGGCAAATAGTCCCACATTATGTCAGTGGTATGTTGACAGGCTCCTGCTACCACTACGAAACACATACTCATCCAGTTTAATAATACATTGTATGGATGATATTCTTTTAGCCCCCCCTCACCCTGACCACACTTCATCTCTTCTAACCCTTGTCACCGAGCAGTTAGCAGCCCACGGTCTACAAGTGGCTCCCGAGAAGATACAGACCACACTCCCGTATCATTACCTGGGACATATATTGAATGAAGGGTTTGTTACTAAACAGGCCCCCCAAATCGGTTTAGACTCCTGTAAGACATTAAATGACTTCCAAAAGTTAATCGGAAGTATACAGTGGCTCAGAAGCACAACTCCTATCCCTCCATCATTGGTGGCTCCATTATATGATATTCTGAAAGGTCCGACACCCCTAAACTCTCCCAGAAGCTGGACCTCACAAGGAAAAAGCGCCCTATCCCTAATTATGTCCAATTTCACACGCAAAACTGTAAGATAAAAAAGATGAAAATCTCAAGTTCACCGTACTAAAAGACAGACCGTTTTTTCGGGTGTTCTTTCAAAGTCATGGAGTAATAGAATGGCTGTATCCCCAAAAATTAACGAGAATATTGACTAACAAGTTTCAAGTTTTACACAGGTTCTTGACAGACGCAATCTAGCAAGGCATTCAGCTTACAGGTAAGCCTTCCCAACTCTGTCTTTCCTTAGAACTAGGAACCCTCCACTACTTAGTGGAAGAACGACAATGGAAAGATATATTGCCTTTTTGTACCTTAAGTACGCCCCTCTACCCAAACTAGTGCACCTTTTCACGCAATTACCGCTTACTGTGCCCTCTCCAGTGATCAGTACCCACCCAGTGGACGTGCCTAACATTTACACGGACGCTACGAAAAACATGAAAGCTAGCATTTATATCCCCTCCATCAGCAAACTGCAGGTTATACCCACTCCTTATTCGTCTACCCAGAAGAACAAGCTTTACGCTATATTACATGTGCTACAATATGTCATCCCCACTTTTAACATTATAACAGATAGTCAATATACTTACCTCGTGATTAAACAGTTACCTTACGCTGTTCTTGATATACATCAGACTACTATATCCACCTTACTCCTACAAACCCAAGAAGACCTTGCCTCCGTATCGCATTCTATTTATATTATGCACAATTAGGTCTCATACTGATGGACGTGGCCCTATTTTTGAAGGTAACAATATTGTTGATTCAGCTCTTTATGAGTGTAATTTCCTTACTGATGTGAATGCTGCTGTTGCAGCCCACAATACCTTTCACTTATCTGCTAGATCGTTACGTAGAATGTATAACATCACTAAACAACAGGCTGCAGACATTGTAAAAAGATGTCTTAAATAAATTCCCTTTTTACCCCACAAGCCTACTTCTTCTCATAACCCAAAATGGGATAGACCCAACGATATATGGCAAATGGATGGCACTCACTGGAAATCACAGTGCCTGCATGTCACTATTGACACACATTCTAGTTTCGTTGCTGTCACCCTTCAACAAGGAGAAGCACTCAAACATGTTATTAACCATTTACTCCATTGCTTCGCCTCCTTAGGCGTCCCTCATACAATAAAAACTGATAATGGACCCTCCTATACTTCTAAGGGATTTCGAGACTTTTGTACCGAATTTCATATCACTCATGTTACTGGTATTCCTTATAATCGTACTGGTCAAGCTATTGTTGAACGGGCTAACAGAACCCTAAAGACCCTCCTCATAAAACAAGAAAAGGGAGGTGTATGGGGTAGGCCTAAAGGACGCTTGACACAATGCATGGTAAACAAAGCCGTGTTTACTTATAACTACATTCAATTTTCTTCTTCTCATTTAACACCTGAATTAAAATTTTGGCACATGCATACAAACTCACTTTCTAAAGATGAGGAATACACGAAGGATAATAAAAAAGACATGACTAAAGTTATGTAGAGGTCCCATGACAATACCTGGAAAGGCCCAGCAATGATAAAAGTATGGGGACCGGGATATTTTCTTATCATTTCAGATAATGGCCAAGAAGAGTGGGTCCCCAGGAGAAACATACGCCCCAATAAAGAAGACTGCTTGAGCACGACGCAACCGGAGCAGGAGACTGAGGAGAATGAAGTACCAGTCCAGGACGAGGGTGACACCGCACAAACCACCAATTGACCTAGGGACCCTGATGATAGCCTTCTCAATGTTACAAGTAAAAAATGCCTTCTCCTCACAGAATTGGAGTACCTTAGCATCTCCACGTATGATTGAATCTGATAGACAAGGACAGTGGACATGGGCTGTGATGCCTCATCTGCCTGTTCTACATGCAGCCGGATGGGGTGAAGCTACTCCTCCTATTATTCTAGCTCATAATGCGTCTAAATTAACAGGATCTACCCTCTTATCCCCACCTAAGCTCTGTGAGTCCTTTCTACGAAATTATACCTTTCTGGTATACACCCCTCCTCTCTGTTTGATTTTATTAGAAAATACCACTGATTGTATTACCTTGGTCAACAAGACTTTGGACTCGGGAGTTCACAAGGTATCAGATTTACATCACCCTACCATTATCAACATTACACTCATGGCTATTCCACATGAACATAATTGTTTTCTAACTAGAGATATCCCCTTCCTGCCGTTATGTAACCAAGGAATACCTAAGACATGGATACCACTTCGTTCCTGCTCTCTTGGGCATCCGACCTGTTTTCACGGACCTGTCAACCTGACCTTTTGGGATAGTCCATGGACAGGGAATAACGTCACTTATACACAATTTCCTGCCCCTACTCCCATTGCAGAAGAATGGGGTGCGACTCATAACGATTTGTGGAAAATGGGAATGGCTTTAGGTCCTGTCTCTACACATATTACCACCTGCAGTTGCCCCTCGTGTCCTGATTATACATTCTCCCAATGGGAAATAGTTTATGGTAGAGGACTGAATATTACCAAAGGGGCAATTCTTCATGCGACACCTTTTTATTCCCAATGATTGCTGTTGCTGTAGCACCACGTGATTATGCTTTTCTCTCTTGTGCGACGATTAATGTTACTCTTGCTTCTGCTCTATCTGTTAACTTATCGCAATATGTAGTCGTAGTAGAGAATTGTACCCTCACAAATATCTTAAATAACACTCACCAGGGAGCTTGTAACCTATTAGAGAAACATCCTAAATATGCTTTAATACCCGTTAAATCAGCACTCCCTTGGGCTCTGTCCTCTTCAGATAGTGTTTTGCTACAATTATCCTCTCGTATCAGACATAAAAGAGATGACTCTGATTTGATTTTTGGTATAGCTGCCGTGATAATAAGTGCGTTCCAAGAATTTGAGATACAAAAGTTACAGGATCAATTGGGGTACTTAGCCACTGAATTGCAGGCCTTTATGAAGGCCACAGCAAAAGCTTGGGAAAAGCAGACCATGATAGATTCAGAAATACAACATGAAATCTCGGAGTTGTCCCAAGTAACGCTTATGATAGGTAATGAGTTAGCTTTGCAGGAACAGATGGGAAAACTACCCTGCCACTATAAATATCGTCCATTATGTGTAACCCCATTACGTGTAAACATCTCTGGCTCACACTTCCTTGCAGAGTGGGAGAAGACCTCTGCTCAGCTACAAGGAACTTTACTCGCTCACAACATCACGAGTCAGATAGAATAACTAGCTCAATTGGCAGCCGAAATTACATCTTTAGCAAATAATTTTTCGATCCCTGATTCGGCAGCTAATGATATATTTGATTGGATCTCAAATTTAGGCCATTCTGCTTGGCTAAAGACATTGGGTATATGGGCTGGTTTGCTCGTGCTGTGTATCCTCCTTTTCCCGTGCATCTTTTCTTGCATCATTACTACCCTAAGACGTTTACTTATACAATCTTTTTCTCAGCTACCTCCACTCTCGAATGTTAACAGAAAACATCCTGAATTGGGATAGAAGGCACAGATGACAACTATCATCGTGGTGCGGGAGTACGTGAGCTAAACTACTCAGCCATGATATTCCCCCTTGACGTAGATTGTATATGGGGTCTTCTTCCCGAATGCGCTCCCCGAGAAACAAGAAAAGGGAGTTGTTAGGAAATAGCTAGGTCAGCTTGACCAAAAACTCACAATAACTTTTTCTATCTTGAAGCATGAGCAAACAGCACATAACCTACTTGTACTTTACCATGCTGATAACCATGTGCGAAGAGAACATAATTTCCTTATGTTCGCAAGAAAGAGGCCGAACCAGGATGTAACAGAGAACAAGGAAGTAGAACAAAGATTACAATTTACGTATGTACTCTGATACATTGTGAAAGGCGAGGACTTGTTGCTGAGCAGATTTCTACCAGGGACAGCCCCTAGGAGAATATAAATATTCAGGGGAACTTAAGGGGTCTGGCTGGATGGGCAAGATGTAACAAGAATAAAGTCTGTATCCTGCTATGCTGCTGCCTCGGTATGTTCTATGAGAGGGAGATCGCGTCTTGCTACGAGACGCGCCATTGCGCACGAAGACCAGGTCGAGGAAAAGGTGAGCTTTTGCCCGGGGATCCTAACAACTAAACATATATTTTGGAAGTAGTATAGCATCAAAATCCTTAGAGGAGGTGTTGAGGAAGCTGCAGAAATAAATACACAGCAAAACTATACTAGTGAAGGATCTCAATCTCCCCCTCTCTGATCCTGATAAATCAAACATGATAATATAAAAAAAAAAAAGGATTTAATGAGTTGAGTAAAACTCCAGATAAGGAAAATATGATAGATCTATGGGGAAAATTAAATGGGGATAGAAAGGAATACACCTTTTTCTCAGCTGTATATCTCACATATGCACAAATTGACCGTATATAAGGCCATAAAAACCTTACAGTCTAGTATAGAAAGGCAGATAGTCAATGCATCCTTCCCGGATCATAATGCAATGAAACTTATGTGTAATCAAAGGCCATGAAAACATAAATCAAAACCTATTTGGAAACTAAACAATCTAATCCTAAAGAATGAATGAGTGAAACAACAAATTGTGGAAATGATCGACCCCTTTATTCAAGGGAATGACAACAATCAGACAACTTACCAAATCTTATGAGATACTGAAAAAGGAGTTCTTAGGGGAACCTACATATCTTTGAATGCCTACATGAAAATCAGAAAGAGGAGATCAAAGAATTGGGCAGGCAGCTGAAAAAGTTCGACAAAGAACAAATCGAAAATCACCAAGTACATATCAAATTAGAAATACTGAAAACTGAGGGGAGGAACCAAGATGGCAGAGTAGAGAGATTCACATATGGTAGCTCCAAAACCAGAGCCCATAAATTACCAGTAAAGAGGAAATCCCAACAAATTCTAGAGCAGTGGAAGCTGCACAACAACGGAGTGGAGGAGATTTCTGTTCCGGAGAGCCCTGAAAAACCGACACCAAAGGTCCATCGCGCACCGGACCCGGAGCAGAGCCCAGCCCTGCCTTGGCCGTGTGGCACCGAGTGGAGCAAATCCAAGCAGGCTTCAGGGACGGAATCTCCGGCAGCCGTGAAAGTCCCTCAAGCCACAGGTGCTACAGATCAGTGCGAGAGACTTCTGGGCTGGCCGAGAGGGCAGTGGGGTGTCTCCATAACTCAGGCCCCCTCAGGAGGAAGCAGTGGGGGTAAAGAGAGGACAGGAGCTCCCAAAGCAGACAGGAGTTCGGATCCATTGTTGAAGGTCTCTGCATAAACCCCCTGAGGGAACAGAGCCTGGGAGGCGGCCCTGTCCCCACTTGAGAACCTGAAGTTAATCTCAAACTGAACAGCAGCCCCGCCCCCCGCTGAAAGCCCTGAGGCTTGGAAGCAGAAATTGCATCTGAGCCCCCAAGCACTAGCTGGTCAGATCTGGAGGTGAGGCGGGGACGTGGAGAGGAATCTCAGAAGTCAAGTAACTGGCGGGGAAAATGCCCAGAAAAGGGGGGGGGGAATAAGACCATAGAAATACTGAAAACCACAGGCGAGATTAATAAAATTGAAATTAAGAACATTATTGAACTAATAAATAAAAGTAGGAGTTGGTTTCATAGAAAAAAAACAATAAAATTGATAAACCTTTGGTTGATTTGATTAAATAAAAATGAAAGAAAAAAAAACAAATTACCAATATCAAAAGTGAAAAGGGTGAATTCATCTCCAATGAGGAGGAAATTAAAACAATAATTAGAAATTATTTTTCCCAACTGTATGTCCATAAATTTGACAATTTATATGAGATGGATGATTGTTTTAAAAGAAACTAATTGCTCAGATTTACTGAAGAGGAAGATGAATACTTAAATAACCCCATCTCAGAAAGAGAAATTGAACAAGCTATCAATGACCTCCCCAGGAAAAAAATTTCCAAGGCCAGATGGATTCACAAGTGAATTCTATCAAACATTTTGAAAACAATTAATTCCTCTACTCACGATGGAATTTTGAGTTGAGGGCAAGATATTGGATATCATTTGCAAAGATATACTGATTTAACGTTCTGGAGGAATGCTTAATACCTGTCTAAAGAATTTAGTACTTTTAGGCATCAAATGAAGGCAGCAAACACTGAAGCTATTTGATCAGGGAATTGGAAACAGCAAGGCATTGACTATAGAAGACTAATCAGGCTTCTTAGACATTTTTGAGTGTTTGCCTAATGAAATAATTATTTCTTTCTGCATTCATTTAACATTTACTTTCCACTACAGGACCAGATATGACAACATTCTCTCCATTCACATACATCATTGGCCTCCCAAGAGTCTTACAAGGTATAGGTCCCATCTAGTTATTGATATTTTATACATAGACAGGTGAAAAACTTTTAAAAATTTTGTTAAAAATTAACAAAGGAGAAACAAAAATATCAGCATTAGGCAATGAGTGATAGAGATATAGATCTCCAGGGTTCCTCACTGTCCCAGGGCCCTTTCACCCATGTAACATGTCTATTAAACACATATATCATTAACACCTTTAGAATTAACACTAATGAGACAAGCTAAAGAAAGAAAAAGGGGATTGGCAAGTTTCCTTCTCTGCCCTTTTATAAAAAAAATGCAATTTATTTTCAATTCTCAAAAGAAGATGATTATGAGGTTAATGGATTGATCGGAGTTCAAAATCTTTTACTTTTCCTAAGACCATTGATCCAGAAGAAAAAGAAAATGTATCAAAGGCCATAGGAAAAAAATGCATTAATTTTGTTTTGTTTTCCTTAAAGAGTACGAAAATATTCTCAAGTCATGTCTTCAATTTTAAATCATGCCCTTTTAAAAAAAATAACATGAAACTTCACATTTTATTAAGTAAGTAAAACAATGCTTAAGATTATAAAACAAAAAAAAAAAATCTAGTTTTGGAATCTTACCAGAGACGAGAGAAAGCAAAGAGATGGAAGGAAGAAGGAAGGAAGGAACAAAACCTAAAGTGGGTTAAAGAATATCTGAGGAGAATGCAAGGATTATTGGACTTTACAGTCCAATTAAAACTATCAGTATTGCTCCTTTTTTCCAATCGGCATTCTCCAAACTACTTCCAGGTTTTCAGTTAGATTTTTATATACTTGTATGTGGATTTTGTATGGAATTATATTAAAATAATTTGTATTAATACCATCTCGAACACATAAAAATAATTCATTTTGGAAAAAAAAATCAAATAAATTAAGACTGACGTCTAGGTATCAAGAGATTATTTATTCGTTACTTATCAAGTACTACATATCCTGAAATGTTTCACTTCATTTATGGTGTGACTTTCACATGTTTTTACTTCCCCAGCTAAAAACTAAGCACATAAAGGCAATGACAAAGTTTATAGTACTCTTCATCCATAGCTTTTTGAAGTTTCATGGTATTTAATAGGTAGAAAGAAAATTAGAGGTGCTCTAGTCAGAAGCCCTCATTTCATAGCTAATGAAGTAGTCTCTGATAGTTTATATCATTCATAAGGTCATTTTTATATGTGTGCTTAAAGTTGCACAAAAAGTGTCGACAAGCATATGACCCTTCCTTAATATTATTATCTTTCATTTGTTAGTACTCAACCATTATTGAAAAAAAAAACATATTTTAAGCACTTGTTTTCCCATCTCGGGGCCAATTATCTTTATAAATGGAGAAGGAAAGTGGGAATGAATTGGGAATTAAAGGCCAGCAAAAAATCAGTTTACAACAACCTTAAATTTAATGGTATTTTATTGTGATATGCCACAGCTCATAGATAGGTGTTTTTTTTTGGGGGGACAGAATTTTGATTGAGAAGAACATGGTCTGAACCTGACTGACACATTTGTAGTCAGAATACAAGTGCCAATAAATCAATGGAACTGACTTGATTCTCTTTTAACAGAAGGGAATGTCAGAATGTAGAGTGTGAAATTCAGGGTATGATAGGTGGGATGCACTCACTCTTCCAACCTCAAGCTTAATTCAAGGCCATGTTTGGGGTCTCTTGATGAGTAGTCTATCTCAGATAGGTGGTAGCAATTACGACGCCCTTAATATTTCCCTCTACACGAATAACGGCCCTTTGCTTCTGACTTTTAATTTTTCCCTAAATTTTTTTTTTATTAAATTAAAAAATTCTGTCATCGTCAACTTCAAAAAATATTGCCAAACACCAACTACTCAGAAAGCCATTCTTTGTATGGAATGACAGGGGGAAGAGAGAAAAACAGAGACAGAAACAATGAGAAACAGAGGCAGACAGAAAAAGACAGAGGGGGGAAAGGAGAGAGAGAGAGGAGAGAGAAGCAGACGCAGAGAGACAGAACATATATGGAATGAAGGGCTAATATTATGAGGATTATTGTGCTGAAATGGTCTAATTTTAAATTTCAGTGGCTCCAGGATGGTCTTGCGGCAACCCTCCCTCTATTCCCAAATTACCAGGTAGAACACCGATGAAGCACTCCGAGTTTAACAATCTGTAATTGATTGCACCATTCATTTTTCTTCTTTTAAGAGCTGAGAGGGAACCACGCTGTACCTGTTACCAGTCATTTTTTGTCAATGTGTATGAAAAAATAATGCGTTCTTCATTTAAAATAATATAAGAAGGTGTGTTGAGAGGCAGAGAAACTTCAAATTAAAAAAAAGAAAGAAAGAAAAAAAGGAGGGAAAGGAGGCAAAAGGAAGGAAGGGAAGGGTAAGAAAAAATGAAAAGACGAAATAAAGGAAAATGGAAGAGTTACACTCGTACGTGCACTGTGGAGAAATTGTGCTTTTAGATTACTTTGTTGTTGAATAATTAGATGTTCATATTAGCAGAAGGCTTGGACTTGGTATCAAGAAGACTTGAGTTTCAATACAAACTCAGACACTAATCAGATTTGTGATCGTGAGAAACTCACTTAACTTATCTCAACATCAGTTTCTTTATCTGTAAAATGGTGATAATACTAGTAACAATCTTTTTGGATCTTTGCATGAATAAAACGAAATAATTGTAAAATACTTTGAAAATCTTAAAACGCTAAATAAATTTTACTTGTTATTATTACTATTATTAGCCTGGGAACAAATAAACTTGCAAAAACACCTATCTGGATCGTCATCCAGAGATTTAAATAGGTGAACTTTTGGATATTTTTACCACTTTTCTCATATACTATATACTATAGTATATACTAGTATATATACCATATACTATATACTAGTATATATACTATATACTATATAATAGTATATATACTACTATATATAGTATATATACTACTATATATAGTATAGTACTATATACTATACTGATTGTTATATAAAAATAACTGAAATACTTTCATCCTCAGAGTATCCTATTATTAAACAAATGCAATGTAGTGGATCAATGCCTGGACCTTTCTATGTCTTAGAAATTCTGAATTGCAAACTTATATCGTATACTTATTTATAATCATACACAAGTCAAATATCTTCCAATATATTCATGTCTTATCCCTAAATTTTATTATTTTAGATACCATCCCTACCTATTCAATTCACCCTGTGCCCTCTGTGTATATATATGTGTGTGTGTGTGTGTGTGTATAGAGAGATACATAGATAGATATGTATGTGTATATATGTATGTATGTGCATATATATATTATATATATATATATATATATGTATGTATGTATGTATGTATTTGGTTTGATCCACCAACTCCCCTAATACTGAGAAAGTCCCAAGAGTTGCAAATGTGATGTTTCCATGTAGGAATGTAAATAGTTCAACGTTAGTAAGTCCTTTATGATTTCTCTTTCCTGTTCACCTTTTCAGGCTTATCTTGATTCTTGTATTTCAAAGACAAATATTCTTTTCAGCTCTGGTGTTTTCAAAAATAATGCTTGAAACACCTCTATTTCATTGAATGATATTTTTTGGCACTGAAGTATTACACTCAGTTTTACTGGGTAGGTGATTCTTGGTTTTAATCGAAGTTCCTTTGACTTCCGGAGTGTCAAATTCTGTGCCCTGCAATCCCTTAATGTAGAAGTTGGTAGATCTTGTACTGTCTTTTTTTGTATTTACACAATGCTAGAATTGTTTCTTTATGGTTGTTTGTAATATTTTCTCCTTGACGTAGGAACTCTAGGTTTTGGCTACAAAATTCCTAAGAGTTTACTTTTGGGGGTCTCTTTCAAAAGGGGATTGGTGAATTCTTTCAATTTCTATTTTACCTTCTGCTTCTCGAATATTAGGGTAGTTTTGCTTGATAATTTTTTGGAAGGTGACGTCTAGGCTGTTTTTATCATGGATTTCAGGGAGACCAATAATTTTTAAATTATCTCACCTTCATCTATTTTCCAGGTCAGTTTTCTTTTTCCAATGAGATATTTCATTTTGTCTTCTATGTTTTCTTTCTTCAGTTTTGTTTTGTAATTTTCTGATTTCTCATCAAGGCATTAGCTTCCAACTGCTCCATTCACATTTTTAAAGAACTATTTTCTTCAATGAATTCTTGACCTCCTCTTCCATTTAGCTAATTCTGCTTTATAAAACACTGTTTTCCTCATTTGCTTTTTGGATCTCTTTTGTCATTTGTGTTAGTCTATTTTTAAAGGTGTTATGTTATTCAGCGTTCTTTTGGCTCACATTTAGCAAGCTGGTGACTTATTTTTCATTATTTTCTTGCAGCGCTCTCATTTCTATTTGAAATTTTTCCTCCAATTCCCTTTCTTGATTTTCAGCATCCTTTTTGAGCTTTTTCACAGCCTGAGACCATTGCATATATTTTTTGGGTGTTTTGGATGCAGAAGCCTCTTTTACGTCTTCATCTCATGGTATGCTTTGTTCTTTCTCATCAGAAAGAATGGAAGAAAATACCTGTTCAAGAAGAACATAACCTTCTACAATCTTATTTTTCCCTTTTTTTGGACATTTTCCCGCTCTGTTGCTTGAATTTGAGTCCTTTGTCAGTGGAGTGTACAATTTAGGGACCCGTAGGTTCTCATTTCCTCCAATATGACACAATCAAGGGAGAGGAGTTTAATCCTCTCCTGGCCTGCACTCTGGTCTGGAAGCAACCACAAGTTTTCTTCCCAGGATCTGTGAGTAGAATTACCTCTCCAAAACATCCCCCGGCTCTACCACACTAGCTTTCTTCCTCATCCCAAGGTTGCCATTCAGCACTGAAACTTAGATTGATTACTCTATTCCCCAGAGTTTTTAGGCTCTAAAAATAGAAGTTATGCCACAGGGGCTGCCTGTGCTCTGGGCCTAGTGCCAGGGTTGGACCCTGCTCCCTTCTAATCTGGGTGAAAATCTTTCTCACTGACCTTTGAATCTGTCTTTTGCGTTTGTGTTTTGAGAAATCCGGGAACGGCAGCTGCTGCCCCGATTCCTTGCTCTGATGTCTGCTCCAGTCCTGTCCTTGCTGCACCTACTGAGCCCCATGTGATACACCTTTCCTATTGGCCTCAAATGCTGCCTTGGGCAGGGAATCTCTTTCACGCTGTCATTTTGTGGTTTCTGCTGCTCTATAATTTGTTTAGAGTCATTTGTAACAGATATTTTATGGGCTATGGCAGTAGAGCTAGACAAGGCCTGTCCTTCTACTCTGCCATGTTGGCTCTTCCCCACCCTCTTACATTATGTTCAAAATCCTTTTTGAGCTATTAGTTGGCCTAAGACTAATTCATATTTTTGTAGGAGGTTTTGGATGTACACGTTTGACTTTGTCATTTTGTATTTGTATACTTTGGTCTTTTTCACCTATGTAAGATTCTATAGTCTGATTATTTTTCTCTGGTTTTCACTCATTTTGGCAAGTATTTAATTGACTTTTGAGTTGTTTTTCAAGGTTGTTTTCTGCTTCAGTGTGGGTGGGTGTGTACTGTTAGCTACTTGATCCTCCCACAATATGTGCGCCCATAGTTCCAGAAAGAGTCTCTGGTGCTGTTGCTGGATGCTCCTCAACAGGTTCCTCCATCCCCCTCCATTACTCTGAGGCTGTGGCCTGGCCACACTACTATCTCACTCAGGTTCCACAGGGTATTTCCGCCGACATTCCAATTGTTTCAATTGTTTTGGGATCATGAAGTCTGGAAACCACCACAGGTGCAAGAGATTAAGTTCCCCTAACACCCGCGCAGGTCTCATCTGTGCCTGTGTAACACATTGTGGACTGCACTATGCTCCTAGTTTGCTGCAATAGACACTTCCCAGGGACGTTTCAGGCTGTCTTGGACTGGAGATTTGCTTCACTCCATCATTCTGTAGGTACTGTAAATTCAGGATTTTTTAGAATCACTTTTTTCAGGTATTTGGCTGGGTTTGAGAAAAGTTCTAGAAATTTCATGCTGTTACTCTACCATCTTGGTTCCACTCCAACGGTTCTTTATTATACCAAGAAAGAATAAAATTTTGAACCCTGTGATGCAGAGATCTTATTACTAGAGAGTTATCCTAAGGAAGCCAAAGATAGAATCAAAGCATATACCAAAATATTAAGAACAAAACTTTTTGCCATAGCAATGAATTGACAAGAAAAAGGGTACTAACTTGGACTAAGCTATTATTAAGCACAGGTAAGGAGGGAAGAAATAATTCTGGATCGTTGAGTATAATCCAAGCTTCGGCTATTATCCAGTATCCTCTGTGATCTACTAGAAAACTCACACTTTCATTATATAATACAAATTTGTTAATTCAGAATTGGATTATGTCTAAAATAAAATGTTGATCTGGTAAAAAAAAAAAAAGAGCATATTCTGATACCCAAAGTCATTTATTTCCTTCTTCTCAACATTTTTTTGTTATCTCCTCTTAATCTCATTCCTCAAAGGATGTCGTGTGTCTGTGAAAGGACATTCAGTGATTTTTTTTAGAAAGGTAAGTTTATAAACATGAAAGTTATGAAATGAAAGTTCTACCCCCAAAATTCTGGGTTGATCAGTTGCAAGTATGTCCCAAAAGTCAATTTTCTTGGGGCATGCATATTTGTCAGTATGATTTGCTCCCCAAAATGGCTATAGGTGCTGATGCTTATAAAGTGTAGATCATCACTTTGATGAGGCAGAGACTATTATGCTAAAGACCATAGTCTATGACAGGTATGCCTTAATGGGTACAGCACTGTACTACATGAACTCAATAGACATATGTCTACGTTTGCAGATTCTGAGCATGGATTTTGCAGAGTGATTCCTTCATTCCTTGATCCAGATATTCATCGTGTCTGTTTTATCTTTCTATGATAAATGGCATCACTTCTTTTCATGTGAAATTAAGTTAACACCTTTACTGGCATTGATCTATGTCAACACTCATACAATTGATGTCATGGTAGTGGTTAACTGAACATTCATCTGTATAACCATTTTTTCCCTTTACCAAAAAACCAGCTTGAAGTCTTTTATTATAATCCAATTATAAATTTAAATTATAAATTATAAAATGTATGTGTATTTTATAATTTATACATTTTATAACTTATACATTTTATAATGTTAGTATAAATTTGATATAAATTTTACAATTTAAATTGTCAAGTTTGAAATTGGAGAAGAGATAAATATTTATACTTCTTGGTACAGTTGATTGACTATATATGTAGACCTCTGTGCTCTCTTTCTCTCTCTCTGTTTCTCTCTCTCTCTCTCTCTCTCTCTCTCTCTCTCTCTCTCTCTCTCTCTCTCTTTTTTTTCTGATTTTTCTGTCTTTTTCTCAGTCTTTCTGACTTTCTGTGTGGCTGTCTGTCTCTCTCTCCCCTGTTTGTATTTCTTTTACTGTCTCTGTCTGTCTCTCTGTCTCTGTTTCTTGCATGTATCTATATTTTTATAAGGATCTGAACTCTGAACCCAAGAAGATCTGGATTGAATTGTTTCTTTCCTTTCTGTTTTCATTTTCAACGTGGCTAATATGGAAATAATTGTCATGATTTTGCACGTATAAACTACATGAAATTGTTTGTCATCTCAAGGAAATAAAAAGGAAGGGAAGAAGGGATGGGGAGAGATAATGTGAAACTCAAAATTTGTAATACATTAATGTTAAAAAAAAGTTTTACAACATGTAATCATAAGAAATATTAATTTTTTTTCCAAAAACACCTTTCCTGTGAACCAATCTTTCTAAACTTCGAAGTTGGAGGACTTTTTCTTGCTGTTGGGTAATATATTAACACAGAAAGAAATCGTCTATGAAACACTTGTTGCATGCCATATACTCTCCTAAGAGCTGGAGATACAAATAGTAAAACAGGAATTTTTTTTTACTTTCAAGAAGTACAAATCTTAAATAGGAGACACAGTGACTTAAGGAGAGTTCACTTTTATGGCAAATATAAAGTCCATGTTGTACTTAGGAATTGAAATATGAGGGGCAGATAGCCAATCACTGAAAAATGTGGGATGTTTGACACAGTGAACACAAATTGGTGACTTTTAAGGAGAGGGGACTGAGTCCAAGGGTTAGAGTGAAAAGGACCTATAGTTTCTAAGGAAGAGCAGGGAATAGAGTGTGAGAGGTCAAAGTCCTACTGATAACAGACATCTAGAGTCAGATTGGAGCTGGACAATCAGGGTTCGTGGGAGGAAGAGACAATTTTCTAGTTTCCAGTTACAGAAGCTAGCAATGGAGTTTGTAGTGAGGGTTTCTTTTGTGGAGGTAGGGCTTCACATAGCTTTCTTTTCCACTTTTAACACTACCTACCAAATAATTGTTACAATACATTCGATAATTTCAGAGCTATGCTGAAAATAAATTAATCAAATGTGTATTTCTAGGTGTGTACTTGTGTGTGTACATGCATGCACGCATGTGTGCTTGTGTGTGCATGTGTTTATGTGTGCCAGGGGATTTTGGACTCTTATACATAGAGTGCACAAAGAGATTATTATAAAGAGGATTGGATTATTTAATTTTGGTGAATATCTATGATTTCATTGGTGTGAGCAACTCTTTTCTATATAAACTACTAATCATCAACCAACAAGCATTTATTACCCACTATATAAATGGAAATTGGCAACTATATGTAATCCAGGTTTAGGGAGGTGACAATGAATTTTGTGGGGTTATTCCATTACCTACGGTCAGATGACTAGTGTGTTAGAGGGATACCTTGAACCCCAGCACTTCTTGGCTTTAATGTCAGCCTTGTAGTCACTATGTATTTTTTTATGAATAATGTATTTAAAATTAATGGGTTCCTTAAAGAGTAAACAATGCTTCCCAGTTATTTCACAGAAAAAGACACTGTAGGGGCGGAGCCAAGATGGCGGAGTAGAAGGACGCACGTTTACGAGCTCCGAACCCACAATCCATAGAATTAAGGTAAAAAGAGATCCGCATAAATTCTGAATCACTGCAGGGGGTGCATATATATATATAGGGGAAGAGATTTCCGTTCCAGTGAGCCCTGGCTGCAGTCCCAGAGAAGCTGACCCGAGCAGGCTTCAGAGACGGAAGCTCTGAAGGAAGCCCCGGCAGCCGAGAAAGTCCCTCCGCCCACAGAAGCTACAGGTCAGTGAGAGAGAAAGCTGGGCTAGGGGAGGGCAGAGGAGCGTCTCCGTAACTCGGGCCCCCTCGGGAGGAAGCGGCGGTGGCAGAGACGGGGGCAGGAAGCGGCGGAGGCAGAGGAGTGGGCGGAGGGTGAGGGAGCAGGCAGGATCTTCATTACTGGAAGTCTTTGCAACCTGAGGGAGCTGAGCCTGGGAGACGGCCCTGCCCCCACCCCACTCTATTACTGAAGGCCTTCGTATTAAGCCCCTGACGGAACTGAGCCTAGGAGGTGGGCCCCCCACCCCGCCCTGACCCGCTCCTTTCCTGAAAGTCTCTGCACAAAGCCCCTGAGGGAACCCAGCCTGGGAGGCAGCTCTGCCCCCACCCCAGCGCCAATTTGAATCTCAGAGGCCAAGCACTAGCTGGGCGGATGCAGGCGGGGGTGGACAGGAAACTCAGAAGTCAAGTAACTGCCTGGGAAAATGCCTAGAAAAGGGAAGAAAAATAAGACTATAGAGAGTTTTTTTCCAACAAATGCAAATGATCCTGACCTTCGGATCTGATGGCGAGGATGAGGACGTATTCTTGCCATCAGGGAAAGACGTGGAGGGCAGGGCCTCAGTACCCCAGACACCCCAGGGGGATGGCGGGTGGGCTCAGGCCTTGGAAGAGCTCAGAAAGGATTTTGAAAAGCAAGTTAGACAGGTGGAGGAAAAACTGGGAAGAGAAATGAGAGGGATCCAAGAAAAGTATGAAAAACGTGTCAATACCTTGGTAAAGGAGACCCCAAAAAATGCTGAGGAAATTAACACCTTGAAAAATAGGCTCACTCAATTGGCAAAAGAGGTTCAAAAAGCCAATGAGAAGAAGAATGTTTTCAAAAGCAGAATGAGCCAAATGGAAAAAGAGGTTCAAAATCTCACTGAATTTAAGAGTTCTCTCAAAATTAGAATGGAACAGATGGAGTCTAATGACTTTACGAGAAACCAAGAAATCACCAAACAAAACCAAAGAATGAAAAAATGGAAGAGAATGTGAAATATCTCATGGGAAAAACAACTGACCTGGAAAATAGATCCAGGAGAGACAATTTAAAAATTATGGGACTACCTGAAACTCATGATCAGAAAAAGAGCCTAGACATCATCTTCCATGAAATTATCAAGGAAAACTGCCCTGACATTCTAGAACCAGAGGGCAAAATAAGTATTGAAAGAATCCATCGATCACCACCTGAAAGAGATCCAAAAAGAGAAACTCCTAGGAACATTGTGGCAAAATTCCAGAACTCCCAGCTCAAGGAAAAAATCTTGCAAGCAGTTAGAAAGAAACAATTCCAGTACTGTGGAAATATAATCAGGATATCTCAAGATCTAGCAGCTTCTACGTTAATGGATCGAAGGGCGTGGAATAGGATATTCCAGAAGGCAAAGTAACTAGGACTCAAACCAAGAATCACCTACCCAGCTAAACTGAGTATAATACTTCAAGGGAAAATATGGTCTTTCAATGGAACAGAGGACTTTTAAGCGTTCTTGATGAAAAGACCAGAGCTGAAAAGAAAATTTGACTTTCTAACACAAGAATGAGAAGAAGCATGATAAAGGAAACAGCAAAGAGAAGTATTAAGGGACTTACCAGAAGTGAACTGTTCACATTCATACAGGGAAAGACAATATTTCTAACTCTTAAAACTTTTCAGTACCTGGGTAGTTGGTGGGACCACACATACACATGTACACGCATGCACACACATACACACATGCACACACATATAGAGACAGAGAGCACAGATTGAACTGAATAGGATGGGACCATACCTTAAAAGAAATTAAGGTAAATGGTGAGAGAGAAATGTAGTGGGAGGAAAGAGGGGGAAATGGAAGGGGGTAACTATACGTCATTTAAGAGACAAGTAGGAGATGTTTTTAGTGGAGGGAAAAAGAGGAGAGCTGAGGAAAAAAAAATAAAAAAAACAAAAAAAACAAGAAGTTTACCCTCATCATATTTGACTAAACGAAGGAGTGAAATGCACACTCATTTTGGTATGAAGACCTATCTTACAGCATAAGAAAGTGGGGGAGAAGGAGATATTGCGGGGGGGGCGGGGAGGATGGAAGGGAGGGTAAAGGGAGGAGGGAGTAATTGGAAGTCAACACTTGGAGAGGGACAGGATCAAAAGACAGAAGAGAAACAATGAGGGGCAGGTTAGGAGGGATGGTAATTCAGTTAGTCTTACACAACACGACTATCAGGGAGGTCATTTACAAAACTACACGGATATGGCCTATATTGAATTGCCTGCCGTCCCAAAGGGAATGGGTGGGGAGGGAGGGATGGGGAGAATTTGGAACTCAAAGTTTTAGGAACAATTGTTTAGTATTGATGTTGCAACTAGGAAAGAAGACATACAGTTAATGAGGAATAGAAAGTCATCTGGCCCTACAAGAGAAAAGAGAACATGGAGACAAGAGAAGGGAGGGATGACAGAAGAGAGGGCAGATTGGAGATAGGGAAAATCAGAGTGCTTGGGGTATTGGGGTGGGGGAGGGGATAAAAGGGGAGAAAATTTGGAACCCCAAAATTTGTGAAAATGAATGTAAAAAGTTAAATAAATAAATAAATTTAAAAAAAAGAAAATAAAAAAAGAAGAGGACACTGTAGATATCAGAGAATAAACCAAGTGCCCAAGGGCCTGCTGAGAGTGACAGAGTCTCAGTTTGAATCTATGCTCTCTGACTCCACATTCAGTTCTTATTGCATTGAATCAACTCACTCCTCATTCAGCGACAACTGACATAAAGATTTTATATTATTTCACAATGGTGAAAGTGCTACCTTAGAAGGGTTGGACATTTTAGTCATTCACATTTTAGTTTAAACTTCCTGATGACTGTCCTATTTGAAATTTACCTAAAATTAACGACAGTGGAGAAATTAAACAGGTGGTTCAAAACGTCATCACTTACGGGTGAAGTAACACAGTGACTTGCCCTCTGCTCAGCAGTAAATTTCAAATAAATGATCTTTGTCTTAAAATCTATGATGAGGAAATTGTGGAGAGCAATTACTACCGTTTTCTGCAAACAGAAAAATTTGAAAACCAGTTTTGAAGGAAGAAATATGCACATATTCTCTCCCATTGGTGGTTTGAAAATAGACTTCGTTTTTGTTTCATTTTTGCTGTTGTTTGTTTTACTTTTCAAAGCCACCACTTAGTACAGTTTCAGACACATAGTGACACACCACATTTATTGACGTAAGCGGTTCTGAAGAAACTGAGTACAGAAAAGGACTTATTAAGCATTTCAGGATACAATATATTATTTCCTAGATAATAACATTCATGAAGAGGGTGCTACTTGCCAGAGAGGGGAAGAAAATGTCACTGAGAGCCCAGTTTCTCTCCCTCATGATTTTAGCCAGGTAAAGACAACCCTTGCACAAACTAAAGTTGAAAATGCATATTCTCTGTTGTAGGTGATGTCCCTCAGTCCCTTGGAGGCTGAAAGTTCATTCCCCAACTTTTTGAACTTTGATGCAATTACTATAAATTTCTGATGGACTAGAAGAAATATAATTAACTCTAAGTAGTTCCAGAAAACGAGCTAAGGAAGAGAGAGGGATGGAGCCCCAACACTATTGCTACTTGCATTGCAAATAACTTTTAATTCCTGGAGAAATTTTAAAATGTGATAAAGAAAAGTTTCAGTTCCCTTCTTGGTGAGGATATGAATATTTTGTAGCATCTCTTATGGAAGTTAGCCTTAAACAACAACCGGGCAGGGATCTCAGATTTAAGAGAGGTGTTTGGGGCTCTGTATTGGAACAGCCAAGTGTTGCAGTCTTCGAAGAGCTTCTGACATCCCCACTAAGCAGGATAGCCATGGCAGATGCCATACTGGAAAGGATATTTTTCTCCTAAAGTGACTGTGAAACCTCTCAACATTTTTTAATATCTCTAACTTAGCATTCCAAAGTAGTGTCAATACTCCCTCAGAGAGATAAACATGTGTGCTTCTGTCTTCTTGACCAACAAAGTCTGTGCGAACACTTCCAAGAACCTGGTCAGAATTCCATCTATGAGACCCTGAGGAAGTGTTGTCAGAAGTTTCACCACTGTTTAGTTTTCAGAAATAAAGAAGAGAGTGTGAGTTTTATTAATGCTATCATTATCTTTTTATTACATTTCAGGATCAGGTGTGCATAAAAATATTGCCAGGACAAGCTGCTGTCCTGTTATTCCCTTGTGTACAGTGTTCTACTAACTATTGCACATGTAGATAAAATACTTGCTTTTATGTAGTCAGGTAAAAGATGATATAGGACAGCTAGGTGGTACAGTGGATACAGCACCATGCAGCAGTCAGGAGGACCTGAGTTCAAATCTCACCTCAGACGCTTGACACTCACTAGCTGTGTGACCTTAGACAAGTCACTTAATCACAATTGCCTCATCCTGAGTCATTTCCAGTCAACCTGATGAATATTTGTTCACTGGATTCAGATGACTCTGGAGGAGAAGTGAGGCTGGTGACCTGCACACGTCATCCCCCACTGAAAAACAAAGTCAAGAGCAAGTCATGTCATAATTTCTCTGATGGCATGGTCTTCCTTGTCAACGAAGGACCAACACAATCCCGTGAGAAGATGCAGCTGGCTGAATGTTAGCTGGGTAACTCACTGACTTCTCTCCTGTCTGCCTCCCCCTCTCCTTCCTTCTCTTCTCCAAAGGAAGGTAAACTTGGATGGCAAAAAGATGCCCAGTTGACTTGAGTTTCACTGGCTCTTCTCCTCTCCTTTCCTCTCCTCACAAAAGTGTCTGGTTGCACACAGCTCAGTGTGCACACTGCATTGTGCCACCATGAAGGAGCTAAGTTTTCATAGGTCCCCAGAGTATATTCAACTCTTGTCAGATAACCCAAAAGTTAACTGGATAAGAAAATGCCACAAAATTGGAAAACTAAGACTATAGAAGGTTATTATCTTGGGGAACAGACATCTTCTCCCGTTCTTTCAGATGAGGAAGAACAATGCTTACCACCATGGAAAGACATAAAAGTCAACACTTCGGTATTGCAAACAACCATAATAAATATTCGGTAATCTCAGGACATGAAAGAACTCATTTTGAAAATGAAGTAAGAGAGGTGGAGGAAAAACTTCAAAAAGAAATGCAAGAGATGCAAAAAATCATGAAAAGCGAGCCAACAGCTTGGTAAAGGAAACACAAAAATGCTGAAGAAAATAACACTTTTAAAAGTAGGCTAACGCAATTGACAAAAGAGGTTCAAAAAGCCAATGAGGGAAAGAAAGTTTTAGGGTTAAAGTTAGAGCTGAAAAAATGGAAGATGATGTGAAATACCTCATTGCAAAAACAAGTGACCTGAAAATAGATCCAGGAGATAAAATTTAAAATGTATGGGACTACCTGAAAGCCATAATCAAAAAACAGCCTAGACATCATGTTTCATGACATTATCAAAAAAAACTACCCTGACATTCTAGAGAGAGAGGACAAAATAAATATTGAAAAAATCCACTGATCTCCTCCCGAAAGAAATCTAAAAGGAGAAACTCCTAGGAATATTGGAAAGAAATACCAGAGCTACCAGGTGAAGGAGAAAATATAGCAAGCAGCTAGTAAAAAAAAAAAAATTCGAGTATTGGGCAAGTATAATCAGGATAACACAAGAACTAGCAGCTTCTACATTAAGGGCTATTAAGAGCATGGAGCTTGATATTCCAGAAGGAATAGGATTAAAACTAAGAAACACCTACCCAGCAAAACTGAGTATAATACTTCAGGGGGAAATGGTCTTTAAATGAAATAGACGACTTTCAAGCATTATTGAAGAAAAGTCAGAGTTGAAAAGAAAATTTCACTTTTAAACACAAGAATCAAGAGAAGGATGAAAGTGTAAAGAGGAAAGAGAAATCATAGGGGATTTACTAAAGTTGTACTGTTTACATTCCTACATGGAAAGATAATATTTGTAACTCTTGAAACTTTTCTCAGTGTCTGGGTTGTTGGTGGCGTTGTGCACAGACACACACAGACACACACATACATAGACATATATATATATATATATATATATATATATATATATATATATATATATATATATAGAGAGAGAGAGAGAGAGAGAGAGAGAGAGAGAGAGAGAGAGAGAAGCGCACAGGGTGAGTTGAATAGGAAGGGATCATACCTAAAAAAGAAAAGGAAGGGGTGAGGTAGGAATATATTGGAAGGAGAAAGGAAGAAATGAAATAGGGCAAATTATTTGTCATAAAAGAGACAAGAAAAACTTTTTCTTTTTTTCTTAATCCTCTCTTTATTTATTTAACTTTTTACATTCATTTTCAAAAAAATTTTGCGCTCCAAATTCTCTCCTCATTTATCCCCTCCCCCCACCCCAACACATCAAGCATTTTAATTTTCCCTATCACCAATCTGCCCTCTCTTCTATCATCCCTCCCTTCTCTTGTCCCCATCTTCTCTTTTGGCCTATAAGGCCAGATGACTTTCTATTCCCCATTAACTGTATTACTTATTTCCTGGTAGCAAGAACAATACTAAACAGTTGTTCCTAAAACTTTGAGTTCCAAATTCTCCCCATCCCTCCCTCCCCACCCATTCCCTTTGGGAAGACAGGCAATTCAATATAGGCCATATCTGTGTAGTTTTGCAAATGACTTCCATGATAGTCGTGTTGTGTAAGACTAACTGTATTTCCCTGCATCCTATCCTGTCCCCCATTGTTTCTATTCTGTCTTTTGATCCTGTCTCTCCCCAAGTGTTGAGTTGAAATTGCTCCCTCCTCCCATTGTCCTCCCTTCCATCATTCCCCCACCTTGCTTATTTCCTTCTTCCCCACTTCCCTGTATTGGAAGACAGGTTTTCATACCAAAATGAGTGTACATTTTATTTCCTCCCTTAGTCAAATGTGATGAGGGTAAACTTCATGGGTTTTTTTCTCAGCTCTCCCCTTTTCCCCTCCATTAAAAAGTCTCCTACTTGTCTCCTGAATGAGAGATAATTTACCCCATTCCATTTCACCCTCTCTCCTCCCACTACATTTCTCTCTCACTCCTTACCTTAATTTCTTTTAAGATATGATCCCATCCTACTCAATTCACACTGTGCTCTCTGTCTCGGTATGTCCGTGCATGTGTGTATGTGTTTGCGTCTGTGTCTGTGTGTGTGTATGTGTGTGGTTCCCCCAACTGCCCAGATATTGAGAAGTTTTAAGAGTTGCAAATATTGTCTTTCCATGTAGGAATGTAAATCGTTCACCTTTGCTAAGTCCCTTATGACTTCTCCTTGCTGTTTACTTTTTCACGCTTCTTCTCATTCTTGTGTTTGAAAGTCAAATTTTCTTTTCAGCTCTGGCCTTTTCATCAAGAATGCTTGAAAATCCTCTATTTCATTGAAAGGCCATATTTTCCCTGAAGTATTATACTCAGTTTTTCTGGGTAAGTGATTCTTGGTTTTAGTCCTAGTTCCGTTGACTTCTGCAATATCCTATTCCACGCCCTTCAATCCCTTAATGTAGAAGCTGCTAGATGTTTTGTTATCCTGATTGTATTTCCACGATACTGAAATTGTTTCTTTCTAGCTGCTTGCAATATTTTCTCCTTGACCTGGGAATTCTGGAATTTGGTCACAATGTACCTAGGACCTTCTCTTTTGGGATGTCTTTCAGGTGATGATCAATGGATTCCTTCAATGCTTATTTTGGCCTCTGGTTCTAGACTATCAGGGCAGTTTTCCTTGATAACCTCATGAAAAGTGATATCTAGGCTTCTTTTTTGATTATGGCTTTCAGTTAGTCCCATAATTTTTAAATTGTCTCTCCTGGATCTATTTTCCAGGTCAGTTGTTTTTCCCATGAGATATTTCACATTCTGTTCCATTTTTTCATTCTTTTGGTTTTGTTTGGTGATTTCTTGGGGTCTCAGAAAGTCATTAGCCTTCATCTGTTCCCATCTGATTTTGAGGTAACTATTCTCTTCAGTGAGCTTTTGAACCTCTTTCCATTGGGCTAATTCTGCTTTTGAAAGCATTCTTCTCCTCATTGGCTTTTTGAACCTCTTTTGCCAGTTGAGTGAGCCTATTTTTCAAGGTGTTAGTTTCTTCAGCATTTTTTTGGGTCTCGTTTAGCAAGGTATTGACCCGTTTTTCATGCTTTTCATGCATCTCTCTCATTTCTCTTCCCAGTTTTTCTTCCACCTGTCTAACTTGGTTTTCAACATCCTTTTTGAACTCTTCCATGGCTCTTGTCTGGGATACAGAGGCCCCCACCTCCATGTCTTTCCCTGATGGTAAAAATTGTCCCTCGTCATCAGAAATGAAAGGTGGAAACATCTGTCCCCCAAGAAAGTAGCTTTCTATGCTCTTATATTTCTTCCCTTTTCTGGGCATTTTCCCAGCCAACCACTTGACTTCTGAGATACCTCTCCACGTCCGCCTAGATCCGCCCAGCTAGTGCTTGGGGTCTGAGATTCAAATGCTGCTCCCCAGCCTCATGGCTTTCCATAGCTGGCGTGGTTGCCATTCAATGTAAGCTTACGGGCTGGTGCTAAAGTGGTGGCAGGGACACCTCCCAGGCTCAGTTCCCTCAGGGGGTTTATGTGGAGACCTTCAGTACTGAAGCAGAGCTCCTGCTTGCTTGGTGAGCCCAGGTATGCTGCTGTCCCTGTCTCCGCCACTGCCTCCTAAGAGGGCCTCAGTTATGGAGACACCCAGATTCCCTCTTGGCTGGCGACATAGAGTCTATCACTGACCTGTAGCACCTGTGAGTGAAGCAACATTTGTGGACACCAGATGATCTATCCCTGAACTCCGCACAAATTCTGGAACAGTGCAAGCCATGCAGTAATGAAGCAGATGAGATTTCCATTCCAGGGAGCCCTGAAAGCCCGCCACCAAAGGTCCATCATGCACTGGACAGCGGAGCCCACCCGGGCCCTTCCCTGGCCACGTGGCTCCAAGAGGAGTAGATCCCAGAAGGCTTCAGGCTTCATAACTGAGGCCCCCTCAGGAGGCAGTGGCAGAGACAGGGACAGCAGCAGACCCGGGCTCCCCAAGCAAGCAGGAGCTCTGCTTCCTTACTGAAGGTCTCCACATAAACCCCATGAGGGAACTGAGCCTGGGAGGCCTCCCTGCCCCCAACTGAGCACCAGAACGTAAGCTCACATTGAATAGCAACCACGCCAGCTACGGAAAGCCCTGAGGCTGGGGAGCAGCATTTGAATCTCAGACCCCAAGCACTAGCTGGGCGGATCTAGGTGGCGGTGGACAGGAATCTCAAAAGTCAAGTAACTGGCTGGGAAAATGCCCTGAAAAGGGAAGAAAAATAAGACCATAGAAGGTTAATTTCTTGCGGAACAGATGTTTTCTCCTTTTCTGATGAAGAAGAACAATGCTTACCATCAGGGAAAGCTATAGAAGTCAAGGCTTCTCTATCCCAAACACTCGAAATGGATATCCAATAGGCTCAGGCCACAGAAGAGCTCAAAAAGGATTTTGGAAATCAAGTTAGACAGATGGAGGAAAAACTGGGAAGGGAAATGAGAGAGATGCAAGAAAAGCAAGAAAAACGGGTCAATACCTCACTAAAGGAGGCCCAATAAATGGTGAGGAAAATAACACCTTGAAAAATACGCTCACTCAATTGGCAAAAGAGGTTCAAAAAGCCCATGAGGAGAAGAATGTTTTCAAAAGCACAATTAGCCAAATGGGAAAAGAGCTTCAAATGCTCACTGAAGAAAATAGTTCTCTCAAAATGAGAATGGAATACATGGAGCCTGATGACTTTCTGAGAAACCAAGAAATTACCACAAAAAAGCAAAAGAATGAAAAAATCGAAGATAATATGAAATATCTCATTTCAAAACAATTGACCTGAAAAATAGATCGAGGAGTGAAAATGTAAAAATTATGGGATTACCTGAGAGCCGTGACGAAAAAAATAGCTTAGACATCATCTTTCATGAAATTATCAAGGAAAACTGCCCTGATATTCTAGAACTAGAGGGCAAAATAAGTATTGAAGGAAGCCATCGATCACCACCTGAAAGAGATCCAAAAAGAGGAACTCCTAGGAACATTGTGGCCAAATTCCAGAATTTCCAGGTCAAGGAGGAAATATTGCAAGCAGCTAGGAAGAAAAAATTCCAGTATTGTGGAAATACAATCAGGATAACACAAGATCTAGCAGCTTCTACATTAATGGATTGAAGGGAATGGAATAGGATATTCCAGAAGTCAAAGGAACCAGGACTAAAACCAAGAATCAGTTACCCAGCTAAACTGAGTATAATACTTCAGGGAAAATATGGTCTTTCAATGAAACAGAAGACTTTCAAGCATTCTTCAGGAAAAGAACAGATCTGAAAAGAAAATTTGACCGTCAAACTCAAGAATGAAAAAAAACATGAGAAAGCTAACAGCAAAGAGAAGTCATAAGGTACTTACCAAAGGTGAACTATTTACATTCCTACATGGAAAGACAATATTTGTAACTCTTAAGACTTTTCAGTATCTGGGCAGTTGGTGGGACCACACAGACACACACTCACACACACACACACACAAACACACACATACACACATGCACGTACATACAGAGACAGGGAGCACAGAGTGTATTGAATAGGATGGGACCATATCTTAAAAGAAATTAAGGTAAACATTGAGAGAGAAATGTAGTGGGGGGAAAGAGAGAGAAATGGAATGGTGGAAATTATTTCTCATTCAAGAGGCAAGCAGTAGACTTTTTAGTGGAGTGAAAAAGAGGAGAGCTGAGACAAAAACATGAAGTGTAATCTCATCACTTTCGACTAAACGAACGAATAAAATGCACACTTGTTTTCGTATGAAAACCTATCTTACAATACAGGAAATTGGGGGAGAAGGAGATAAGCAGTGTAGGGGGGATGATGGAACGGAGGGTAATGGGAGGAGGAAGTAATTTGAAGTCAACCCTCGGGGAAGGATAGGATCAAAAGACAGAATAGAAACAATGGGGGGCAGGATTGGATGATTGGAAATATAGTTTGCCTTACACAACACGACTATTATTGAAGTCATTTGCAAAACTACACAGACACGGCCTTCATTGAATTGCCTGCCTTCCCAAAGGAAATGGTTGCAGATGCAGGGATGGGGAGAATTTGGAACTCAAAGTTTTAGGAACAATTGTCGAGTATTGTTGTTGCTACTAGGAAATAAGACATACAATTAGTGGGGAATAGAAAGTCATCTGGCCCTACAGGACAGAAGAGAAGATGGGGATAAGAGAAGGGAGGGAGGATAGTAGAGGGGGAATATTGGTGATAGGGGAAATTAGAATGCTAGGTGTATTGGGGTGAGGGATGGGACAAATGGGGAGAAAATTTGGAACCTAAAATTTTGTGAAAATGAATGTAAAATGTTAAATAAATAAATGTATATTAAAAAAAAATAAGTTCTCCTGGTTCTTCTCCCTTCACTCAACGTCGGTTCATATAAATATTTTCAGGCTTCTCTGAAGTCTTCCTGTTCATCCCGTCTCAGGGCACTACATTATTTCATTACATTCATACACCACAACTTATTCAGACATTCCCCAATTAATGGGCATTCCCTTGATTTCCAGTTTGGAGAAACCACAAAAAGTCCTGCTATAAATATTTTTTTAATATAAATTTATTCATTTAACTTCTTACATTCATTTTCACAAAATTTTGGCTTCCAAATTTTCGCCCTATTTGTCCCCTCCCCCAAGCATTCCAATTTTCCCTATCACCAATCTGCCCTCTCTTCTATCACGCCTCCCTTCTTTTTGTCCCCATCTTCTCTTTTGTCCTGTAGGGCCAGATGACTTTCTATTCCCCATTAACTGTATTTTTATTTCATAGTAGGAAGAACAATACTCAACAGTTGTTCCTAAATCTTTGAGTTCCAAATTTTGCCCATCCCTCCCTCCCCACTCATTCCATTTGGGAAGGCAGGCAATTCAATATAGGCCATACCTATGTAGTTTTGCTAATGACGTTGACAATAGTCATGTTTTGTAAGACTAACTGTATTTCCCTCCATCCTGTCCTGCCTCCCCATTTTTTCTCTTCTGTCTTTGATCCTGTCCCTCCCTGAGTGTTGACTTCAAATTGCTCCCTCCTCCCATTGCCCTCCCTTCCCTCTTCCCCCCCTCACACTGTTTATCTCCTTTTCCGCCACTTTTCTGAATTTTAAGATAAGATTTCATACCAAAATGAGTTTCCATTCTATTCCTTCCTTTGTTTCAATGTGATGAGTGTAAACTTCACGTTTTTTCTCAGCTCTCCTCTTTTTCCCTCCACTAAAAAGCCTCCTGCTTCCCTCTTGAATGAAAGATAATTTACCCCATGTAATTTCACCCTCTCTCCTCCCACTACGTTTCCCTCTCACTGTTTACCTTAATTTCTTTTAAGATGCTATCCCGTCCTATTAAATTCACTCTGTGCTTTCTGTTTCTGTATGTGCGTGCATGAGTGTGTAGGCGTGCACGCGTGTGCGTGTGTGTGCATCCACGCATGTACATGTGTGTGCGTGCACACATGTACATGTGTGTGTGCATGTTTGTGTGTGGTCCTACCAACTACCCAGATACTGAAAAGTTTCAAGAGTTACAAATATTGCCTTTCCATGTAGCAATGTAAACAGTTCACCTTTGGTAAGTCCCTTATGACTTCTCTTCGTTGTTTACTATTTCATGCTTCTTCTCATTCTTGTGTTTGAAAGTCAAATATTCTTGTCAGCTCCGGTCTTTTCATCAAGAATGCTTGAAAGTCCTCTATTTCATTGAAAGACAATAGTTTCCCCTGAAGTGTTACACTAAGTTTTTCTGGGTAGGTTATTCTTGGTTTCAGTACTATTTCCTTTGACTTCTGGAATATCCTATTGCACGCCCTTCGATCCCTTAATGTAGAAGCTGCTAGATCTTGTGTTATCCTGATTGTATTTCCACAATACTGGAATTGTTTCTTTCTAGCTGCTTGTAATATTTTCTCCTTGACTTGGGAATTCTGGAATTTGGCCACAATGTTCCTAGGAGTTTCTCTTTTTGGATCTCTTTCAGGTGGTGATCGATGGATTCCTTCAATTCTTATTTTGCTCTCTGGTTCTAGAATCTCAGGGCAGTTTTTCTTGATAATTTCATGAAAGATTATGTCTAGGCACTTTTTCTCATCATGGCTTTCAGGTAGTCCGATAATTTTTAAATTGTCTCTCCTGGATCTATTTTCCAGATCAGTTGTTTTTCCCATGAGGTTTTTCACGTTATCTTCCACTTTATCATTCTTTTGGTTTTGTTTGGTGATTTCTTGGTTTCTCATACAGTCATTAGCCTCTATCTGTTCCTTTCTAATTTGAGAGTACTATTTTCTTCAGTGAGCTTTTGAACCTCTT
Organism: Bettongia penicillata ogilbyi; assembly: GCA_023548195.1. Classification (NCBI taxonomy): domain Eukaryota; kingdom Metazoa; phylum Chordata; class Mammalia; order Diprotodontia; family Potoroidae; genus Bettongia; species Bettongia penicillata. Next base: position 389,281 of record JAJHZJ010000316.1, on the reverse strand, counting down.
TTTCCACTTGGCTAATTCTGCTTTTGAAAGCATTTTTCTCCTCATTGGAGTTTGGAACCTCTTTTGCCATTTGAGTGAGGCTATTTTTCAAGGTGTTATTTTCTTCATCATTTTTTTTGGGTCTCCTTTATCAAGGTATTGACCCGTTTTTCATACTTTTCTTGCATCTCTCTCATTTCTCTTCCCAGTTTTTCCTCTACCTGTCTAACTTGATTTTTAAAGTCCTTTTTCAACTCTTTCATGGCCTGAACCCGTTAGACATCCACCTGGGATGTCTGGGATACAGAGGCCCTGACCTCCACGTCTTTTCCTGATGGCAAGCATTGTACTTGCTCATCAGAAATGAAAGGCGGGAACATCTGTTCCCCAAGAAAGTTGCTTTCTATGGTCTTACTTTTCTTCCCTATTCAGGGCATTTTCCCAGCCAGTTACTTGACTTCTGAGATTCATTTCCACCCCCGCCTAGGTCCGCCCAGCTAGTGCTTGGGGTCTGAGATTCAAATGCTGCTCCACAGCCTCAGGGTTTTCAATGGCGAGCGTGGCTGCTATTCAATGTGAGCTGAAGTTCTTGTGCTTGGGTGGGTGCAGGACCACTTCCCAGGCTCAGTCCCCTCAGGGATTTTATGCAGAGATCTTCAGTAATGGCCCTGAGCTCCTGCTGGCTGCCCCAGGAGTCCCCGGTTACCCCTGCCTCTGCCGCTGCCTCTGCTGCCCCCCCCAAGGGGGCCTGAGTCACGGAGACACCCCGGTACCCTCTCTGCCACCCCAGAAATCTCTCTCACTGACTTGTTGCGCCTGTGGGTGGAGGGCCCTTTGCGCCCGCCAGAGATTCCGTCCCTGAAGCCAGCTTGGATCTGCTCCCCTGGGGCCGTGCGGCCAGGACAGCGCAGTGGTGGGCTTTGTGTCCGGAGCACGACGGACCCCTGGGACGGCTTTCCATGGCTCTCTGGAATGGAAATATCTTCCACTGTGTTTCTGCGCGGGTTCCACTGCTCCAGAATTTGTGGGGAGTTCTTTTTACAGGAAATTTATGGGCTGTGGGTTTGGAGCTAGCTTACGTGGGTCTTTCTACTCTGCCATCTTTGCTATAAATGTTTTTGTACACATGTGACCCTTTCCCATGATCTCTTGGTTATACAGTCCTAGAAGCGGGATTGCTGGGTCAGAGGATATGCACATTTTCTGTAGCCCTTTGGGCATAGTTCCAGGTTGCTCTCCAGAATGGTGTGATCAGCTCACTGCTCCACCAACAAGGAATTAGTGTTCCGACTCTCCCACATCCTCTCCAACACTTATCATGTTCCTGTTCTGTTATATTTGCTAATCTAATAGGTGTGTTTTGGTACCTCAGAGTTGTTTTAATTTGCATCTCTCCAATCAATAGTTATTTAGAGAATTTTTTCGTATGATTGTAGATATCTTTAATTTCTTCCTCTGAAAACTGCTTGTTCGTGTCCTTGGACCATTTATCACTTGGGGAATGACTTGTATTCTTGTACACTTGAGCCAGTTCTCTATATGTTTTATAAATGAAGCCCTTATCCCAGACAATACTTGCAAAAATTCTCTCACGGTTTTCTGCTCTCCTCTTGAACTTGGTTGCATTTCGTTTGTTTGTGCAAAAACTTTTCAATTTAATGTAATCAAAATTATCTATTTCACATTTCATAATATTCCCAATCGCTTCTTGGGTCATAAATTTCTCCATTCTCCATAAATCTGATAAATATCCTATTCCTTGCTACCCAGTTTTTTATATTATCAATTTTTATGCCTAGATCATGTATTCATTTGTGCTTTGTTCTTGTGTACGGTGTCAGGCATTGATCTCTGATCACCTTAAACCCCACTGTTATCCAGTATTTCCAGTAATTTTTGTCAAACAGTGAATTGTTATCCCAGGAGTTGGAGTCCTTGGGTTTATCAAACAGTAGAATGCTACATTCATTAACTGCTGTGTCTTGAGCACCTAACCTATTCTACTGCTCTGTCCCTCTGTTTCTTAGCCAATAACAAGCGGTTTTGATGATTGCTGCTTTATCATACAATTTGAGACCTGGTAGGCCTAGACCAAATTCCGTAGCATTTTTTTTTCATCAGTTCCCTTGATATTCTAGACCTTTTGTTGTTCCAGATGAATTTTGATATTATTTTTTCTGGCTCTGAAAAGCGATCATCTGGTTAGATTGGTTGCAATGGCACTGAATAAGTAAATTATTTTAGGTAGAATTGTCATTTTTATTATATTAGCTTGGCCAACCCATGAGAAATTGGTGTTTTTCCACTTACTTAGATCTGACTTTATTTGTGCAAAAAGTTTCTTGTAATTGTAATTCATGTAGTCCCTGAGTTTGTCGGCAGGTAAACTCCTAAGTATTTTATAGTGTCTACCCAGCTTTAAATGGGATTTCTCTTTCTATCTCTTTTTGTTGGGCTTTGTTGCTAATACATAGGAATACAGAAGATTTGTGCAGGTTTATTTTGGAACCTGCAACTTTGCCAAAGTTGTTTATTGTTTCAAACACTTTTTTTTTACTTGAGTCTCTGGGATTCTCTAAGATTATCATCATATCATCTGCAAAGCCTGATCGCTTAGTTTCTTCTTTGCCTCTTCTTATTCCTTCAATTCCTTTATCTTGTCTAATTGCCACAGCTAACGTTTCTAGTATCATATTGAATAACAGTGGTTATAATAGACATAATTTTTTCACCCCTGATCTTATTGGAAATCCATCTAGCTTACCCCCATTGCATATAATGCTTGTAGAAGGTTTTAGTTAGATACTGCTTATTATTTTATGGATAGTTCCCTTTATTCCTATGCTCTCCAGTGTTTTTAATAGGAATAGGTGTTGTATTTTGTTGAAAGCTTTTTCTGCATCTATTGAGATAATCATGTGGTTTTTGTTAGATTTGTTGTTGATATGATCGATAATGCTAATAGTTTTCCTAATATTGAACCAGCCCTGCATTCCTGGTATGAATCCTACTTGCTTGTAATGTATTATTCTCATGATAAAATGCTATATTCTTTTTGCTAAAATCTTATTTAAAATTTTTGTATCTATATTCATTAGAGAAATTGGTCTATAATTTACTTTCTCTGTTTTGTTTCTTCCTAGTTTAGATATCAAAACCGTATTTATATCATAGAAACAATTTAGGAAGACTCTTTCTTCCTCAATTTAAAAAAAAAAATAAACTATATAGTATTGGAATTATCGGTTCTTTAGATGTTTGATAGAATTCAGTTGTAAATCCATCTGCCCCTCGAGATTTGTGCCTAGGGAGTTCATTGATGACTTGTTCAATTTCCTTTTCTGATATAGGGTTATTTAAGTACTCAACTTCCTCTTCTGTTAATCTTGGTAATTTAGGTTTTTATTTTGTTTTTAAATAATCATCCATCTCATGCAGATTGTTGAATTTTTGGGAATATATTTGGGGACAGTAATTTCTAATTATTGTTTTAATATGCTCCTCATTGGACATGAATTCACGCTTTCTATTTTTAGTATTGGGAATTTGGTTTTCTTCTTTCTTTTTTTAATCACATTGACCAAATATTAATCCATTTTTTGTTTTTTTTCATAAAATCAAATGTTAGCTTTATTTCTTAGTTCAATATTTTTCTGAATTTCAATTTTGTTAATCTCTCCTTTGGTTTTCAGTAATTCTAACTTGATATTTTCATTTGAATTTTCAAATTGTTCTTTTTCTAGTTTTTCATCTACATGGCATGGCCAATTCATTGATCTCCGTTTTATCTATTTTATTCACGTAAGCATTCAAATATATACAACTTCTCCTAAGAACTGCTTTTGCAGTTTCCCATAAGATTTGGTAGGTTGTCTCAATGTTGTCATTCTCTTGAATAAAGTTATTGACTGTTTCTATAATTTCTTGTTTAACCCACTCATTGTTTAGAATTAGATTGTTTAGTTTCCAATAAGTTTTTGGTTTATATATCCATGGTCTTTGATTACATATTAGTTTTATTGCATTATGATCCGGGAAGAATGCATTGATTATCTCTGCCTTTCTGCATTGGATTGTGAGGTTTTCACCCTATTTCATGGTCAGTTTTTGTATATGTGCCATGTACTGTTGAGAATTAGGTATATTCTTTTCTATAGCCATTCCTTTTTCTCCAGAGATCTATCATATCTACCTGATCCAGAGTTTTATTCATCTCCTTATCTTCTTTCTTGTTATTTCTATATTAGATTTATCAAATTCGGAGAGGGGGAGGTTGACGTCCCCCACTAGTATACTTTTGCTGTCTATTTATTCCTGTAACTCCATTAACTTCTCTTGTAAGAATTTGGATTCTATACCACTTGGTGAATATATGTTTAGTAATGAAATTGCTTTATTGTCTATGGTGCATTTTAGCAGGATGCAGTTTCCTTTCTTACCTCCTTAGATAAGATCTGTTTCTGCTTTTGCTTTATCTGAGATTAGAATTGTTAGCCCTGCTTTTCTTAAATCAGATGATGTACATAATATTCTGCTCCAGCTTCTTACCTTTATCCTGTGTGTATGTCCCCATTTCAAATGTGTTTCCTGTAAACAACATATTGTTGAATTATGGTCTTTAATCCATTCTGCTGTCCATCTCCATTTTATGGGAGAGTTCATTCCATTCACATTCACAATTGGGATTATGACCTGTCTCTTCTTCTCCATGTCTCTCCTCTTGTTTATGGTTTTTGTTCTAGCTTCTCCTTTCCCCTTCACAAGGGTTTTAATTTTTGACCACTGCCTCCCTCAGTCTTCCCTCCCTTCTTTCAGTCTCCCTCTCTTTTAATCCCATTTTACCTTACTACTTCATACATCTCTTTTAGCCTCTGCTCCCTTTTCTACTTCCACTTTCTATAAATCTAGTTGTATTTCTTTACTTAACTGAGGATATTTCACCCTCCTTGAAACGAATCATATGAGAGTAACTCTCAATCAATACTTGTCTACCTACCCTCCTTCTTTCTACTCTAATATGATTTTGTGACTCTTCCTGTGATGGAATTTACCTTTTTTCTCCTCCTCTTTTTCCCTTCTCCCATTACAATCCCTTCACACCCTTAAATCCCATTTGTTATCATCATATTATTTAATTTATGCACACTCCCTCTATCTATGTGTATCCCTTTTATATTTCATAATTAATGTGCAATTTTCAAAATTAACGAATATTATCTTCCCTTTTAGTGATGTAAACAGTCTGCTCATGTTGAATAACTACATTTTCCCCCCTGTTTGCCTTTTTATGTCTCTCTTGAGACATGTATTTGAAGAACGAATTTTCTGCTGTGGTCTGACCTTATCATTAGAAATGTGTGAAAATCTCTTATTTTGTTGAATGCCCATCTCCATGACTGAAAAATTACGCTTAACTTTGCTGCGTATTTAATCCTTGGTTCTAGTCTCCACCCATTTGTCTGACAGAATATTGTATTCCAATTCCTTCAGTCTTTTAATGTATGGGCTGCAAGGTCCTGTGTGATCCTTACTGTAGCTCCTCAATGTTGGACGTTTTTCTTTCTTGTTTCATGCAGTATTTTCTCCTTCACTTGAAAGTTCAGGAATATGGCAACGATATTCCTTGGTGTTTTTAATTTGGCGTCCCTTTCAGGAGGTGAATGTTGGATTCTTTTGATGGCTGTTTTTCCGTATGGATGTACGACTTCTGGGCAATTTTCCTTTATGATTTCTTGGATGATATTTTCGAGGCTCTTTTTGTTTTCATCATGGCTTTCTGGTAGGTCAATAATGCTTAGATTTTTCTCCCCTGGATCTATTTTCCAGGTCAGCTGTTTAATAAAATTAGATATTTTACATTTTCTTCTGTCTTTTCCTTCTTTAGATTCTGTTTGACTGATTCTTGATGTCTTATAGATTCATTATCTCCTATTTGTCCTGCTTCTAGTTCTTATCAAATTGTGTTCTTCAGTTAACTTTTGCATTTTCTTTAACATATGTCCAATTGTGCCATTTAAGGAATTTTTTCTCCAGTTAGGTTTTGGACTTCATTTTCCATTTATCCAGGTTTTTCCTTCAAATTCTTCTATGGTTTATTTTTTGACATTTTAAAAGTCATTGTTCAGTTTTTCTTCTACTTCTCTGATTTGGCTTTTAAAATACTTCCTGAACTCTTCCAAGAAGCCCTATTGAGATGTAGATCAGTTCACATACCATTCTGAAGTTTCAAATGGGAGCACAGACTCAGTGCTGACATTTTTGTTATTTGTGTTTTGTTCTGTGTCCCCCAAGAAAGATTCTAAGTTCTTTTCTTTTCTGCTTTGCTTCTTACTCATGATAATCACCCTTTTCCTACTTTTTAATGTAGATAGCCATGTCTTGGGCACAGGGGCCTCTGTCCCACAGTTCTTGTGCCTAAAACTTGAGGCTTTGCGTGTTGTGGCCTCTGGTTTTTCCAACCAGAACTTAAAATGCTGCAGCTTTCTTGGTCCTGAGCTGGCTGGTGTTGGAATGTAGAGTCCATTTGAGGTCTTTTTGAGGTTTCCCCACAGTTGCCCTGGAGTTTGCTCGATAAATGTGAAGGAAGGGTGGTCTTTCACTTGATATAGCTCTGGTGATGCACTTTTTCCCTTCAGTCACAAAAAAGGAACCCTCCTTAATGATTTTCCTAGTCTCACGGGCTTAGAGGTTGTTTGGGACAGCTCTGGTCCTGCACTTGTTCCCTTCAGGCACAGAAAGAGGAACCTTCCTTAATGATCTTCCTAGTCTCACGGGCTAAGAGGTTGTTTATCCCTTCTGCTGCTCCCTCCATTCCAAGGCTTTTTCCTGGGGCGATATTCTCTGGGAAGCTCAAGATCATGAAGGGGAGGGAGACAGTAATTACTGATTATTCCATCATCTTTGAAAATAGAAGTTGAAAAAGAAAAAAAAAAACAGATGGTTCTGGAAATTGATCGTCACAGTAACTACATGCATCTCACCAGCTAAGTCCACAGAATCACGAATTGAAAACTGTGAATCTTCCTCATTTGCACATAGAGAAACGGAGACTTAGCTATATTGAGGAATCTATATTAGATCACAAAGACAAGTCATTTTAAAAAGTGATGTCCCCTAATTAGCTCTCCACCACTCTTTTTAGACCGTAGCCTTGATGACAAAAAAAGGAATCTCTAATTTAAATATGATTTGATATTTTCTGGACTGAAAAAGAAATAAGTCAAACATCTTTTGGCAGATGGCCAATGGCCTAGGGGAGACGATGACTGGGATATTTCGAGGTAGTACAAAATGACCAAGTGAACTGTCCATTCTTTTGATAGATTTCCTATTTCTCTACTTGCTTATATACCTAGCCCTACCCTTCAGTACCTCAAACTCTCTAGCTAGCTCAGGAGAAGGGAGTAAGTACGCAGGACTGAAGTAGCTGCCTGATTTTTATCCCTTGGGTCAAAAAATATTAAAGCTACAAATTGAAAGGAAAATTTACTTTGAACAAAATTTTCACTTTCAAACCATCCATTTCTATTATCCTTCCTCACTCACTTATTTCACACTTTGTGATCTCTCCTACTTCTCCCAATTTCTATTCACTTTTCTACACAGTCTTCTATTTAAACACATTTCTGTCTCTTTACCTTCCTATCCAATTCCCTTCTGTTCTGGTGATTTTCTTTCTTTCTTTCTTCCTTTACTTTCTTTCTCTCTGTCTCTCTCTTCCTTCGTTCCTTCCTTTCTTTTGCTTTCTGTCTTCCTTCCTTACTTCTCTTTCTTTCTTTCATTCATTCATTCATTCATTCATTCATTCATTCATTCATTCTTTCTTTCTTTCTTTCTTAATTTCATTTCTCTCTTGAGTTCAATATATAGCATTAAAAGCCATAATCTAACAATATGTTCTTTACGAAGAAACACCTTTGAAAGGAGGGGATACACACAGGATGAAGGTCAAGGATTGGAGCAGAATATTTGTGCTTCAGCTGATGTAAGAAAAGCAGAAGTAGCAGTTCTAATCTCAGACAAAGCAAAGGCAGAAACAGATCTAATCAAAACAGGTAAGGATGGAAACTATATCCTGCTAAAAGACACCATAGACAATGAAGCAATACCACTCCATGATATAGCATCCAAAGTCTTAGAGTAGAGGTTGGGAGAGTCGAAGGAAGAAATTGACAGCAAAATGATACTACTGGGGGACATCAAACTTTCCCCCTCTGAACTTTATAAATCTAATCTCAGAATAAACAAGAAAGAGGTTAAGGAGATGAATAAAACTCTGGATAAGGTAGATATGATAGATCCCTGGAGAAAACTGAATGAGAATAGAAAGAATTATACCTTTTCCTCAGCGGTACATGACACATACACAAAAATTGACATATATTAGGACATATAAACCTCACAATCCAGAGAAGAAGCCAGTGATAATAAATGCGTCCTTCTGAGATCATAATGCGAAAAAATATATGTAATAAAAGGCCATGGAATGGTAAACAAAAAACCAAATGGAAACTAAATAATCTAATCCTAAAGAAGGAATGGGCTAAAGGAGAAATCATAGAAACAATCAACAACTTCATCCAAAAGAATGACAGCAATGAGACAACATACCAAATCATATGGAATACTGCAAAAGCAGTTCTTTTTATTAATTAATTAATTAATTTAACTTTTTACATTCATTTTCACAAATTTTGGGTTCCAAATTTTCTCCCCTTTTATCCCCTCCCCCACCCCAATACCCCAAGCAATCTAATTTTCCCTGTCTCCAATCTGCCCTCTCTTCTGTCATCCCTCCCTTCTCTTGTCTCCATTTTCTCTTTTCTCCTGTAGGGCCAGATGACTTTCTATTCCTCATTAACTGCATGTCTTCTTTCCTAGTAGCAACAGCAATACTAAACAGTTGTTCCTAAAACTTTGAGTTCCAAATTCTCCCCATCCCTCCCTCCCCACCCATTCCCTTTGAGAAGGCAGCCAATTCAATATAGGCCCTATCTGTGCAGTTTTGCAAATGACTTCCCTGATAGTCGTGTTGTGTAAGACTAACTGAATTACCCTCCATCCTAACCTGCCTCTCATTGTTTCTCTTCTGTCTTTTGATCCTGTCCCTTCCCAAGAGTTGACTTCAAATTGCTCCCTCCTTCCCTTGCCCTCCCTTCCATCATCCCCCCTCTTTCTTATCTCCTTCTCCCCCACTTTCCTATATTGTAAGATAGGTTTTCATACCAAAATGAGTGTGCATTTTATTCCTTCCTTTAGTCAAATGTGATGAGGGTAAACTTCTTGTTTTTTGTTTTTTCTCAGCTCCCCTCTTTTTCCCTCCACTAAAAAGTCTCCTACTTGCCTCTTAAATGACAGATAATTACCCCATTCCATTTCACCCTCTTTCCTCCCACTACATTTCTCTCTCACTATTTACTTTAATTTCTTTTAAGATATGGTCCCATCCTATTCAATTCAATCTGTGCTCGCTGTCTCTGTATGTGTGTGCATGTGTGTATGTGTGTGCGTGCATGCGAGTACATGTGTGTGTGTGGTCCCACCAACTACCCAGATACTGAAAAGTTTTAAGAGGTACAAATATTGTCTTTCCATGTAGGAATGTAAATAGTTCACTTCTGGTAAGTCCCTTAAGACTTCTGTTTGCTGTGTACTTTTTCATGCTTCTTCTCATTCTTGTGTCTGAAAGTCAAATTTTCTTTTCAGCTCTGGTCTTTTCATCAAGAATGATTGGAAGTCATCTGTTTCATTGAAAGATCATATTTTCCCCTGTAGTATTATACTCAGTTTATCTGGGTAGGTGATTCTTGGTTTAAGTCCTAGGTCCTTTGACTTCTGGAATATCCTGTTCCACTATCATCGATCCCTTAATGTAGAAGCTGCTAGATCTTGAGTTATCCAGATTTTATTTCCACAATACTGGAATTGTTTCTTTCTAGCTGCTTGTAAGGTTTCCTCCTTGACCTGGGAGTTCTGGAATTTAGCCACAATGTTCCTAGGAGTTTCTCTTTTTGGATCTCTTTCAGGTGGTGATCGATGGATTCTTTCAATACTTATTTTGCCCTCTGGTTCTAGAATGTCAGGGCAGTTTTCCTTGATAATTTCATGGAAGATGATATCTAGGCTCTTTTTTCATCATGACTTTCAGGTAGTCCCATAATTTTTAAATTGTCTCTCCTGGATCTATTTTCCAGGTGAGTTGTTTTTCCCATGAGATATTTCACATTCTCTTCCATTTTTTCATTCTTCTGGTTTTGTTTGGTGGTTTATTGGTTTCTCGTAAAGTCATTAGACTCCATCTGTTCCATTCTAATCTTGAGAGAACTATTACCTTCAGTGAGCTTTTGAACCTCTTTTTCCATTTGGCTAATTCTGCTTTTCAAAGCATTCTTCTCCTCATTGGCTTTTTGAACCTCATTTGTCAATTGAGTGAGCCTATTTTTCAAGGTGTTATTTTCTTCAGCATTTTTTTGGGTCTCCTTAACCAAGGTATTAACCCGTTTTTCATACTTTTCTTGCATCTCTCTCATTTTTCTTCCCAGTTTTTCCTCCACCTGTCTAACTTGCTTTTCAAAATCCTTTTTGAGCTCTTCCAAGGCCTGATCCCACCCGCACCCGAAATCCCCCTGGAATGTCTGTGGTACTGAGGCCCCGCCCTAAACATCTTTCCCTGATGGCAAAAATATGTCCTTGTTGTCAGATGCGAAAGTCGGGATCATTTGCATCTGTTCGAAGAAACTCTCTATAGTCTTATTTTTCTTCCCTTTTCTGGGCATTTTCCTAGCCAGTTACTTGACTTCTGAGATTCCTGTCCACCCCCGCCTAGATCTGCCCAGCTAGTGCTTGGGGTCTGAGATTCAAATAGGCTTTCCGAGGCAAGCCGCTGCTATTCAATGTGAGCTTTATTTCTAGTGATGGGGTGGGGGCAGGGCCACCTCCCAGGCTCAGTTCCCTCAGGGGCTTTATGCAGAGACCTTCAGTAATGGAGCAAGGTGGGACAGGGCCGTCTCCCAGGCTCAGCTCCCTCAGTGGGTTTATGCAGAGACTCTCAATAATGAAGATCCTTCCTGCTGCTGGGGGAGTCCCAGGCCGCCGCAGCCACACCACTTCTGCCTCCGCCGCCGCCCCCGTCTCTGCATCTGCTGCCACTGCCTCCACCGCCGTCCCCACCTCTGCTGCTGCTGCTTCCTCCCAAGTGGCCCCGAGCCACGGAGACACCCCGCTCCCCTCTTGCACCCCAGCCGTCTCACTCACTAACCTGTAGCTTCTGTGGGCGAAGGGACTTTCCCGGCCGCCAGAGTTTCCGTCCCTGAAGCCTCCTTGGATCAGCTTCTCTGGGGTCGTGGCCAGGACAGCGCTGGGGTGGGGTCCACTTTCCGGAGCACGACGGACCATAGGGACGGCTCTCCAGGGCTCTCTGGAACGGAAATCTCTTCCACTCTGTTTCTGCACACCGTACACTAAATCCAGAACTTATGGGGATCTCTTTGTACATTAATTCTATGGGCTGTGGGTTCGGAGCTCGTAAACGTGCGTCTTTCTACTCTGCCATCTTGACTCCGCCCCTTCGCAAAAGCAGTTCTAAGGGGAAGTTTTATATCTTTGAATGCCCACATAAATAAAATAGAGAAAGAGGAGATCAATGACTTGGGAATGTAACTAAAAAAGCTAGAAAAAGAACAAATTGTATAATCCTAAGTAAATACCAAACTAGAAATCCTGAAAACCAACGGAGAGATTAATAAAATTGAAATCAATAAAAGTATTGAATTAATAAATAAAACCAATAGTTGGTTTTATGCAAACACTAATAAAACTGATAAAACTTTGGTCAATTTGATTAAAAAAAGAAGGAAGAAAATCAAGTTACTAATATTAAAAATGAAAGGGGTGAACTCACCTCCAATGAGGAGGAAATTAAACCAATAATTAGAAAATACTTTGCCCAACTTTGTGCTGACAAATTCGATAATCTAAACGAGATGGGTGAGTATTTTAAGAAATACAGACTTCCCAGGTTAACAGAAGAGGAAGTTGAATAGTAAAACAACCCCATCTCAGAAAAGGAAATTGAACAAGCCATCAATGAACTCCTTAGGCACAAATCTCGAGGGACAGATGGATTTACAACTGAATTCTATCAAACATCTAAAGAACTGATAATTCCAATACTATATAGTTTACTTTTTGATATTGAGGAAGAAAGAGTCTTCCTAAATTGTTTCTATGGTACAAATACGGTTTTGATATCTAAACTAGGAAGAGACAAAAGAGAGAAAGTAAATTATAGACCAATTTCTCTAATGAATATAGATACAAAAATTTTAAATAAGATTTTAGCAAAACGAATATAGCATCTTATCACGAGAATAATACATTATGAGCAAGTAGCATTCATACCAGGAATGCAGGGCTGGTTCAATATTAGGAAAACTATTAGCATTATCGATCATATAAACAACAAATCTAACAAAAACTACATGATTATCTCAAGAGATGCAGAAAAAGCTTTCAACCAAATACAACACCTATTCCTATTAAAAACTGGGGAAAACATAGGAATAAAGGGAACTTTCCATAGAATAATAAGCAGTATCTACCTAAAACCTTCAGCAAGCATTTTATGCAATGGGATAAGCTAGAGGCATTTCCAATAAGATCAGGGGTGAAACAAGGATGACTATTATTGCCACTATTATTCAATATGGTAGTAGAAATGTTTCCCGCATCAATTAGACAAGAGAAAAAAACTGAAGTATTAAAAATAGGCAAAGAAGAAACTAAGTGATCAGTCTTTGCAGATATCAGATGATATGGTGATATATTTAGAGAATCCCAGAGAGTCAAGTAAAAAACTATTTGAATTAATAAGCAACTTTACAAAGTTGCAGGTTCCAAAATAAACCTGCACAAATCTTCTGCATTCCTATGTATTAGCAACAAAACCCAACAGCAAGAGATAGAAAGAGAAATACCATTTAAAGCTAGGGTAGACACTATAAAATACTTAAGTGTTTACCAGCCAAAACAAACCCAGGGACTATACGAACACAATTATGAACACAAATCTAAGTAAGTGGAAAAACATTAGTTGCTCATGGGTAGGCTGAACTAATATAATAAAAATGAAAATTCTACTTAAATTAATTTACTTATTTAGTGCCATACCAAATAAACTATCAGAAAATTATTTTGTAGGGCTGGATAAAATAATGTCAAAATTCATCTGGAATAACAAAAGGTCCAGAATATCAAAGGCACGAATGAAATGCTAGCAAAGATGTTCTAGTGTTACCAGATCTCAAAATTTTATAAAGCAGCAATTATCAAAACCACTGGCAACTGGCTGAGAAACAGTAGGGTAGGCAAGTGGAATACACTAAGCACTCGAGACACAGTAGGAAAGGAATATGGCAACCTCCTGTTTGATAAGCCCAAGGACGCAACCTTCTAAAATGTTGGGAAGAGTGGATAACCGTGTGGTGGAAACCTGGCGTAGTCTCATGGATGAAACGGTAAACAAGAATAAAGCCCAAATGGGTACATGACGTAAGTATAAAGATTGATACCAGGGAAAAACTGGAGGAACATGGAGTAGTGTACTTATCAGATTTATGGAGAAGGGAAGAATTTTTGACTAAAGAAGAGATAGAAAGCATTATGAAATGCAAGATGGATAATTTTGATTACACTAAACTGAAGAGTTTTACACAACCCAATGCATCCAAAATTCGGAGGGATGTAGTCAATTGGGAAAGAAATGTTACAGCTAATCTCGGGGCTAAAGGCCTCATATCTAGAATATATAGAGAACTGAGTCAAATGTATAATAATACAAGTCTTTCCCCAATTGATAAATGGTCAAAAATTATGAACAGGCAAATTTCAGAAGAAGAAACTAAAGATATTTATAATCATATGAAAAAATGCTCTAAATCACTTTTGATTGGACAGGTGCAAGTCAAAACAATTCTGAAGTACCACATCACACCTATTAGATTGGCAAACATGACAGAACAAGAAGATTATCAGTGTTGGAGAGAATGTGGGAGAGTTGTAATGCTAATTCATTGTTAGTGGAACTGTGAGCTCATCCAACCATTCTAGAGAGCGGTTTGGAACTACGCCAAAAGGGTAAAGAAATGTAAATACCCTTTGACCCAGCAGTATCTCTTCCAGGACTGTCTCCCCAAAAGATCATAAAAGTGGGAAAGAGTCTCACATGTACAAAAATATTTATAGCAGTACTCTTTGTAGTGGCCAAAATCTGGAAATCGAAGGGATGCCCATCAATTGAAGAATGACTGTATAAATTATGGTATGTGAATATAATGGAATACTATTGCACCATAAGAAAAGTTGAACGAGAAGACATCATAGAAGCCTGGAAGGACTTATGTGATCTGATGCTGAGGGAGAGGAGCAGAACCACGAGAAATTTGTGCATGGCAAGGACAACAGTGTTCGAGAGTTTTTTCTGGTAGGCTTGGAACTTCGTAACAAAGCAGGACCTTAAAAAATGGTCTTCTAAGGTAAAATGCCTCCCACACTCAGAGAAAGAAATAAGGAATTCATTCACAGAATGTAGCAGATCATTTTTGCATGTGTGAGTATTATGTTTTGATTTGTTACATGATTTCCTCCTTTTATTTTAGTTCATCTACGCAGCATGACTATAGTTAAAACTTATTCAATAGGAAAGTATGTGTAGATCCCATATAACATTGTATATCATCTTGGGGAGGGAGGGAGATGGAGGGGTAGGTAGGGGGGTGTAAATCTAAGTTTTATGGTAGTGATTGTAGTACATTAAAAACAAAATATAAAAAATTAAAAATGAAGAAAAGGTCCCTGTTGGATATACATAATATGACTATGAAGTCTACCCAAACTCCGTTTCATTATTTTCTCTTTCTCCATTTACCAATAGATGAATAGTACATAAAATGTTAAATGACAGGAGTAAAGAAAGATGGATGTTATATAAGGCAGGATTTGTAATAACATAAAGATTTAGGGCATTTAGTTTAGTAGAGAGCATTTAGTTGAAATACAATACTAAAGGTACAAAAGGAGGAGGGAGAGAAAGTATAACCACTGTAAAAGTGATGGCCTAGGGGAAAAAAAACTGAGAAATGAAGTGATTGAAGGCTATGATTAGAATAGAACAAGATTAGGGATCATAAGACAGAAAGAGAGATTAAATTATAGAAGATAATGATCAGGTCAAGGAATTTCAAAATCAAAAAGAAATACCATGAAACAATTGTTAATGACAGCAAGATGAAGACTAATACTGTTTTCATATTTATTCAATGTTGAGTGGTGTGATAGGTCATGAAAGCTCTGACATTTGAGTGACCAGAAAATCATGGTGCTTGAGGGAGTAGTATTATGCCTGTTGAAGTATTCTACTATTAAGGGAAGAAATGAGGCAGAGAAAAAAAAATATGGTTAAGCAGGTCCTGAATTCCTTCAGGAGGGGGAGGAGGCAAGATGTCAGAGTAGAAAGAGTCACGTATGCTAGCTCCAAAGCCCATAAATTTCCTGTAAAAAGAACTCCCCACAAATTCTGGAGCAGTGCCAGCCACACAGCAACGGAGTGTAGGAGATTTCCATTCCAAAGAGCCCCGAAAGACCGCCACCAAAGATCTGTCACGCACTGGACAGCTGAGCCCACCCCGGCCCTGCCTTGGCCACGCGGTCCCAGAGGAGCAGAATCGAGCAGGCTTCATGGACGGAACCTCTGACAGTCACGAAGGTCCCTCAACCCACAGGCGCTACAGATCAGTGAGAGAGACTTCTGGGCTGGCCAAGAGGGGAGTGGGGTGTCTCCATGTCTCTGACCGCCTCGGGAGGCAGCAGGAGAGGCAGCAGCTTCCAGGTGCTCCTATAGCAGCCAGGAGCTCAGGGACATTACTTAAGTTCTCTGCATAAAATCCCTGAGGGAACTGAGCCTGGGAGGCATCCTTGCGCCTACCGAACACCAGAACATAAGCTCACACTGAATAGCAGCCGGTCCCACCCCTGACAGCCCTGACGCTGGGGAACAGCATTTGAATCTCAGACCCCCAAGCACTGGTGAGGCGGGGGTGGAGAGGAATCTCAGAAGTCAAGTAACTGGCTGGGAAAATGCCCAGAAAAGGGAAGAAAAATAAGACCATAGAAGGATACGTTTTTGGGGAACAGATGTTTCCTCCTTTCCTCTCTGGTGAGGAAGAACAATGCTTACTGTCAGGGAAAGACATAGAAGTCAAGGCCTCTCTACCCCAAACATCCGAAATAGATACCCATTGGGCTCAGGCCAGAGAAGAGCTCAAAAAGCATTTTGAAAATCAAGCTAGACAGGTGGAGGAAACACTCGGAAGAGAAATAAGAGAGATGCAAGAAAAACATGAAAAACGGGTCAATACCCAGATAAAGGAGACCTAAAAAAATGCTGAAGAAAATAACACCTTGAAAAATAGGCTCACTCACTTGGCAAAAGAGGTTCAAAAAGCCCATGAGGAGAAGAATGCTTGCAAAAACAGAAGTAACCAAATGGAAAAAGACGTTCAAAAGCTCACTGAAGAAAATAGTTCTCTCAAAATTAGAATGGAACAGATGGAGTCTAATGACATTCTGAGAAACCAAGAAATCACCAAACAAAACCAAAAGAAGGAAAAAATGGAAGATGATGTGAAATATCTCATTAGAAAACCAACTGACCTAGAAAATAGATCCAGGAGAGACAATTTAAAAATTAAGGGACTACCTGAAAGCCATGATCCAAAAAAAAAAAAAAGCCTAGACATCATCTTTCATGAAATTATCAAGGAAAACTGCCCTGAGATTCTAGAACCAGAGGGCAAAATAAGTATTGAAGGAATCCATCGATCACCTCCTGAAAGCAATCCAAAAAGAGGAACTCCTAGGAACATTGTGACCAAATTCCAGAATTCCCAGGTCAAGGAGAAAATACTGCAAGGAGCTAGAAAGAAACAATTCCAGGATTGTGGACATACAATCAGGATAACAGGAGATCTAGCAGCCTCTACCTTAAGGGATTGAAAGGCGTGGAATAGGATATTCCAGAAATCGAAGGAACTAGGACTGAAACGAAGAATCACCTACAGAGCAAAACTAAGTATAATACTTCAGTGGAAAATATGGTTTTTCAAGAGAAGAGAGGACTTTTAAGCGTTCTTGATGAAAAGACCAGAGCTGAAAAGAAAATTTGACTTTCAAACACAAGAATGAGAAGAAGCATGAAAAAGTAAACAGGAAAGAGTAGTCATAAGGGACTTACCAAAGGTGAACTATTTACATTCCTACATGGAAAGACAATATTTGTAACTCTTAAAACTTTTCAATATGTGGGTAGTTGAGGCGACAACACACACATACACACAGAAACACACGTACACGCATGCGCACAGACATACACACATGCACGCAAATACAGAGACAGAGAGCACAGAGCGTATTGAATAGGATGGGACCATATCTGAAAAGAAATTAAGGTAAATGGTGAGAGAGAAATGTAGTGGGAGGAGAGAGGGTGAAATGGAATGGGATAAATTATATCTCATTCAAGAGGGAAGCAGGAGACTTTTTAGTGGAGGAAAAAAGAGGAGAGCTGAGAAAAAAAAAAAAAAAAACATGAAGTTTACCCTCATCATATTCGACTAAAGGAAGGAATAAAATGCACACTCATTTTCGATGAAAACCTATCTTACAATGCAGGAAAGTGTGGGAGAAGGAGATAAGCAGGGTGGGGGGTGATGGAAAGGAGTTCAATGGGAGGAGGGAGCAATTTGAAGTCAACTCTCGTGGAGAGACAGGAGCAAAAGACAGAATAGAAACAATGGGGGGCAGGAGAGGATGGAGAGAAATACAGTAAGTCTTATGTAACATGGCTATTATCGAAGTCATTAGCAAAACTACATAGGTATGGCCTATATTGAATTGCCTGCCTTCCCAAAGGGAATGGGTGGGGAGGGATGGGGAGAATTTAAAATTCAAAGTTTTAGGAACAACTGTTTAGTATTTTTCTTGCTACTAGGAAATTAGAAATACAGTTAATGGTTAATAGCAAGTCATCTGGCCCTACAGGGCAAAACAGAAGTTGGGGATAAGAGAAGGGAGGGATGACAGAAGAGAGGGCGTATTGGTGGTAAGGGAAATTAGAATGCTCGGTGTTTTGGGGTGGGGGGAGCGGATAAATGTGGAGAAAATTTGGAACCCAAAATTTTGTGAAAATGAATGTAAAAAGTTAAATAAATACATACATATTTAAAAAAAATTCCTTCAGGAATTGTGAACCATGTCATAGGAATGAGCAGATCATGGGGACATGATTCACGATTGGCTGATAAATTTCAATTGAATCAATCTCAAAGGATGATGAGTTACTGAAAGATGGTGTATAGGGGGAACATGGGAGTAGCAGTAGAAAGAAATATGTTATAGAAGTGTTAGGTGTTAAAGTCTAACTACTATGTGACAAATGAGGATAGAAACTGGTGATACAAAACTAATGAACTTGCACTCTCGTGAGTGAGCTATATTCCTGTGTGGGTATATGTGGCATATAGGCAAAGCAAATCAAGATAACTCAGGGGATAGGCAAAGAAGAGGATCATAAAAGATTTCAGGTCCAAGGTAGTGGTTAGGATGATGAAGAATGTTCATTTTATATTATTTGAATACTAATTAAAGGAACTGGGGATGTTTAGCCAAGAGAATAGGGTATAATGGGACGGTGTAAAAGGGGAATGAATGTTGTTTTCAGATATCTGAAGTGATGTGTTGCTGATGATAACTCTCCCTTCTCTTTGTTGACCTCAAAGGGTATTCTAAGGTACAATGAACAGAAATCAAAAAGAGGAAGTTTTGATTCAAGGTCAGGAAAATTTCCCATCTGAATTCACCAAAAGCATAGATTTCTAGAGGTTATTGGCTGTCCTTCTTGAGAGAGTTTCAAGTAGGGAGCGATCAAATGTTTCTCCTCCTCCTCCTCCCCCTCCTCCTCCTCCTCCTCCTCCTCCTTCTTCTTCTTCTTCTTCTTCTTTTTCTTCTTCTTCTTCTTCTTCTTCTTCTTCTTCTTCATCTTCTTCTTCATCCTCTTCTTTTTCTTATTCTGCACTGCACAGCTTCAGAAAAAAATTGTCCTACTCAAATTTCGTGCCTTTAAAAATATTTTATTTATTTATTTTCTTTATTTTTTTCACACTTTTTATCCCCTCCGCTTACCCCAATACCCCAAGCATCTAATTTTGCATACCTCCAATCTGCCCTCTCTTCTGTCATCCCTCCCTTCTCTTGTCTCCATTTTCTCTTTTCTCCTGTAGGGCCAGATGACTTTCTATTCCTCATTAACTGCATGTCTTCTTTCCTAGTAGCAACAGCAATACTAAACAGTTGTTCCTAAAACTTTGAGTTCCAAATTCTCCCCATCCCTCCCTCCCCACCCATTCCCTTTGGGAAGGCAGGCAATTCAATATAGGCCATATCTGTGTAATTTTGCAAATGACTTCCCTGATAGTCGTGTTGTGTAAGACTAACTGAATTACCCTCCATCCTACCCTGCCTCTAATTGTTTCTCTTCTGTCTTTTGATCCTGTCCCTCCCCAAGTGTTAACTTCAAATTACTCCCTCCTCCCTTTGCCCTCCCTTCCATCATCCCCCCCTTGCTTATCTCCTTCTCCCCCACTTTCATATACTGTAAGATAGGTTTCCATACCAAATTAAGTGTGCATTTTATTTCTTCCTTTAGTCAAATGTGATGAGGGTAAACTAATTTTTTTTCTTTTTCTCAGCTCTCCTCTTTTTCCCTCCACCAAAAAGTCTCCTACTTGCCTCTTAAATGACATATAATTACCACATTCCATTTCACCCTCTTTCCTCCCACTACATTTCTCTCTCACCATTTACCTTAATTTCTTTTCAGCTATGGTCCCATCCTATTCAATTCACTCTGTGCTCTCTGTCTCTGTGTATGTGTGCATGTGTGTATGTCTGTGTGCGTGCATGCGTGTACATGTGTGTGTGTGGTCCCACCAACTACCCAGATACTGAAAAGTTTTAAGAGTTACAAATACTGTCTTTCCATGTAGGAATGTAAACAGTTCAGTTCTGGTAAGTCCCTTAAGACTTCTCTTTGCTGTTTACTTTTTCGTGCTTCTTCTCATTCTTGTGTTTGGAAGTCAAATTTTCTTTTCAGCTCTGGTCTTTTCATCGAGAATGATTGAAAGTCCTCTGTTTCATTTAAAGACCATATTTTCCCCTGAAGTATTATACTCAGTTTAGCTGGGTAGGTGCTTCTTGGTTTGAGTCCTAGTTCCTTTGACTTCTGGAATATCCTATTCCACGCCCTTCGATCCCTTAATGTAGAAGCTGTTAGATCTTGAGTTACCCTGATTGTATTTCCACAGCACTGGAATTGTTTTTTTCTAGCTGCTTGCAAGATTTTCTCCTTGAGCTGGGAGTTCTGGAATTTGGCCACAATGTTCCTAGGAGTTTCTCTTTTTGGATCTCTTTCAGGTGGTGATCGATGGATTCTTTCAATACTTATTTTGCCCTCTGGTTCTAGAATGTCAGGACAGTTTTCCTTGATAATTTCATGGAAGATGATATCTAGGCTCTTTTTTCATCATGACTTTCAGGTAGTCCCATAATTTTTAAATTGTCTCTCCTGGATCTATTTTCCAGGTGAGTTGTTTTTCCCATGAGATATTTCACATTCTCTTCCATTTTTTCATTCTTCTGGTTTTGTTTGGTGGTTTCTTGGTTTCTCGTAAAGTCATTAGACTCCATCTATTCCATTCTAATCTTGAGAGAACTATTACCTTCAGTGAGCTTTTGAACCTCTTTTTCCATTTGGCTAATTCTGCTTTTCAAAGCATTGTTCTCCTCATTGGCTTTTTGAACCTCTTTTGCCAATTGAGTGAGCCTATTTTTCAAGGTGTTATTTTCTTCAACATTTTTTTGGGTCTCCTTAACCAAGGTATTGACCCGTTTTTCATACTTTTCTTGCATCTCTCTCATTTCTCTTCCCAGTTTTTCCTCCACCAGTCTAGCTTGCTTTTCAAAATCCTTTTTGATCTCTTCCAAGGCCTGAGCCCACCCGACATCCCCCTGGGATGTGTGGGGTACTGAGGCTCCGCCCTCCACTTCTTTCCCTGATGACAAGAATATGATCTCGTCATCAGATCCGAATGTCGGGATCATTTGCATTTGTTGGAAAAAACTCTCTATAGTCTTATTTTTCTTCCCTTTTCTAGTCATTTTCCCAGCCAGTTACTTGACATCTGAGATTCCTGTCCAACCCCACCTGGATCCGCCCAGCTAGTGCTTGTGGTGAAATTCAAATGTGCTTTCCGCGCCGCCCGCCCGCCCCCTGATCAATGTGAGCTTTAGTTCTGGTGCTGGGGTGGGGGCAGGGCCGCCTCCCATGCTCAGCTCCGTCAGGGGCTTTATGCAGAGACCTTCAGGAACGGAGCAGGTGGGGGGGCACCTCCCAGGGTCAGTTCCCTCAGGGGCTTTTTGCAGAGGCCTTCAGTAGTAGAGCGGGGTGGGGCAGCGCCATCTCCCAGGCTTAGCTCCCTCAGCTTGTTTATGGAGATACTTTCAGTAATGAAGATCCTGCCTGCTGCTGAGGGAGTCCGAGGCCGTGTCCGCGCCGCTGCTGCCTCTGCTGCCGCCCATACCTCTGCCGCCGCCGCTTCCTGCCCCCGTCTCTGCCACCACCGCTTCCTCCCAAGGGGGCCCGAGTCACGGAGACACCCCACTCCCCTCAGCCAGCCAGGCGTCTCTCTCACTGACGTGTAGCTTCTGTGGGCGGAGGGACTTTCCCGGCTGCCGGAGCTTCTGTCCCTGAAGCCTGCTCGGGTCAGCTTCTCTGGGGCCGCGGCCAGGGCAGCGCTGGGGTGGGGTCCGCTTTCCGGAGCACGACGGACCCTGGGGACCGGTCTCCAGGGCTCTCTGGCACGGAAATCTCTTCCACTCTCTTTCTCTACCCATTTCACTGGTCCAGAAGTTATGGGGGGTCTCTTTTTACATTAATTCTATGGGCTGTGGTTTTGAGCTCGTAAACGTGCATCCTTCTACTCCACCATCTTGGCTCCTCCACTCTAAAAATATTTTAATAAGAAAATGAATAACACAATGGCACCATATAGATAAAGTGCCTTTAAAAATATTTTAATAAGAAAAGTAATAACAGAATGACACCATATAGAAAATAGTGTGAAGTGATTGTTGTGACATTAGTTTTGGTTATGTGCTTTTTAAACTAACAGACATGCAAGTACAGACAAACACTCATAGCTACCCAAAAATATTTTGTTCAATGTGATGAATTCATGATCAAGAGCCAAACACTAAGTTCAGCTCAGGAAGGTAGAACTGATATAGCCCTTAGGACAAGTGTTGAAGTTGATTAGACTTTAGCAATAGCTCTATCTCAGTCCCCTGAGAGGAGGAAAATTCTTCCTTTGTACATGTTAATACTTTCATGTTTGAAACAGAATCATATATTCCATGGAGGACAGTTCCCTTTGTAAAGCAGTTTTTGTAACCAGACTTTCCTCATGGTATTCTTCATATCAGTATTTCTAAGGGAATAGATGAAAGGGTTGAACATAGGAGCAATGATGGTGTAAAAGAGAGTAAACACCTTATCTTCATTGAGAGAATTACCGGTTGGTACGTAGGTGAAGATGAGTGGCACAAAGAACATGATGCCTACAGTAATGTGTGATCCACACGTGGAGAGGGCCTTTCGCTGACCCTCTGGCGAATGAGTCCTCAAGTTGTTCAGGATATTCATTTAAGAAATAAGCAAGGAAATGAAGGTCAAAATACTTAGCATCTCAGTGGTAACAATTAACGCAATAACAAGCAAGAAAGTATCTGTGCAGGTCAACTTTAGCAGAGGAAACACATCACAGACACAGTGGTTTATTTTATTGGGGTCACAGAAATGCACCCGAACAGCAATCAATACCTGCATGATTGAAGGAAGGAATGCCCCTATACAAGAGGCCAACATGATATGACGGCATACCTGTCTACTCATGACAATGCAGTGCAGTGTTTTGCAGATGGTGACATAAAGATCAAAGGTTATTGCCACCAGGATGAAGATCTCTGCGTCACCAAAGAAATGTGCCTAAAATATCTGGACCATACAACTGTTGCAGGAGATGGTAGTTCTCTCAGCCAATAAATTCACAATCAATTTTGGAGCAACAGTGGAGGTGAAATAGACATTCGTGAAGGACAAATAACTAAGGAAAAAGTACATGTGCTGTTCATTGAGTTGACTAAATCTGATGGTAGTCAGGATGAAGATATTTCCAGTCAAGATCATAACATAGCAAAGTGAAGAAAAATTAAAACCGATATCTTTGACCTCTTGATTATTGAACAGATCAAGCAGGAAAAATTCAATGATGTTATTTCCATCCACTATAACTTCAACACTGAGATGTGCATACAGGGAGAAATTACTACACCTAAAACTAGAAAAATCGTGAATAATATTATTTCTTAAATGCTATCAGTGACAACCAGCAATTACTCTCACTAAGAAGGAAAAGAACATGATTCTTATTACGTTCTTGGCTCCATTTTAATATTTTCATTAAATAAACATTACTTCGGTGGGAAAGATTATAAGTGCCAGAATTACACAGTAATGCAAAAACATGGGTCTTGCCTTTTTTCTTCTATCTTTATTTCTGTCATTTAAATATTCAATAAACAAAGAAAAAGTAAATATATAAACTTAAATACTGCAACAAATACAGTATAAGAACAGAAAAATAAACACTGCCATGTGCACAGCAGAATTTACCAGAGGATGAAAAATATAGAGCAATAATTTTCCATTTCAAGAAAGCCTATATAACAAATACTACACATTGTGTTCAGAGCTATCAATTTATCTTTAATTGCCTATTAGTTTTCTTTTGTTCTTTGTTGTATAAATTTTACTTTGTACCATTTTCTCCTTCCTTCTCCCTTCTTCAAGAAGGCTACACACAGACACACAGACAGACACACGTGCACACGCACACACACACCATTATATGTGCACATATACATACATATACACATACATATAGTTACGCATACATACATATATTTAGGTATAATCATACATAGACATATACATTCAAATACATCTATGTACAATTGTACATTACTTGTTTGTCCTCTTTTCTTTGAAGGTAGATAACATTTTCCATCATAATACCAAGTATTTCCATATTTTTCTAAGTCCATCAATTCATTTTCTTCATCACAGAATTATACCAGCCTTACAATATCTAGTTATTTTAAATAGTTTAAGACAATATTAATTGATATAAATGACCTAGAGAGGAATTTCTCTATTTTTTTTTCTTTTGATTAAATCTATTTTAGCTTTAACTTTGGCTGAGATCATGATATAACCTCAGCATTTTTAAAAAATAAATTCTATTACTGATTGTTATTTTATGTTTGTATCCATCTCTTATTTCCTATCCCTTTTAACGCCTTTACTTTATGTATACCCAATGCCTTGCCTCTTATCACTTAGCCCAACCCCCTCCAAAGATCCTTCCCTTATCCTCTCTCCCTATTAATCTAGACAAATTTATATACACTTTTATCTTTTTGCCTCTCCCTCTGCCCTCCTAAAATCTCTCCTCATCACTATCCCGTTGTGATTTCATTCTGAATTTAGAGGAATTTACACACACACAAACACACACATTATATATGCATACATATACATATCTGTGTACTGTTTCCTCTTTAACCCATTCCCCAAGAGAGTATGACTAGAATTACAAGCCCTGTTTCCCATCTAATTTCTCTTTCAGCTTTCTCTTTTGACTTTTTTCCTAAGTGGTTTTACTTTTTAGAATAAAAAGTATATACCTCTCCTCAATCTTCTTTCAAACTACCCAGTTGTTGATTGCAATCTTCGAATACAATGTACATTTCCTCACATAAAATGTAGTCTTTCCTTAGGGAAGCCCTTATAATAAGTCTTGGATGCTTACCTTATATTTCTTTTTGATATTGAATGTCAAATTTTATATTAAGTTCAGGTCTTTTTTCAGTAAATTCTTGAAAGTCTTGTAACTCATGGAACGCTTATTTTCCCCCATGGGCCTTGCTTTAAAGGAGCTTATTTTATAACGAGATAGAGAACACCCAACAAACTACGCATATACCAGATATCTACTATGTAAGTGTCTGTTTATGTTTTTCTATCTTCTAAATTGTAATACAGATATATATATATATATATATATATCTGTCATACATCTACTTATTTAGTCATCTAAATATTACTTCGTCATCATCTATCTATCAAATGAGATTAATCCCAAAAGGACAAGACTTGACAAGGAGACAGAATGAGAATCAAATAAGTATTCTGCAGAAGTTTAGATTTGAGCAATATTACTCGGGGGTCACATAGCTAGGGAGTGTCTGAGGCTGGATTTAAACTCAGTTCCTCCTGACTCCAGGGTCAGTGCTCTGTAGATGCATTGTGATTTGACCAAGCTTAAAGTAAGTCAAGGAGAACAATAGGAAAAGGTGAACAGGGAGAACATTCTGGGTGATGGGGATAGCAATTAAAGTTATATAGTCAATAAACAAGACTGTTATGAGTGAGGACCAACAAATAGTCCCATATAGCTACACCATAAAGGATATTTGGAAAGTACATTATTAAAACAATCAAAATTATAAATGTAGGGGAAGCCAGATTGCAAAGGACTTTGAATGTCAAAAATAAAAGAATGTATTTCACTCTGAAAGACATATTGAGCTACTAGAGTTTGTTAGATAAATCAATGGCATAAGCGCATCTGTGCTTTAGGAAAATCATTTTGTTAGCTGAGAGGAGGAAGGATTGGAATGAATGAAAACTTGATGCTGGGAAACCTTTACAATAGTCCGGATGTGAGGTGATTAGGCCCTGACCTAAAGTGACATCTGCATGAATGAACAGAGGAGGATATATGTGACAGATGTTGGAAAGGTAGAAATACCAAGACTTGATATCAGATTTGATATGCAAAATAGATGAGAAATCAAAGATGAAACTAAGGTTGTGAATCTATGTGATTAGAAGTATGGTATTACCATTAAAAAAATAGAAAATTTGTGACTAATGGATAGTTTGGGGAGAAAACAAAAAATTCTGTTTCAGACATACTGATTTCAAGTTTCCTTTGGGATATCCGGGTTAAAGTTTCCAGAAGGAATATTGTTACTCATGACTCTAGCTAAGGAGAGATACTCTGCCTGAATATAGAGATCCATCAGGAAAGTAATAATTACATTGATAGGAGGTCAGTAGATGAAGAGAGAAAAATGGAGAGGGGAAAATAATTCTGATGGTACCCCAAAAGAGAGTAGTATGAGATGGATTATGATCCACAAAAAGGGAAAGTGTTCTGATATATTACTTCACATCCCTCACATTGCAGAAGATGATACAAGATGGGAAAATTCAATTATGGAGAGGTTGTAGAAAGACAGCATATTATTCCAGGGTTGATAGCAATGTGATTAAGTATAGCTATTCTGGAAAATAATTCAGTAATATACAAGTATGTTGTTCATTTCGTTTGACACAAAGTTACCACTGCTATGTTTTGTACTGGACGTGGTAGAAACAAAAAGATAATAATCATTTGTATAGAAAATGGCAATAATAATAGTGTTTCTAGTTTAACAAAACAGAAAAATGACGTAAATTTGATAAACTTAGAGAAACTCATCAAGAGTAAAGATTGTCTTACTTCTATATCATCCCTTGGAATCACATGACATTAAGGAAATGGAGAAAAGATAAAAGAATAAAGAAAGGAAAGAAGGAAGGAAGGAAGGAAGGAAGGAAGGAAGGAAGGAAGGAAGGAAGGAAGGAAGGAAGGAAGGAAGGAAGGAAGGAAAGAAGGAAGGAAGGGTTTGGAGTTAGGAAATTTCACAGAGCTTTCTGTTATTCTAGGTTCCTCCCATAAATAAAATCCTATCTGTACATTTTGAACCAGCACTATTGTTACTTGATCTATTTCCAAAGATGATTAGGGAAAAAGGAAAAGTGTCTTTCTTCAAATTTTCTTTAAATTTAATTTCCCGGTTTATAAGTCAAAATAACTTTTTGCCCAAATTCATTATCACACACAATATTTTTCTTCCTGTAGTGTTTTCTTGTTTCCACTCATTTAACTCTTCATAATTTCACGCAACTTTTCCCATGATTTTTTTCCCTAAAATCATTGACGTCAACATTTCTTATAGCACAGAAAAACTTCATCACAATTATATACCAGAACTTGTTCAGCCATTCCTCAATTGATGGGCATACCTTTAGTTTCCAATGATTTTCTACCACAAAGAGAGCTACTATAAACATTTTAGAACATAAAGCTTCTTTTCCTTTTTCCCTTTGATGTTCTTCTGTGTAGGAAGTGCATACTCCTGAGTGATTCTATGGGAAAGCAATTAATACTACAGCATAAAATGGAAAGGCATGAACAGGATTTATTACGTATCGTTGTGATGTCTGTATTGATAAGACCAGAGATAAAGTTGAAGAAAGAATAAAGAGTATAATGTGGTAAAACATTTTTTAAAAGACTGCCATCTCTACAACTGCAAGAAATATACCTTCTACTTCTACAGCATAATAATGCTTCTCATTTGTATCATATTTTAATTCGAAAAATATTCCTACTGTTCAAAACCCCGAAGAGGTAGGTAGTGTAAATAACATTCTTATTTCTAGATAGACAAAGTGGAATTTGGAGAATTTATGGGACATTCTGAAATATTCAAAGTTGAAAAGTGGAGCAACTTGTTCTTGAACGTACGTCCTCTCCCTCCAAATGTTATGTTATGCCCCTCATGTCACTTTACCTCATAACATTTATCAAATAACTTGAAGACGATTTTTTTAATTTTTCAAATGTTGAAATGTATTGGTTCATCATTTGGAATCCCAGGATTGGGCATCAAACAAATAATTGCCAAAGGGCCATCAGATTTAATCAGTAAAAAGCGGAAACAATTTTTTAAATATAAATTTATTTATTTAACTTTTTACATTTATTTTCACAAAATTTTGGGTTCCAAATTTTCTCCCCATTTATCCCCTCCCCCACCCCAATACACCGAGCATTCTAATTTTCCATATCACCAATCTGCCTTCTCTTTTACCATCCCTCCCTTCTCTTGTCCCCATCTTCTCTTTTGTCCTGTAGGGCCAGATGACTTTCTATTCCCCATGATCTGTATTTCTTATTTCCTAATAGCAAGAACAATACTAAACAGTTGTTCCTAAAATTTTGAGTTCCAAATTCTCCCTATCCCTCCCTCCCCACCCATTCCCTTTGGGAAGGCAGGAAATTCAATATAGGCCATATCTGTGTACTTTTACAAATGACTACGACAATTCTTTTGTTGTGTAAGGACTACCTGTACGTCCCCTCCATCCTATCTTGCCCCCCCCTTGTTTGTATTCTGTCTTTTGATCCTGTCCCTCCCCGAGTTTTGACTTCAAATTGCTCCCTCCTCCCATTGCCCTCCCTTCCCTCACCCCCCCACCCTGCTTATCTACTTCTGCCCCACTTTCCTATATTGTGAGACAGGTTTTCATACCAAAATGAGTGTGCATTTTATTCCTTTCTTTAGTCGAATGTGATGAGGGCAAACTTCATGTTTTATTCTCAGCTCTGCTCTTTTTCCCTCCACTAAAAAGTCTCCTCCTTGCATCTTGAATGAGATATAATTTATCCCATTCCATTTCACCCTCTCTCCTCCCACTATATTTCTCTCAGAGTTTACCTTAATTTCTTTTAAGATATGGTCCCATCCTATTCTATTCACTCTGTGCTTTCTCTCTCTGTATGTGCGTGCATGTGTGTAGGTGTGTGTTCTTGCACGCATGTGTGTGTGTGTGTATGTATCTGTGTGTGGTCCCACCAACTACCCAGATACTGAAAAGTTTTAAGAGTTACAAATATTGTCTTTCCATGTAGGAATGTAAAGAGTTCACTTTTGGTAAGTCCCTTATGACTTCGCTTTGCTGTTTACTTTTTCTTGCTTCTTCTCATTCTTGCATTTGAAAGTCAAATTTTCTTTTCAGCTCTGGTCTTTTCATCAAGAATGCTTGAAAGTCCTCTGTTTCATTTAAAGACCATATTTTCCCCTGAAGTATTATACTCAGTTTAGCTGGGTAGGTGATTCTTTGTTTGAGTCCTAGTTCCTTTGACTTCTGGAATAGCTTATTCCACGCCCTTCAATCCCTTAAGGTAGAAGTTGCTAGATCTTCTGTTATTCTGATTGTACATCCACAATACTGGAATTCTTTCTTTCTAGCTGCTTGCAATATTTTCTCCTTGACCTGGGAATTCTGGAATTTGGCCACAATGTTCCTAGGAGTTCCTTTTTTTGCATTTCTTTCAGGCGGTGATCGATGGATTCCTTCAATACATATTTTGCCCTCTGGTTCTAGAATCTCAGGGCAGTTTTCCTTAATAATTTCATGAAGGGTGATTTCCAGGCTCGTTTTTGGATCATGGCTTTCAGGTAGTCCCATAATTTTTAAATTGTCTCTCCTGGATCTATTTTCCATGTCAGTTGTTTTTCTAAGGAGATATTGCACATTATCTTCCATTTTTTCATTCTTTTGGTTTTGTTTTGCGATTTCTTGGTTTCTCAGAAAGTCATTAGACTCCATCTGTTCCATTCTAATTTTGAGAGAACTATTTTCTTCAATGAGCCTGGGAAACTCTTTTTCCATTTGGCTAATTCTGCCTTTGAAAACATTCTTCTCCTTATTGGATTTTTGAAGCTCTTCTGACAATTGAGTTAGTCTATTTTTCAAGGTGTTATTTTCTTCAGCATTTTTTGGGGTCTCCTTTAGCAAGGTATTGACCCGTTTATCATGCTTTTCTTACATCTCTCTCATTTCTCTTCCCTATTTTTCCTCCACCTGTCTAACTTTATTTTCAAAATCCGTTTTGAACTCTTCCATGGCCTGAGCCCACCGGACATCCCCCTCAGATGTCTGGGATACAGAGGCCTCGACCTCCACGTCTTTCCCTGATGGCAAGCATTGTTCCTCCCCATCAGAAATAAAAGGAGGAAACATATGTTCCCCAAGAAAGTAGCCTTCTATGGTCTTATTTTTCTTCCCTTTTCTTGGCATTTTCCCAACCAGTTACTTGACTTCTGAGATTCCTCTCCATCCCCACCCAGATCTGCCCAGCTAATGCTTGGGGTATGAGATTCAAATGCTTCTCCCCAGCCTCAGGGCTTTCAGTGGTAGTCACAACTGCTATTCAATGTGAGCTTACGTTCTGGTTCTCAGGTAGGGGCAGGTTCACCTCCCAGGCTCAGTTCCCTCAGGGGGTTTATGTAGAGACCTTCAGCAATGGCCCTGAGCTCCTGCCTGCGTGGGAGCCCCTGGCCGCCTCTGCCTCTGCTGCTGCCTCCTGAGGGGGCCAGAGTCACGGAGACACCCCACTCCCCTCTTGGCCAGCCCAGACATCTCTCTCACTGACCTGTAGTGCCTATGGGTGGAGGGACCCTCGCTGCCACCAGAGGTTCGGTCCCTGAAGCCTGCTCGGATCTGTTCCTCTCGGGGATTCGCAGCCAGTGCAGGGCAGGAGTGAGATCTGCTGTCCACTGTGCGACGGACCTTTGGGGTCTGTTTTTCAGGGCTCTCTGGACCGGAAATCTCCTCCACTGCGGTGCTGCGTGGCTTGTACTGCTCCAGAATTTGTGGGGAGTTCTTTTTACAGAAAATTTACGAGCTGTGGGTTCGGTGCTAACATATTTGAGTCTTTGTACTCCGCCATCTTGGCTCCTCCTCCCGCAAACAAATTTGTAAGTGCTGGTCCTTTCAATGAACCACAAAAAGTACAGGTGTCCTTGAGTACCTGTTTAAAAGATATTGGAAATCACTTACCGATCTGTTTCTGAAACTCAACCTCATGTAAATGTAATAGAATTTATGATGAATTACAGGGAAACAGCATGTTAGTTATATTGAACAGCTTACTTAAAACTATGATTATGCAATAATAAAAAAAAGTTTAAAATATTTATAGCACTGAGTCACAAATCTGTTGAACTGACATATATGGGAAATTCTGAGTAACATTTGAGTTCATTCCAACATGCCCATTTGAAGTGCTATTGCATGAGACTGTGGTGTCAATGTGCATGCTCAAAGACCCATGTTTAAACCCCATTTCTCTGAAATAAGGATGAAATATGCATATAACTCTGACATAGTGGAAGAGAAATGTAGTCATTCATTACTGCATGGAAGCCTCTGTTTCATGTCCATAACCCCAGCAAAGGAATTTGTTTCCTTGGAATTTACAGTGTAATTTTAGCAGAAGATAATTGAAACTTATCCACTTCACACATAATGAGCTTCTCAGGGAAATGTTGCCTGTTAGGGCTCCATAAAAAATGGAAGAAAAAAAAAATCTGTATCAGCATGACCATCCTCTCAGGGAAAGAGATTGAGTCTCTAAATTGCTGTCTGTACAACCCTCAAAACAGTTCGTATTCAGGGAAGAATCCTACAGAGACTATGTTTTAAGAACATTATTTTTTTGCAATAAGATGTTTTAGAGACAAATATTCCCTTTCCGTCTACTAAATAGTAACTCATCTTTCATTACACAGAATTTGTGTAAATGTGTAATTTTAAGCCGTGTAATACAATGGAGTGATCATGTCATCTGAAATTGTCCATGAAGGTTCTCTTTAAGCTTAGTGAAGCAGTATGGTACTCGCCATAATATATCGATTCAGGAGTCCAAGAATCTGCATTTAAATCTGCCACTGCTACTCCTGCTATTATTATTCAAAATCATTCAACCTCTCAAGGGGTTAAATTTATCATCTGAAAATGAATGGGGTAAGATTATATGGTCTTTATGTTTCTTTACAGCTCAAGTCTCTGAGGTCAGACTGGAATTCTGTTCTTTCTGATTCTAAGATTGGCACTTTATTCAAGGCACAGCCTAGCTGGCCTCACATTTATTAGCAATAAGGAAAAATATATTAAATCAGTTGAAATCACATTCTCATTGGATTTTTTTAATTGAATTAATCTAGGAATCATTGTAATGGCAAGGAAAATAGTATCTTTTGCTGTTTTTGCTTTAGTTTGCTTGTTTAATCAAGAAGTGCAATGTATCTGATTGAATATTTCCTTTACCAACTAAAAGTCTTTGCTAGGAGGAAGTTCAGACAAAAGTACAGAAAGAGTACAGAGTTTTTTTAGCTAGAAAAACATAAGTATTTGTTTTGTTAATGTGATTGAAGATCTTCCCCACCCTTTAATGGGCATTCCCACTATAAGGAATTTGATTAGGGAAGATTTATTAGAAGGGACACACGTTTTGTTTATGAGGCACTCTTTCTCAAGGGTTGGGGTGCTCTCTGGCCCCAATAAAGGTCCAAATACTCTTGAGGATGAGGGTTTACTTTGAGATTTAGTTTTTGGAAGAAGGTTTGTGTGCCAAATGAGACTCTGGGAAGCTGCGAAGCAGCTCACCTCCTGCCCCTGCCTAACTTTTCCCCCAGAACTGACAGAATGATACATGTGCTTGAATAAAGGGATTGTTAATTCCTTAAAAGTTGTCTTTCCTCTTATGAATGCAGATAGAAAAACCTTTGGTAGCAGGTATCTCTGTGTATGTTTGGGTGCTTGTTGATACAATTATTTATTTGAATCTCTTCATGTTACAGATAAAGAAATTTATGCGTAAGGAGGTGAAATAACTCTTCCAGGGTCACCTAGCTTATAAGTGGTTCAATTGGGATTCAGAAAAATTCATCTTTGTTTCACCTCCTGGTTTTCTGGCCTCCCTTCATCAATCAGTACAAATATTCTCTTCAGCACTGAGCTTTTCCTGGTCCTCATTCCTACTAGTCCCATTCATCTGATAAGGCAAAAATAAATATGACACATTATATATATGGATTCATGTAAAACATTTCCATATTAAGCATGTGTGTTGCCCAGGCAATATTCACAGAACTAAGGACGACGATGAATGTACTGTTGTTGTTCTGAATTGCAAAGTACTAAAGACTCTCCACATAAAAAGTGTAACAGTAAGCACCCAAACATACACAGGGGGGTCTGCTAACACAGGTTTTTAGATATGCATTCAAAAAAGGAAAACAACTTTCAAGGGGTTATCACTTTAATCAAGCACAGGATTCAGAGGATATCAAAGTCAAAATTTCATTAAAAATATAGAGAAATCAAAATTTAACAGACTTGCTTCCAAAATGTCTCATCATTATATGAATACACACTTGCCAGAGAGGGAAGAAACAATTTCTGAGTTTCATCTGAGAGGTTCCATAGCGGCTATCCAGAGTCTCTCTGTCCAAAGCAACACTTCTATTGAGTAAGCCTCAAAGTAAAACCTCACCCTCAGAGTATTTATACACTTTTCAGATCCAGAGGCCATAACCCTCTGACCCAGTGCCTCAATAGAAAAAAAATTTACTTTATACCTTCCTATAAAACACTCACCTAATCAAGCTTCCCAAAATGGGTAGGCCCATCATTGGGTGGGATAGATCCTCCCTAATCGATTTATTCAATCAGAGGCACTTTTAGTAAAACAAAACGGCAAAAGATGCTGTTTTAGTTGCCATTACAGAAGGCAGAAGAAAAACATTAATGCAGACACCAGAAAGCCAAATCCCTCATAGTAGTCAAGAAGTTAATACACATTAACACTGGTAGGGACAAAGGCATTCCCAATTCTCCCCTTCCCCTTCCAGGGCCTTCCCATAAGCCACACTCAAGAGCTTTTCTGTGTCTGCTGGCCTGTGTCCTCTTTCCTCTGCCTCAACCACTATCACTAACTTTCTCCTGTTTCTGCTCAGCTCTTCTCCTAAGAGTTCAGCAAGTTCTTCTTACTACATGTGACTTAGGCTTCCAGGTGATTTAAGCAGGTCACATGAACCTATGAATGAATGGGAAAGATCTTGCCACTTAAATTGCCCTTACACCATGTTAAGAAAAAAGAGAGAAGCAATGAAAATAAAGAAAAATCTTCAACCTAAACTTAGTGTTGAGAGAAATGATTGTTCTTTATTGCATCAATAAGCAATTACTGATGGGGAAACTTTTCTACTTGATCATTCACAAGTCTCTTAGTGTGGGAAATCTTAAGGAAAGACTTGCCCTGGCTAAGATCTAATCACACTATAAAAGAAATTCTAAGTTTAGCCTAATAGGTGTATTCCTCTCATTGTGTTCACTCAGACAGGTCTGGGAAAATGTGGAATCTCCCTTTTGTAGGACAGGGGACATTGACATTGATAGGTCTCTTGGATGAAGTCTTGACTGATATAGGTCATCAAGACAGTCATTGCAATAAAGCCCTACCTACTTTGTAAACTTCATTTTCCCATTTACTGCTAACCAGATAATTGTACCTCCAAGAACACCAGTTCTTCCAAGGACATCTAAACTCTGAGCCCACCACCATGAGAGGTCCTTGGCATTTGAGAGGGTCAATGACCTCTTTTATTAATAAACAAGCTAATACAACGTTCTCTTGGTTATCTTCATTTCACTCTTCATTATTTCATGCAAATATTTCCATATTTTTTCAAAAAATCATCGAACTCCTCATTTCTTATAGCACAGGAGTATTCCATCACAATCATTTACCGCAATTTGTTCACTTATTCTCCAATTGATTGGCATTCCTGCAATATACAAGATTTTTATTTGTGACCACAAAGAGACCTGCTTTAAATATTTTCGACCATATAGCTTTTTTGTTTTCCTTTCCTCCCTAATCATCT
The DNA here is from genome assembly GCA_023548195.1 of Bettongia penicillata ogilbyi. Lineage (NCBI taxonomy): Eukaryota > Metazoa > Chordata > Mammalia > Diprotodontia > Potoroidae > Bettongia > Bettongia penicillata. The sequence continues at coordinate 354,445 of JAJHZJ010000316.1, read as the reverse complement.
TTGGAAATAGACCTAAAAGTTGTCTTACTGAATCAAAGGTTAAACAGTTTTATAGTTCTTTGGGCATAATTCCGTGTTGCTTTTCAACATGGTTGAACTCTCGATAATTCCCACATTAATGAATTACTGACCTAATTTTTCCACACCCTCTCCAATATTTGTCACTTAACGTTTCTATTATTTTCGACAATCAATCTGGAAAAATGCTTATTTATTTATTATGTTTATTTATTTGTCCTATGTTCTTATTTTGTTTTTAGTACTAGTATAAGTTTCTAAGTTATGAGGTACTTTCTTTTCAGTATTAAAATTCTATTACTACAGTGCATGGCATAATCCATTTCTCTCAATATCCGTTCTCTAAGAACATCTAGAAAAGTTGTAGTAAAGAGACTTAAGAGAAGTATTTTTAGTCAACAGAGAGATTTTAGGATTTATCCTAAGCGTATTTCCCAACTTACTTGTATATAACAGACATATCATCAATAGATCAGTTTTATGTAATAACTAATTATTTTTGTCATTTATTTTCAAAGGGACTATAATATGAGAGAAACGATAACATGACTTGCAGTTGACTTTGATATGAGTGAGGGAGGGCTGTGCAAGGTCAGAAGCCTCACTTTCTCCTCCCCAGCCATCTGTGTCCAGCATACAGATACTCATAGAATGACTGGAAATGGCCAAGGACGCAATGGGATACTCTGGGCCTTTTAGGCCAAGGTCTTGCATCCTCTTTGCTCATGGTTACATAGTGTAAATGAGGTAATATTGGTGTTCCTGATTCTAATTTATATTTTCTATTCCCTGTGTCACATAGATGCCTAGTGTCGAATTGATCTTTAACCTATTTATAAAAAAATATTATTGGATTTCATCAGTCTAGGGAGATGACCTTTCTATCACTAGAGATTTTAAAAATAACGAAAGAGGCACTAATGAGAGAGTAGAAGAGAGGGTTGTTTTTCCAGTAGAGGTCAAAATATTTGATTTTTTGCATGACAACAAATTGGAGATTTTGTGACAATGTGAAAAAAAGAGTTACCTTTTAAATTTAAAGCCATACCTATGCTTGAAATATATTTTCTATTTCAGTTTTCTTAAATATCAGACCTTTCCGTGAGACTCATGAGTGGGCTTGATCAGTATTATCAAAGGTCAATGCTCTGGCCATTGACATGTGGTTTATATCTTTTTTGGGGCTACTCTACTGAAGACTCTTCAATTCTGAGAAACCACAAAAAATCAGAATAATGTTACTGAAATTTATTCTCTTTTTTATTAAATTATTTTATTTGTTTTCAGTGTTCTATGATCACTTCCATATAGCTTAAATTTTTTGCCCTCCTTCCCCACTTCCTCCCTGAGGCAGCATATAGTCTTATATACGTCCTACACATACTTTCCTATTAAATACATTTTCATCTTAGTCATGCTACATAGGAGAATTAAAATGAATGGGAGAAACCATAAAACAAAGCAAAACGTAATATAAAAGAAATGGTCTGCTTCATTCTGCAATCCAATTCCATAGTTCTTTCTCTGGATGTGGAAGGTGTTTTGGTTTTAGCTGCCTGTAATGAGGAAACCAGTCATTCATTTCCACATTTACTCATTGTTTTAATATATTTGTGGCCCCAATGGAAATTGATTCCTACTTCTGTGACATGTATCTTACACAAGAACTTGCCTAAGCCTGATGCTCAAAGGGTGGATCACTTAGTCACTGCAACTTCAAAGACTGTGGGATAGGAAGTTTCCATGGTGGTTATGTCTTCCTATATTGTGACATTTTATTCCCTTCACGGACACACTGATGAGAGTAACTTTCCACATGAGGTTCCCATATGACTGCTATGATTTTGTTCTTTGACCCTATGCTTTTCATTTACATTAGGCCATTCACCATTTTCAAGTAGGATAAAGTGGTGCCTCTTTCCTATACTATCACTGTTCTCATGCTTAACCCTTTCATTTATACTTTGAAAAAAATGTAGTTATGAAAAATACATAGAAGATTGGGGACAGAAATATATTTACAGTAACAAAGTATATTTTCCAAAACTCAATTCTATAAATTGACACAAAAGCTTGCTAAATGGAAAGCATAACAACTTGATCAGCCAATGACCTAATACCACAAAACCAAAACAAAATATATAAGGCCTTCAGGGTGTTATTTAATATAATTCACTCTTTTTCTAAATGAGAAAAATAAGGGCAAGAGAAGTGAGGTGTTTGATCAGAGATCCCTGAAATCCTAAAGAGCAAGTTGACCTATAAATAATAAAGTAGTAATATCAATTCAGGAAGAGATTTATTCGGAGACACGAAGCTAGAGAAAGAAATGTACAAAGCAGTAATCCTAGTACATATTGATCCAGGTATATCAATATGGCAGACTTTTATTTCCCAAATATCAATTTTATTATATAAAAATGTTGGCTTTTTACAAGTAAAAAATGATGATAAGAGAAAATAAATGTCCAGGCTAAGATCACAAGGGCGATCATTATGATCAGAACATAAATAAATGCCAAAAAAAAAGAAGTATATTGAGTAATACATCAGGAAGAGTTTTTCTTTTTCTTCAGAAACACAAAATAGTATTAGATAAATGGCACAATTTATAGAGTGCTTTATGATTAGGTAAATATATTATTAAGCTCATTGTAATTCTGGAAAGTAAGATCTATGATTACTCTGTTTTTTAAATGAGACTTTGGAAGCCCACAGAAGTTAAATTACTTGTCCAGTGCCATGGTATTAGTAAGTGCCTTAGGCAACATTCAAATTTGAACCTTCCTCCCTGTAAGAACCACATTCTATACACTACAACACTTAGCTTCCTGACACATAGCTAGATCAAAAAATATTCAAGGTAATCCTTCATGTCCACAGAACTATGGAGATGGGCCTACAGAATAATCCCTTCTTTTCACCCCAATTGTCCACTTATTAAACACTAAGGAAAACACTTTGCCATTTCGAAAGATTTCTATAAGTGTCTTCATGGGTAATTAAAAGTGTTTTTCTCCATGAAGTTAAGAATACAACAGTTGGGGACAGTGGTATCCTAGAAAAACAAGAGATGATTGTTTAATTTTCATTGTGAGTATTTACACGAGTGGTGAGGAATGCTTCTGTTAAGGGCATTTGGTCTGTGAGGTTTAGATTCAGTCAAAACCCACACTTGAGGACCTAGAGGACCACATGTGGCCTCAAGGATTCAGGTTTCCAATCCCTGATTTACACCTTGAAAAAGACAATTAGTCCTTGATTTATTGTCCTATTCACTGTCTAGTCTTAAAAAGTGATGAAAAACATACTAACTCTATAGATTAAACCTAAAAGTCTATCATGTGGTATATACGTTTTTTTCAGAACCAGTTCTTAAATATTTCCCATCATGCTCCTATTTCTCTAATTCCTTACCTGAATAAATCTTCTTAATATAAAATACTACTCCATACTTCCCTTCATCATTATTATTATTATTACTATTTTTATTATTAACAGTAGAAGTAGTAGTTTCCTTTTATTATAAACCATCAGATTATAAGATTTTTAAAAGGGATTTTTTTGTCTTTTTATAGCCTTAGAACTTAGCAGAATATCTGTCACATAGTAGGTGCTTAGTAAATGCTGACAGATATTTTTGAAAAGGAATCCACCCTGCGAGGGCAACAGGCAGCCATTTTTCACTACCTATAAAGTTACAATATTCACCTTTAAAATCAATGTTTTGAAGTAGGGGATTTCCAAAATTCTTTCTAGTTTTAACACTTTTCAATATTGGAACGTTACTCTTAGCATCTGCGTATTCAAGTACATGCATTTTTTTCTTTAAATGGACCTCATAAATTTCCTTGCTTTATTATTTTTGTCTTTTAGCTCCACTGCCAAGTGTATTGTCTGACACGTAATATTATTTTTTTAAACAGCTTTATTGTCAATGAGTGAATTAAACAATAATACAATCCTTTCATACCAAAGTTCATCATTGTATGACTTTTATCATACCTCAAGGAAAATTACTATTCCCCAAACTTCACTCTTTATATTACAAGTATGAGAAAATAAGATGAGTGATTGTTTAAAAGTCATTGTGAGAATGTAAAAAAAGAACTGGATTTACCCTTATAAAACGAGAAATTTATGTGTTGGCTCTTAAATAAAAAATGGTGTGTGTGTGTGTGTGACCTTGGGAAAAGCCTTTTGTTTTCCTGTGACTGTTTTTTTTTTTAAAATGTAAAGTGAAGGAATTAGCTGTGTTATTTTTTTTCCCCAAGTACCCCTTCAAAACTAATTATTGAACGCTCAAAGCCTATATTCTATCTGGAAACTTGAAAGTAAGTTTGAAATAATAGTATCAGAAGTTATCTCACAGAGTTGAGAAAACAAGTCTCCAAATCCCCAAACGCTTTAAATGCTATTCTTCTCTCGTTTTAGACATAAATACTGCACAAACACTCACTCCCTACAAATATGATTCTTATTGAGTAGCAAGGTGGAACATGGACAAGATCTGGTTTTCTACTATCAGCTAACTAATATTTAGATCATGGTGATTAGATGAAGGAAACTTTCACTAAGCTTCAACTTGGAATTATTTAATCATTTCCAAGGAAAGCACTCATTTCCAGCCGACTTCCTTCTGGGCTACAGGTACAACGGCATAGTTGTAAACCAATCTCCATCCCTTTTAGCTCTGTTTTCTGATGCAGAGTTGAAGGACTGCGGTAAAAATATAATTTGGAGGTGAGGAAGGACACCAGAAATCACATCTGAAATATATATATATAGTAGTATAATTTTGTGACATTTAAATTTTCAATTAGAGATTTTTAATACCATTTTCTTCTCCCTCTACCTTGCCTAAGGTTATAAAACTTCAAACACATCCTATAGTTCAAGTCCTCTCCCCAGCATTTTATAAATGGGGAAACTGAGGCTCAGAGATCACAAATGACTTGTTTAAGATCATTTTCACTGGTGAGTCATGTCACATTCTCTTTCTCTTACCCTCCTTTTCCCCACTTTGCCTCCTCTGTATTTTTCATTTTTCATTTCCCTATTCTATTTCCTGTTTTCCTCCGCTTTCTTCCTCTGCACCTCCCATTTTTGTGAATTTTCCCGTGTATCAACAAAGTAAATATCATTAACTAACCCATTAACAATTTTGGGAGAATTCCTAGACTGGCTTTAACTATTATATTCTTCTAATGCTCAATGGTATCAAAATATTCCACCAACATTTTTGGAAAACCCAGCAGTTCCATCAGCTCCATTATATTGCAACAGTAGGATTTTTGATTAATTCTTATTTTAAAAAAACAAAACACAAAAACTATCCTTTTAGTAGTAGGCAGTTACAGTGTTCAGTTACCAGGAAGTAGACAAACAGGGCTTAAGACTAAAACACATGAGAAACAAAGTGGCATGTGAAAGGGATGCTCACTCTCAAAATCCAAAGACTTCCTGATTCTAGTCCAAGGTATGTGACGATGGTCACAGACAGTTCCCTGCCCCCAAGTGGAATAGTTTCCTCCCCTGTGAAATGTCTCATTTTTGTGCTTGTTGTTATGGTATTCCTATGGTCATTACCATCACTTGATACTTAAAGATTTACACACAAAAACTTTCATTTTTTTCTTCTGTCCTTAGATTTTATACTCTCTGTGGGTTGCTGTGTGGTTAACATCAACATATATTGATGATAAATATAAAACTGTTTACCTAAGTTCAAAAACATAAAACTCATTTATATGGCACTACATGGATTTTGGCAGAAATTGCCCTAATTCTCCAACCCTTACCCCTGTTTTTAGAACTCTCACAGAATAGTACATTACAGAGAAGAGATTTAGGAGTCAAAAGACCTGGATTCCAATCGTGCATTTTATCTTATATAATTATGTTTCCTTGAACAGATCCTAGCCTCTCTAATTATATTTTTTTTCTTTTTTTGTTAAATTAGATGAGCGGACTAGAAAGCCTTTGAAATCCTTTCCAGCTTGAAATCTATGACCGTAAACTGTAATTTATCGATCAGGAAGCATTTAGTAAATGTGTACTCTATTCCAGCCACTGTCACAAGCTCAAGTGCTATTAAGCTTTGTCCTCAAACACCATACATGTTATCAGAGAAGAAGGAATGTACACACACACACACACACACACACACACACACACACACACACCCCAAACATAATATAACTTTGAGGGAGATAGGTAATGAGGGTCTGGTAATGCTCATTCCCAGGGATCAGGTATTTCTTTTATGTTGAAGGCGTATTTTAACGGAGTTTTTGAGTGAAAAAGTAACTAAGCTACTAATTTATAAAGGGTTATTAATCAAGTATTGATATTAGTGTATACTCTCTTTTTTATACTTTAGAGGTATTTTACTCAAGATAGAAATTGTATCTTTTTCTTAGGTAAGAGTAATTTGCTAATGATGTAAATACTAAAACTATAATTTGGCAAGCAAGTCCTGAAAGTTATGATGTGAAAATAGCTTTCATAAAACACCATTGTGACTTTGATTACAAAATTACCATTTCTGATACTTCAAAGTCCAAGTAAAGGCAATTTCTATTTCAAGCTACTTCCATAAATTGTCTTTATCATATAACTGTAAATAATAATGTCTTCTTGGAAGCCAGGGCACTGAAGATCACAGGCACCCATGGATGAGGAGTAGTGAAAATAAGAGTTTAAGCTGTTACTTTTTATAAAAATAAGATCTGTCGATTTTCTCTAATAAGCTCTATTCTGTATGAATATACTGTGCATTTGATGATTAAAAGTGACTACAGGACATTTGAGAGACATAGCAGGAGATCAAAACGTAGTTGGAAACCATAAATATATGAAAAAGAAAAAAAGAGCAAAAAAAGGAATTCTAAGAATCAGACCTCAGGATTTTGTGTATATCCCAACTCTTGAGGAGAAAAGACAGAGAGATGGAAAACAGATTGAGAAGCATCGCATAGCTCACTTTGATTGGACTACAGATTAGATCCAGGTACTGAAATATTGCAAATGAAAAATAGAACCAAATACATTTGATATTAAAATAAGAAGGCACTGAATTTGACTGTGATGGGTGAGATAGTCAGACCTCTGTTTAAGGAAAGTTACTCAGGAAAGGATGTATAGGAGTAAGAAGAGAGTTTCAAGGTAGACACACCAATTAGGAAAATAAGAAAATGGGGTTATGACTTACTAGGCATTAAAGTCTGCTGTCAATAGGCTATATGTCTCACGAAGAGAGAGATGAAAAAGCCACAATAGGGGGAAAAATGACAAAGTTTGGTAAGCAATTTGACATGTGTAGTGAAAGAGGGTGAGGAACTGAGTATGAAAATGAGTGTGTGAATCTAAGTGACTAGAAGAGTGGGGATACTAAGGGATATGTTGGGGCAATCACAACCATCTGGCAAAGAGTCAGTTATTAATTCTTTCTTTTGAGCATATAATATCTCAAAAACTGGCAATGGCTACAAATCAGGATTTAACATATTGTTTCATTGATTGCCTAGATTCAAGGAAGTTCCAACAATACAGATTACATTTGAAAGCATATGTGAATACTATTTATTTCCCACCAGATCCCAGTATTTAAAAGCCCATCCCTATATTATGTTATAATCACCGCTTGAGTTCACAAAGAGTGAAATAATGAAGTCATCACTAGAATGGAGGATTAATTACCCGAAGGGAGTAAAAATAGGATGGTGATGATACAATGCTTTAAGTTTTCCATGTGTTTCATATTCATTACCTCACATAATCCTCATAATAACCATGGTTCTGATTATTAATATAGAGAAGGCACTAAGATTAATAGAATTAAGAGGAAAAGGCTTCCTGTAAAAGAAATTGTTTTCTTGGCAACTTAAAGGAAGACAGAGAAGTCGGTAGTCAATTGTATCAGTAAGGACCCCAACATACACAAGGGGGCCTGCTACCACAGATTCTTCAATGTGCCTCTCTAAAAGGAAAGGCAGCCTTTGAGGGGTTGACAATCACTTTAATCAAGGGCAAGTAACAGAGAAAATCAAAACCAAAATTTCAGAGAAAATACAAGGAAATCAAAAGTCAACAGACATGTTTCTAAAATGTCAGACCATTAACATGCACACATCTTTACTAGAGAGGGAACACCTGGGTGTCTTAGAGGGGGAGAGGGGGTTCCTTAAAGGCTTCCCAGAGTATTCTTGTAGACAAACACTTCTAGTTGGTAAACCCCAAAGTAAATCCTCATCCTCAGAGGATTTATTCTCTTTTCAGAGCCAGAGGGCATGACCTTCTGACTCAGTGCCTCAATAGAAAAATAAAAGGTACTTTGGACCCTCCTACAAAACAACTCCCCTAATTAAGCTTCCCGCAATGGGTAGGCCAATCAATGGGTAGGAAGGATCTTCTTTAATCACATTCAAATGAAGGCATTACACTTCTTGATTATACAAAAAAAAAAAAAAAAAAAAAAAAAAAAAAAACAAGAAAAGATTCTAATTTGATTTCCATCACTGTAGTGGAATGGGGAGAGATTTCTGGGTATGAGGGACATCTAGGAGACCAAGACACTGGATCGAAGAGCAAATGGGGGAGTAAGGTGTAGGAAGACTAGAAAGGTAGAAAAAGGCAAGGTTATAGAAGACTTTGAAAGTCAAACAAAACTGTGTTGTTTTGTTTGTTTGTTTTTCAATTTGATCCAGGATATAGATGATAGGGGACAGTGGAGTTTACTAAATAAGAGACTTCTATAGTATTACTCATGCTTTAGAAAAGTCACGTTAATGGTTGAATGGAGAATAGTTTGGAATGGAAAGAATCTTGACCAGGAAGACCCATCAGTAGGCTATTGTAACAACCTTGGCATTAGGAAATTAGGACCTACACTACAGTGGTGATAGGATTATGGGTGAAAGGGCGGGATTTGCAAGAGGTATTGCAAAGATATAATTGAAAGCCCGATCAAGAAATCAGATGTGTAACGGGGAAGTGAGAAAGAGTGAGCGGTCTAAGATAACTTCTAGCTTGCCAGCATGAGGCATTGAGAAATTGTGCTGCCTTTTACAGAAATAACAAAAGTAGTAGGGTGATAGTGATAAAAGTGAAAAGAAACAAGTTCTATTTTTTATGTATTAAAAAAAAAAATCTCTGGACTTCCAGTTTGAAGTGTCTAAAAGGCAATTGAATGTTGGAAATAAGATGTTAACAGAAAGTGTTGAATAGGTATATAAATTTGAAAATCATCAGTACAGAAATGGGAGTCAACCACATCCATAGGAGTCAGTGAAATTACCAAGTAAAGTAGTACGAAGAAGAGAAGAGGAGCCAGGACAGAACCCTGAGGGACATTGATGATTCTTATGTTGCTTAACCTATTTCAGCTTCATTCATCCCCTGGTTTAAGCATTAAATAAATGTTTGTATAATGTAAAATAACTCAATAATTAAAGAATAAATGATATAAACAAAATGGTGATAATAATACTTCGAATACCTACCTCAAGATTATTAGGTTCAAGTGAGTTACTGTGTAGAAAGTGCTTTGAAAGGGCAAAAAATTGTCTATTATAATTCTGATTAGGAAAGGTATATGGTCATTAGGGCAATATCCTGGTTGCCTAGAAATATTCCTTATGATGCTTAAAGCTCTGTAAAAGATAACAACTTCACGAAAGAATATGATAATGTTTAGACACAACAGTATCTAAGTAATCTCTTTATATCTTGGAGACAGTAAAATACAATGGACTTCTAGTCCAGAGACATAATCTTTTAAAGTTTGATTCAGAAATTGATTAATAGTACAAAGTAAAAATGCTTAAATGTATTCCCAGCCTCTGTTTTCACAGTGATGTACACAAAATTTCCAATAATCTCCCAGAGCTAATGTTAAGGAGGGACATTATACAGAAACCTTAGGGCACTAAAGAAAAGTAAACTATTATTTGTTATACATATCAATATTTTATGTGCCATTTATTTGGCATTGTTAATAATTTTCTCATATTTGACTAAATTCCTCTATTTCCCTTATATAATTATGTAATATTTTTGCTTCCCTGGGATATTTTCAGCTGTAGGAAATATTAAAAGAGAGATTAAGCATTTTATTTAAGTGTATTGACATTGATACTAATTATATAACAATTTTTAATTTTACACATCATCTGACTCACGAAGTACTAAGGGTCTTCACAATATTATGAGATAGGTCTTAATTAGAAATATTGCAGGGAGAATTTGTGTTCTAGTTGAGAATGGAGAAATGATATGTGGGGTCCATGACAAATCTGATAATATGTGTTATTTGTGTACTAACATTGCAAATGGATATCAGTGTTCCTTGTTACAAATCCATATAGAGTCATACATGGCCAATACATAAGTTATGTAATGAATTTTCATTTTCCAAAATGCTTAAATCTTTTACATTTCCCTAAGTCCTGGGAATGAGTTATGATGTACATTGTTTTCAATTTGTGCTTCTTATATTTATTTATTGCTTACATTCTTGCAGATTTTACTACTGACCATTCTTCGTGATAAACTATGAAAAACCAGAATAGCATCACTGAATTTATTCTTTTAGGACTTTCTCAGAATAATAATGTTCAGATTCTGTGTTTTGTCCTATTCTCATTCTGTTACGTGGCTTTCTAATGGGAAATTTGATAATTATGACATTCATCCTGGACAGTCAGCTCTTTGACCAACCCATGCACTTTTCTTTAACTTACTTATGCCTCATAAATGTTTGTTACACCTGCACAGTGACACCAAAGCTTATCAGTGACTTGTTGGTTGAAAGGAAAAGGATTTCCTCCAACAACTGCTTGATCCAAGTTTTTACAATGCACTTGTTCAGGGCAATAGAAATCTTTGTTCTTACAGGGATGGCCGATGACCAGTAGGTGGCCATCTGCAAACCTCTGCATTAGCAGGTGATATGAGCAGGCAGAGGTGCAATATGTTGGTCTTATTTGCTTTTGCTTGGGCAATTCTGCATTCATTTTCTCAGATTGTGGCCCCAATGAGATAAATCATTATTTCTGTGATGTATATCCCCATTGGAACTTACCTGCATTGGTACTCAAAGGGTGGGGCTTTTAATGATTTTAAGTTCAGGGAACGTTGCCTTGATGGCTTTCAAAGTGGTGATGGATTCACACACTATGATATTATACACTCTCCATGGGCACTCTTTTGAGAGCCGCAGAAAAGCTCTTTGTACACGTGGTTCCCATACCATTTTTGTGATTTTATTCTTTGTTCCTGTACTCTTCATTTATATTAGACCAGTCACCACCTTTAGGGAAGATAAAGTGTTTGCCCTTTCTTACACCATCATAGCTCCGATGCTTAATCCTTTCATCTATAGTCTGAAAAATAAAGACATGAAAAATGCAGTGATGAATATATGGAGCAGAAACAAGTTTTTAAGAAGAAAGCATGTTTTCTGAAAAAAAAAGATGCTTCTCACCAGATTTTCATGGTTCAAAGAAATTGAAAATTCAATGCTTATTTAAATCTCGTCTGAAGCCAGTAAGATTTAGAGTAAGAAAAGCCTAGTGAACCATGTAGTTAATACAAACTACTTTTTCGTTAAATGGGAAAAAATGGCAGGAAAAGAATAGAAAGACCAAACAGTACCATAACGGACAATAGGTCAACAAGATGTTTGTTCACACATATTTAGGTAGAGGAATAGCAAATTCTTTAAATTCCAATGAAAAGTATGGTAAGATGTTTTCTGTCCTTCCCCACACTGTTATATAAACATTATCTATGGGTTTTTTTTTGAGATCTGTTTGAAAGAACTTACCACCTTTTAATTTACATATTACAGAGAAAAGTGAGACAAAGGGTCAACCTTATCCTAGAGGTTTTACCTAGTCTAACTTAAGGGAAGGTGGAAAGGAGAGGACAGCAGTCAACAGAGTACAGAGGACAAAAGAAGAGAAGAAATGAGAGGAAAAGGGAAGGGAAAGGAAGAAAATGAGATAAGGAAAAGAAAAAAGCAAAGAAGAAAAGGAATAAAGAAAGAAAAGATGGAAGGAGGAAGAAAAGAGAAAAAAGAGTGAGAAAAAGTGCTTTCAAAAGGAAGAAGAAATATGTTCATGAAATTTTTACATCTATCTTCTAATTTGATGAATGGTGTACTGGTCTTGGAGTCAGTGAGAAATAGATTAATATTTCCATTTTATTTGTTTTTTCCCAGTGGAAGCTTTGCTTATTTCAGAAAACGAAATTTTCTGTCAGGTCTACCCTTTCTGTTTTACCTTGCTTCTGTGCATTACTAAAATTGTACTAATATAGTTTCAAAGTTCCACAACTTGCAATCAGAAAGACAGATGAAGTGTTGAATTGAGAATCAAATACACCTGGGTTTTAACGCCATCTCTGACATTAAATAGAAATGTGATCATAGGAAAATTAATGACCCTTTCTGTGGCTTAGTTTTGTCATCTTTAAAATTACATTGTTAATACTCCAGCAGGAATTTTTAAGGTTTGAAAGAGATCATATGTGGAAATCACTGTGCAAATACGTTTTTTTTAATCTAAAGAAGTATATTTTTATGTCTTTCAAATTAGATTCCGTAAAGTCACAAAAGGCAAACCATGAATATAAACGTATAATTAAACATCTCAGTGATCCAGCTATTCTGAATGGCAGAACATAAACAATGATCTAGCGTTTCCTTGTAGCTGAATGCTCATCTTGTCTCATTGTATTGTACCCAGTATGTACTTAAAGTATGCTTATTGAATCATACTGAATTGTATAGTGCTTTGAAGTTCAACTAACAAAATGAAATAAGTAATAGGAAAATCATTTTTGTCTCCTTTTCCTTTTCTTAATGTGTATTTGTATACCTATCTGTTTACTTCGTTCCTAACTCACAGGGGGGAAATTCTTACTAACTATTTGGTGAGTTCATATAATTTGAATGGAAATATATTTAATAATTTGAAGCAAGTATTGAGTTTGATCATTTTTTCAATGACTGGTAACAAAAGTGAATATGACTTTGAAAATGTAAATTTTGAGAGGAATAAGAAAACAAAAATAACCATAAATAGTCTGATAGTTGCAGTAAACTATACCCAGAGAAAGTTAGGAAATATTCTAAAAACAAGCTGACAGGAAAAACAAAATGTGCTGATACACACACACACACACACATCCATACATAAGGGTGTGTGTGTGTATTTATGTGTGTACGTGTTTTCAACAAGCAGAATTATAGGAAGGAATTCAGTCTTAGGCGGAAGTTGAATAATACAGTTCAGTTGTTTCCATTGTGTCCATTTTTGTGTAACCCCATTTGGAATTTGTTATCAGAGATAATGGAGTGGTTTCCCATTTTCTTCTCCAGTTCATTTGACAGATGAAAAAAACTGAGAAAAATGGGTGTAAGGGACTTGCTAAGGGTCACCTAAGAGGTCAGATTTGAACTCCAGAAGGTGAGTCTTTCTGAATGTAGTCCCAATACCCTATCGACTATACTAACTAGATCTCCTGAACAATATACTACTACTGCTACTGATGATCATGCATGAATAAGACATTGCACAAATAAATAATTTTATTAAAGAAAAAAATTGTAATAATGCAATATATTGAACTTTTAGAAAGTATTTGACACAATTAACAGGGGAAATGTATACTTCAAAACTTTATAAATTAAAAGAAATAATGAAGCTATCCATGATTGGGGAACCAATTTTAAAAAAATGCTAGAAATGGAGGAGAGAAGAATAGCATAAAACGAACAACATAGTCAAAAAGTCCATCAAACGAAATAGCACCGAAAATTTGAAAGAATATAAAATAAGTTCTTTTAAAATAGTTATCAAATAAAACTATGATTTAACATTTTTAAAGTAAAAGAAAAAAGATCTAATTTTATTTTTAAAAGGGAACAAAATGAATTGTTCAATTAAAAGTGGAAAAGAACTTACATGCATACAAACTATATTTGTATACATACATATACACACATATGTGTTTCCTTTGGAGAGGTAAGAGGAAAATCATTGCAGTGTGTTACTGAAAAGGAACAATGAGACGCTATCTAGTAGAAAGGAGTGATAAACATCAGAAGCCACAAAAGACTCAAGAACGATAAGAATTAAAAAAGAAGTATATCACACTTGGTTGATTCAGAGGTTATCAGTTTCATAGAAGAGATTCAGCAGAGGTGTAAGGCAAAAAATATCACAATGTGCTGAAAACGTGCCTATTCAGGAAGAAAAGACAGTGATGAAGAAGTACAACAGTGAGAATCGGGATAGTAGCCAGGAAAAGTAAAGGTTTAAGGTAAATTTTTGATTTTTTACTTGTACATCGGATTGTTGTTTTTAAGATACATATAATAAATATATACCTTAATGGATATATATATATATATATATATATATATATATATATATATAATATGTATCCTAAAAATAACAATTCGATGTAATTTTTAGCATTCATTTTTATAAGATTTTGAGTTCTCCATTTTCCCCCTTTCTTTGATTCCCTCCTCCCCAAAATATAGGTTATACACGTATGATCATATTAAATATATTTCCATATTAGTAACATTGTGAAAGAAGAGTCAGATCAAAAAAGGAAAAAGTCATGAGAAAGAAAACGTTAACAAAGGAGAGAAAAAGGCATACTTCAATCTGCATTCAGACTGCATAGTTCTTTCTCTATATGTCAAGTGTGTTTTCCATCATGAGTCTTAGAATTGTCCTAGATCTTTGCATTGCTGAGAGGACCTAAATCTAAGAAGTCAATCATTGCACAATGCTGATGTTACTGTGTACAATGTTCTCCTAGTCCTGCTCACTAGTACTGCATCAGTTCATATAAGTCTTTCTATTTTTTTTTTCTAAAGTCTGCCTGCTCATCAGTTCTTATTGAACAATAGAATTCATTGCATTCCAATACTGCAACTTGTTCAGCCGTTCCCCAATTGATAAGCACCCCACCATTTTCCGATTCTTTGCCACCACAAAAAGAGATGCTCTAGATATTTTTGTATTTTTGGATTTCCACCCCCCTTTTTATGAGTTTTTTGGGATACAGACCTAATAGAATCAAAGGGAATACAGAGTTTTGTAGACGTTTGGCCATAGTTCTAAATTGCTCTCCAGAATGGCTGGATCAATTCACAACTCCAACCAAGAATGCATTAATGTTCCACTTTTGATACATCTTCTCCAATATTTGCCATTTTTTTTTTGTTTTGCCATGCAAGCTGATCTGATGGGTCTGATGTGGTACCTCCTAGATGTTTTGATTTGCGCATTTTTTCAAATAGCTATAGTTACCTTTAATTTCTTCCTTTGTAAACTGCCTATTCATATCCTTTGGCCATTTATAGAATTATTCATAAGCATATTTGTAGACAAAGTTCCAGGATGCAGTAGAGAAGCTAATTTAGAAGATCCGTGAGAGGGGGATTATAACTGCTAGAAATAGATCTTGAGTGACTCAGGAGCAAATCAGATTAATAATCTGGAAGCAGAATTATTTTTAATGAGCAATAAGAATGTCTTTTCAGAGTATAAAAGCAAGGAATTGAGAAAAGGGGGGTGATGACGCTGAGAAGTTTTGAGAATTAGAGGACAGGAATTCAATAATTTCTATGAGTGGTTTCAATCTTCGCTGCAAAGTAAAAGTTTAAGTGAGGGTACTCATAGTGTGAAGTCGTGACCTACACTAGTGAAAACAGATGACTAAGAGGTGGTATTGGAAATAATTCAAGGAGTTGTGAGAAGTTTTATAGAAACTATATCATCTGAACTTCCTGGACTCATTTCTCATCAATCTGTGCTATATGAAAGTGTATATTTTAACATTCTCTGGGAAAACTCCATAGATTTGAATCAGGAATAGCGTTTTGATTAGGATCCAGTGATTGTGAGAAATGGGAGGTAATACTGATTCTCTTACTCTCATCTGTTTACTTACGAGTCACTTGATTACTGGATTGTACAGATGTTTAGGTATATAAATTCCTTAGCCAGCACTTGAAATCAGACACCAATCATGATTAAATCCCCACAATACACCACCCTATTTTCTACCCTAACATTAGTAGGGGATGAATTGGAATCAGAAGAAAGGTTAAATATCATGATAATTAGAAGTTTATTGATTTCAAAATAAAAAAAAATATTGCTTTTGTGTTCAGTAATGGCTGGCTCCTCATGAACCCATTTGGGTTTTCTTGGTAAAAATATTGGAATGTTTTGCTATTTCCTTGTCCATTTCATCTTACAGATGAGGAAAGTGAAGTAAATAAGGTTAAGTGATATGTCCAGGATCACACAGCTAATAAATGTCTGAGGCCAGATTTGAACTCGCGTCTTCTTATACTCCATGCCTGGTGTTCTATCCCCACACTAACTAACCTAAAGGATTATGTATATAATTAATAATCAAATCAGTGCATGTTTCTGTCTTTAGTATAAATTAGTACAAAGTAAATAGAATATATTATTGAAAAGAAATCAGGGCAGTTAGGTGGTGCAGTGGATAGAATGGTGGGTCTGGAATCAGGAAATCTCATTTATCTTCTTGAGTTCAAACCTGGCCTCAGTAACTTATCAGCTGTGGGACCCTAGGCAAGTAATTTCACCCTGCTTATCTTAGGTTTCCTCATCTGAAAACTGAGCTGAAGAAGGAATTGGCCAACCACTTCATTGTCTTTGCCAGTAAAAAAAAAAAAAAGAAAAAAAAAAACAAAGAAAAAAACATAAACATAAAATGAGGTCAGAAAGTTTTAGACACAACTGAAATGACTGAACCACAACAATGACTTGTTCTCTAAAAAAGCAATTGTTTTTCAGGTCCTGTGCATATAAAGTCTAAAATATTTATATAAATAATTTTATGCCTGCTCACCAGTTATGTTTACCTGAAAATAAGGACTTTCAAGTCATTGAATACTTTCAGTTTTAGTATGGATAATAATAAATATAAAATCATGAAGATGATATGGGAAAAGCAGCCAGACTATGAGTAAGGGGATTTGTATTCTTGCAACATCAGTAAATACTGAAGAAATGAGGAGGTCTTCATAATTTTGTTCTTTCGTAACACAAAATTCCTGGATCTGCGAGCTCACTGATGTTAATTATCCTCCTCCATAGATTATATGATTAGAGACAGAATGAAACTCAAAGATTACTTTATGCCTTTGATGAGGGCTTAGGGAAGTTAAGTGACTTAGTCAAAATCACACAGAGTAACTTCCACAATAACAGACTTACAATTTTGCACAGTTACTGTTAATAGCCTTCCATAAATATTGCATAGCGTATACACTCAACTAACGCGATGATTTTGAGCTCTTCTAATATTTTTGGGGTACCTGGTTTGTCTTCAGGTTGTCTCCCTTTTATCCCGTGTTTTTATTATCTAAGTTTTCTGTCCATATATCAGAAAACTCACACAGTAACAAAAATTTTAGTTTAAAATAACAGGTTCAGTATAAAGAAATCTAGAGGAGTCAAGAATAATTTTAGAAAAGGAAAAGAAAAGCAGTAACAAACAAAAATTTGTCTTTCACATGGACAAGACCAGGGATATGTGTCCTTGAACACTGCAGGTACTCGTGGTTGGTCTGTTTGGGTCTTCCTCTATTAAGGGAAGTTCTACCAATCAAAGTCATTTTCACAAAAGGGAAATTAGTAGCCAACTAATATAACCAAAATAACGCAAACATTTAAAAATAAGCAGATGAACAAAACAAATAAGATAAAGAAATTTAAAAATACTGAATAAATGAATTAACGAAGAATGTCATAATAAAATTGATGTCATTTACCAGTGTTTATTTGAAGATTTCCGGTGAGAAGTATTCCACCACTGCTAAGTGAGGTCATTCAAACATAGAATGGCTTGAATTCTGATGCTTTTCTTCAAGTGAAGCCAAAATGTGCCCATTTTCTCCCCTTCCATTTCTACCATCTCAAGAAAATTATGTTGAATCATTGTCCCATGTGACAGCCTTACCTATACTCACAGTCAGTTAGAACTTTACCCTAAACTTCTCCTTTTCATTGGGATAAACATAACTCTTTAAACCAATTATTGATAAACTTGTTCTATATCCCTTTTTGTACATATCACATTGTAGGCATCATAGTTACCTGTACGTGATGTGGATATAAACAGTGCCCTAAGAGTCAAAAATAATATTAAGGATTTACTATGTGAAGCCCCAAGTTTATTTTCTAACCTGAAGTTGTCCTAAATTCTCCCCTTACTACAAATCTTCCCTTCATTCTGGACCATGAAATTCCTTGTCCCTACCCCTCATCCTGAGGAATTGGATTTCCTTATCTCCCTTATCTTGTGTCATTCACAGTCCCCATTCTGTGTCTTTATTTTGCAAGACTTACCCTAGATCTCCAACCCCCCCAAGGAAACCCTAAAATCATCCCATATAAGTTTGATCCTTTCCCTACATCAATGCCTTTGTTTAGCTCCTTGCTAAATCTGAGGCCCCCTGCTTTTGCATCAATAAAGCTCCCATGGCTACAGAGAAGGTCTAAGTGAATTCATTCACATTTGGAGCAGTTTTCCCTCTCTCTCTTCAACATGCCTCCTGAGTCACCATGTAGCACAAAGGATCCTAAGTAAGCCTGCTTTGCTCTGCATGCCACTTAATATTACAGCCTATTCTGGGGTAAAAGAAAAATCCAGCTTTGTGTCTCACCATCTCCAAGATGCAGTTGTTAAACTCCCCTTGTCTCTGTTAACTTATATGAAAATAAGTAAAAACCAAAACAACAAACAAAAAAAAAACTTCCTTGTTTCCCTTAGCTGCCTTATTAAACAGTTCAATTTTGTCACCTACTGTGGAAGAAAATATTTAGTCCTGAGATTTCCTGATTTATCCCCCTTATCCCGCACAGTCGTTCCAAGATGAGAGAATGAAACATTTTAATCTATACAAGTCAAGCATTGAGTAGTGTCCTTTGTATAAGTGATGGATATTTGTATATATGTATGCCCATGTGTATGTATGTATATACCTGTGTGTGTTTGTGTGCGTATATAAAAAAAATGAAAGAGAATATTGAGAACTCGGATAAAAAGTCTTTAGGCAAAGGGACAGTTAGCACAGTACAACTAAGTGCTGCAGTAAATAGAGTGAAGTCAGAAATATCCTGAAGTCAGAAACAGTCATTTTCTTGAGTTTCAATTTTGTTTAAGCTACTTCTTTGCTGTGTGACGCTGAGCAAGTCAAATAACTCTGTATGCCTCAGTATATTTATGTGTAAAATGAGATAGAGAAGGAAATGATAAATCACATTGATATCTTTTACCAAGAAAAGTCCAAATAAGGTCGTAAAGAGTCAGGCTCAACTGAAAATCAGCTGAACAAGATAATTAAAACAGTAGACGGTCTAGTTCATTGAAATCACACAGTGATAGAAGAAAGAAGAGTAAGGAAGCTGAGATGAAGGTCCAAAATATAAATCTGTTCATTCTTCATGAATAGCTTCCACAATATTAAACTAAAATAAGTTAACAGTAGGATTCTTAGGGTGTGAAAATTACCAAAACCAACCATCAGGAGCTCTAAATCAAATTAAATGCTGTTAGATAATTTTGTAAAAAAGAAAAATTTCTTTTACAGTTTATAGCACCAACACTATTTTAAAAAATGGGCACTTTATCCTACTGTGAACTCTCATATCATCTAATTCTATGCCCTTTTTAAAGCTTTATAAAATAATTATTTGGTCGGAGCCCTCAGTATCAGTAAGCACCCCAAAATTCACGGTGTGGCCTGTTACCACAGGTTCTTTGATATGCTTGACTAAATGGAAAAGCAACCTTTGAGGAGTTCACTATCACTTAATCAAGCACAGATATGAGAGAAAATAAAAATCAAAATTTCAGAGAAAATACAAAGGAATAAAAAGTCAACCAACAAACTTCCAAAACTGTCTTGATCATTACACTCATACACAGTTATCAAGAAAACAACTACTTCTGGGTGTTGGTGGGGAAGGGTAGCATGCGGGGCTCTTTAGCCATTTCCCAGAACCTTTCTGGTCAAAGAAACACTTCCTGTCAGTAAGCTCCGAAGTAAAACTTCACCCTCTTCGTATTTATATACTTGTCAGAGTCAGAGGGCATAAGGCTCTAATCAAGTGCTTCAACAGAAAAAAAAACGAAAGGTACTTGGGACTCGCCTACAAAACAACTCCCCTAATCAAACTTTCCTCAATGGGCAGACCCATAAATCGGTGGTGAAGATATTTTTTAATCGCATTATTCAGTCACAGGCACCTTAGTAAAGCAGAAAGAGCAAAAGATCCTAATTTGATTGTCATCACAAACTCTCAGGCTCATTCAAGGGAATCTAAGGAAGATTGGATTTAGGGAACCTTGGCTCTAGTCATGATACTTCCCCTTTGAAGCTTTCTTATACTAACGAAGTCCTTTCAAACTTTTGGGACTTAGTCTCTTTATACGTAACATTTTGCTTGAAGGAGAGGGGAAATGAGATTGAACTAGATCATCTCTAAAGCTCTTTCTATCTTTAGATGTCATTGTATGACAAGGATGGAGTGTTGTTGTGTCATTCTGCCACCTAGTGGACGTACACTATCATTGCTATATTGCACTCCATATTGCCGAAGGAGTGGGTGTGAAAATATTTAAACCCACACTTCTCAGCTGAAAAAGAGTAGACAAGGCGGCCATTTCCTTTAGCAAAGCTTGAAATAAATCTAAAGGGCAGAAGGAAATTATCCAGTGTGTGAAAACTAAATTGGAGTTCATAGTTCTTTCTATAGGAAAAAAAAATTCTCTGAAAGGAAGTGGTATATAAAGGCCTTGTATCCTGCCCCTATAAAGACACAGACATGTTTATTTGGAGTTTCAGCATGTGGTGTTAGTATAAATCAAGCACAGGCAGATTTGCAAGCATTAGATTAATGCCTACATAGTGTTCCAATTTAATCAGATTAACTGAGTCCCAAAGAAAACTTGTCTAGACGTCAGAAAATTTTTTTGCTATTGAACTCTCATTTTCTTCATCTGACAAACGACTATAGGTACATCTGCAGTAGTGTTATTAGGTGACTCTAATTGATTAAGTTCTACTCTCTCAATGACTTCAAATCTGCTTTTTTCTAGCTTCTAATTACTGGTCTTAGCTTTTTTTTTAATGTTTCCTTTTTTAACAGAGTTTATAACAGATAAAACAATTCAAACTTTGGTCAGGTGATATTTCTTTTTAAAGCATTTCCAACATGAACCACAAAAGAATTTTGTTTAAACATTAACCAACTGAAACATAAATAACATTCATGTTGCTAACTTCACAAGCTCTTGACCTAATTGTCTCTACAATATTACTAAGAATTAAAGAACCCTAACTTATTGTTGTTGGTTTAAAGTCTTATGCCTAATTGCTTAATTTTAGACTTAACTTAGATTATTCCCCTACCAATAATCTATAATTTGATAGATTTATAATTTAATAGATTTATAACCTTTTGACTACAAGAAATTGCCACCAAGAGTAGGGACATTGCAGGGAAACAATATCTCCCCAACTTCATGTCAATTCCAGGTAGGAGTAAAGAGTCAACTTGCATTCAGTCAGTCTTAAAGTCTGCCAAGTGTCAGTGGGGAAATTGAGTCAGGAGAATACTATCTCAGCCCAGGTTGAACAGTCACTCTCCCATCCTTCCCATGAGACCACCTTTTGCAGTTCATACCAGCATCTCACCAGCTTAGTGGCATCATGGATTGGAAGCTCAGACCGCCTTTCTTGCTATCCATACCTGGAGTTAGACTCAGAAAAACAGTCCCACAGCAACTAAAAATGGCAAGTTCCAATAACTAGGTTTCAAATATGATTATAATTTCACTTTGGTTGAGGAACATACTTTAAGGCAAGTCTGAAGGGGCTTACATGCCTTTCTATACATGTTCCAGTTCCTGATTAAATAGCAATCATAAAATCAAATTTACAATTAAAACTTTAACTTTTCCATCAATGTCAAATTTTGCCCTAGGTTACCTTCCTCTAGGAAATTTAGACTAAAATTCTTTTCCTCAAATTAAAGATGTCATTGATTTATTCTCAGTAATTAATTCAGTCAATTGTTGTAATGCTAATTGATTTTACTTCACTTTGTAACATTTCCAGTTTTTCTCCCCATCACTCCTCTCCCCCCTCTGCTTCCTAATACCTTGCATTTTGATGATTCCTTCCCTCAATGTTCGCTCCCTTCTATCACACCCCACTGTTCCCTTATCCCCTTCTCTATTTTCTTATAGGGCAAGATAAATTTCTATATCCCATTTCCTGTATTTCTTATTTCACAATTATATGCAATAAAAATTCTCAAACTTTCTTGCTAATACTTTGAATTACAACTTTTCTCTCTCCCCCCCATTCACTCCCCAATCCCACTGAGAAGGCAAGTATTCAATGCAGATTAAATGTGCTGTTTGCAAAAGACTTCCATAGTAATTATGTTGTGTAATACTAATTATATTGCCCTCTGCCCTACTCTGTCCCCCTTTATTCCCCCCCCACAATTGACCTTGTCCCTTCTTGAAAGTGTTTATTTCCAGTAACTCCCTTCTCCCATTTGCCCTCCCTTTTATCATTCCCCTCACGCCACTTGTCTCCTCCTACCCTACTTTCCTGTGGTGTGATACAAATTTTCATATCAACGTTAGTGACCATGTTATTCCCTCCTTCAGCCACATGTGGAGAAAGTAGATCCATTTCCCCCCCATCCCCTTCTCCCTTTTCTCCTCCACTGAACAAGATTTTTCTTTTCTCTTTTATGCATTATAGCCTGCCCCATTCCTGGTATTTTCCGCCCTCACCCTTTAATTTTCATTTTATTTTATTTTTTGTGTGGAGATCATATCTTCTGATTAAACATACCCTGTACTCTCTGTCTATGTGTGTGTGTGTGTGTGTGTGTGTGAATGTGTGTATGTATGTAAGTACAATCTCTGCATCTCCACAGACACTGAGAAAAGATTGAAGAGTTATAAATATTTTCTTTCCATATAGTGATGTAAATAGATCATCTGCAGAGAATCCTTTTATGATTTTTCTTTCCTATTTACCTTTTCATACTTCTCTTGATTCTTGTGTTGTGAAGTCAAATTTTCTGTACCGATCTGGGCTTTTCCTCAGTATGAATGATTGAAAGTCCTCCATATCATTGAATGACCATTTGTTTCCTTGAAGTATTATAATCAGATTTTCTGGGTAAGTGGTTCTTGGTTTCAATTACAGTTTCTTTGACCTCTAGAATATCTCATTCCAAGTTCATTGATCTTTTAAGATTGAAACTGCCAGATCCTGTGTTACCTTAATTGCATTTTCATGGTACTCAAATTGTTTCTTTCTAGTTGCTTGCAGTATTTTCTCCTTGACCTGGGAACTCAGAGATTTTGCCACAATATTCCTAGGATCTTCTCTGTTCTGGTCTCTTTAAGGAAGTCATCTGTGGATTCTTTCAATGTTTATTTTGCCCTCTGGTTCTAGAATATCAAGGCAGTTTTCCTTGATAATTTCATAGAAGAAAATGTCTAGGCTCTTTTTCTGATTATGGCTTTCAGGTAGTCTCATTATTTTAAAATTGTTTCTCCTGGATCTATTTTCCAGGTCAGTTGTTTTTACAATGAAATATTTCACATTATCTTCTATTTTTTCAAAATTTGGTTTTGTTTTTTAACTGCTTGGTTTATCTCATAATCATTCATTTCCCTTAACTCAATTCTCTCTTTCAGTGTACTATTTTGTTCAGGGGGCTTTTGAACTTTCTCCTCCATTTGGGTAATTCTGCATTTCAAAACTTCCTTCTCCTCCTTGTATTTTGGGATCTCTTTTTCCAATTGAGGTTGTCTTGGTAAAAAATTCTATTATTTTCCTCAGCATTTTTTGGTTCTCCTTTAGTAAGCTGCTAAGTTGTTTTTTAAGATCTTCTATTGTCTGAGCCCAAATTAAAATCCCTTTGGAGGGCCTGGAGGCAGAAGCCTTGACTTCCTCTGACTACATGCCTTTTTCTTCTTCATCAGAAAGGATGGGAGGATGTAAAGGAATTGCCAACCCCCACCCTTTTAGATGGTGTTCACTAGTCACGACTCAGGTAAACTGAGGGGAGACTGGTAAGGCATGAACAATATGGTGCTGGGGGGAAGGGTTCTGCTCCTGTTTGCTCAAGGCTCTTTCCTGGAATTTGGGAGAACAATGATTACTTCAGATGTTTTGTTTGTTTGTTTGTTTGTTTAGGTTTTTTTTAATTATTTACTTTTTACATTCATTTTCACAAAATGTTGGGTTCCAAATTTTCTCCCTTTTTCTCCACTCCCCCCACCCCAATACCCCAAGCAATATAATTTTCCCTATCTCCAATATTCCCTCTCTTCTGTCATCCCTCCCTTCTCTTGTCTCCATTTTCTCTTTTCTCCTGTAGGGCCAGATGACTTTCTATTCCTCATTAACTGTATGTCTTCTTTCCTAGTAGCAACAACAATACTATGAAGTTGGTCCTAAAACTTTGAGTTCCAAATTCTCCCCATCCCTCCCTCCCCACCCATTCCCTTTGGGAAGGCAGGCAATTCCATATAGGCCATTTCTGTGTAGTTTTGCAAATGACTTCCCTGATAGTCGTGTTGTGTAAGACTAACTGAATTGCCCTCCATCCTAACCTGCCCCTCATTGTTTCTGTTCTGTCTTTTGATCCTGTCCCTCCCCAAGAGTGTTGACTTCAAATTGCTCCCTCCTTCCTTTCCCCTCCCTTCCATACCCCCCCTTGCTTATTTGCTTCTTCCCCACTTTCCTATACTGTAAAATAGGTTTTCATACCAAAATGAGTGTGCATTTTATTCCTTCCTTTAGTCGAATGTGATGAGGGTAAACTTCTTGTTTTTTTCTCAGCTCTCCTCTTTTTCCCTCCACTAAAAAGTCTCCTGCTTGCCTCTACAATGAGATACAATTTACCCCATTCCTTTCACCCTCTTTCCTCCCACTACATTTCTCTCTCACCATTTACCTTAATTTCTTTTAAGATATGGTTCCATCCTATTCGATTCAATCTGTGCTCTCTGTCTCTGCATGTGTGTGCATGTGTGTATGTGTGTGTGCATGCATGCGTGTACATGTGTGTGTATGGACCCACCAAGTACCCAGGTACTGAAAAGTTTTAAGAGTTACAAATATTGTCTTTCCATGTAGGAATGTAAATAGTTCACTTCTGGTAAGTCCCTTAAGACTTCTCTTTGCTGTTTACTTTTTCATGCTTCTTCTCATTCTTGTGTTTGAAAGTCAAGTTTTCTTTTCAGCTCTGGTCTTTTCATCAAGAATGATTGAAAGTCCTCTGTTTCATTGAAAGACCATATTTTCCCCTGAAGTATTATACTCAGTTTAGCTGGGTAGGTGATTATTGGTTTAAGTGCTAGGTCCTTTGACTTCTGGAATATCCTATTCCACTATCATCGATCCCTTAATGTAGAAGCTGCTAGATCTTGAGTTATTCTGATTTTATATCCACAATGCTGGAATTGTTTCTTTCTAGCTGCTTGTAATGTTTTCTCCTTGACCTGGGAGTTCTGGAATTTGGCTACAATGTTCCTAGGAGTTTCTCTTTTTGGATCTCTTTCAGGTAGTGATTGATGGATTCTTTCAATACTTATTTTGCCCTCTGATTCTAGAATGTCAGGTCAGTTTTCCTTGATAATTTCATGGAAGATGATATCTAGACTCTTCTTTTGATCATGACTTTCAGGTAGTTCCATAATTTTTAAATTGTCTCTCCTGGATCTATTTTCCAGGTGAGTTGTTTTTCCCATGAGATATTTCACATTCTCTTCCATTTTTTCATTCATTTGCTTTTGTTTTATGTTTTCTTGGTTTCTCGTAAATTCTAATTTTGAGAGAACTATTATCTTCAGTGAGCTTTTGAACCTCTTTTTCCATTTGGCTAATTCTGCTTTTGAAAGCATTCTTCTCCTCTTTGGCTTTTTGAACCTCTTTTGCCAATTGAGTGAGCCTATTTTTCAAGGTGTTATTTTCTTCAGCATTTTTTTGGGTCTCCTTTACCAAGGTATTGACCTGTTTTTCATACTTTTCTTGCATCTCTCTCATTTCTCTTCCCAGTTTTTCCTCCACCTGTCTAACTTGCTTTTCAAAATCCTTTTTGAGCTCTTCCAAGGCCTGAGCCCCCCCGACATCCCCCTCGGATGTCTGGGATACCGAGGCCCCGCCCTCAACATCTTTCCCTGATGGCAAGAATATGTCCTCGTCGTCAGATCGGAAAGTCGGGATCATTTGCATCTGTTCGAAAAAACTCTCTATAGTCTTATTTTTCTTCCCTTTTCTAGGCATTTTGCAAGCCAGTTACTTGACTTCTGAGATTCCTGTCCACCCCCGCCTAGATCCGCCCAGCTAGTGCTTGGGGTCTGAGATTCAAATGGGCTTTCCACACTGCGCACGGCTGCTAATCAATGTGAGCTTTAGTTCTGGTGCTGGGGTGGGGGCAGGGCCGCCTCCCAGGCTCAGTTACCTCACGGGCCTTATGTAGAGACCTTCAGTAATGAAGCGGGGTGGGGCAGGGCCGTCTCCCAAGCTCAGCTCCCTCAGGGGGTTTATGCAGAGACTCTCAGTAATGAAGATCCTGCCTGCTGCTGGGGGAGTTCCGGGCCGCCACCACAGCTGCCGCCTCCGCCCCCGCCCCGCCCCTGCCTCTGCCTCCGCCACTTCCTCCCGAGGGGCCTGAGTCACGGAGACACTCTGCTTCCCCTCTCGTCCAGTCCAGCGTCTCTCTCTCACTGACCTGTACGTTCTGTGGCGGAGGTACTTTCCCGGCTGCCGGAGCTTCTGTCCCTGAAACCTGCTCGGATCAGCTTCTCTGGGGCCGCGGCCAGGGCAGTGCTGGGGTGGGTTCCGCTTTCCGGAGTGCGACGGACAGTGGGGATGGCTTTCCAGGGCTCTCTGGAACGGAGATCTCTTCCACTCTGTTTCTGCACACCTTTCAGTGATCCACAACTTATGGGGATCTCTTTTTACATTAATTCTATGGGCTGTGGGTCCGGAGCTCGTAAACGTGCGTCTTTCTACTCCTCTTCAGATGTTTTTGCTAACCAGGGCACACGTGTGAGTTCTGGTACTAAATCTGAGGATCTCCTTATTAGGACAAAGTATTAGCTGATAGGTTCACTAAGGGCTATAGTGTAGGGAAAGGAATAAAAGCACTGCTTGCTCTTACAATAAATGGAGTTGTTATTCCCCACCTTATCTCCTGCTCAAATCATTGCTTTCACTTCGCTCCACTAAGGCCAACAAGCACTACTCGTCAGAATAAGGCCTGTTGGTCTGAGAGCTCAGGCCCAAAAGCCTAAACAATTGGCGCTCATTCTTGGGGCTTGACAAAAAACAAGAATATAAGGGACAGCCCTTGGAGTAGCAATGCAGGGTCAAAAGTATAAGGATAAAAGACATAGCCTGCATTCCCCAGAAGGTGCCCTGCAAGACGACGAGGACGACGCACGCTCAGCTGCCTGGGAGAAGAAAAGAAAAGACTACAAACTGTAAGTAACCTGCTTAAGTTCCAATAAGCAGTGAGCTAGGATTTTAGCATTATGGGGCTAACTACATCCACAGAACAGTTAGACAAGAAAACTTGCACAGGTCTTATATGTAAGAAAGCAAAAATCCAAGGAGTCACATTAAAATTGAAAGTAAGTAGACAATTCTTGGAACAAATTGAGGAGCTGTGTCCTTGGGTAACTGATAAACCTTCAGTGTCCACACCGACCTGGCAAATAGTAGGAGGACAGTTGACTGCATTTGACTCAGAAAAACCCAAAGTTTTAATGTCGTCCACCTTCTTCCTATATAATATCATAAAATGTTCATTTAAAGCAGAGGAAGGGCATTGTGACAAACAAACAAGGCAGTTTCCTGCATCTACTAAAACCACTTCTTCTAGTTCCTCAGAAAGTTCTAGAGAGCATAGTCCTGAAAGAACATATCCCAATTTACAGAAGGAGTTAACAGGATGGAAGAAAACTGAAAAAATTAACAATTTACAAACTGAACACTTGAAATTAAGTAAAAAAAATTTAAACAGAAACAAAAAGGACTGTTTCATTTCCAAAAGAAGTAGTAGACTCTTCTAAAGAATGTAATGCTATGAGGCCATCTAGTGGTCCAGAATCGTGCATGCAGCATGTAGCTAAGTTCTTAAGAGAACAAGGAGATTTTAAAACCATGGAAGAATTACGAATCCTACATTTTCCTGTGTTAAAAAATCTTGGGGAAAATGGTGCCCCTGTTCAGAGGACCCATGGTCCTGTACCTTCTTATGAAATAAAAGAATTGAAAAAGGCAATTCATGAATATGGATTAAAAACACCATATATTAAATTAAGAATAAAAGAATTGGCACACCACGTCCTCACACCAAATGATTGGAGGACAGTATTTCAAGAGATTTTAGAGCCTGGAGATTATGTGGTGTTTATGATCCTACTTACTGAGGAATGTAGGACGATGGCCATACACCATAATCCTGATAATGCACAGAATGCTCATAGGTATTTCAATATGTTATTTGGCTCTGGTGATTTTGCCACTGATGCAACAAAATTTGCTCATCCTATAGAATTGTATGAAAGGCTAGTCACATGTGTAGAGAGAGCCTATGAAAAGATACCAACTAGAGGAGAAAATATCTTCCTTGACTAATTTGAAACAAAGAAATGAAGAGTTTTTACTGACCTTTGGGTTAGTGAACAGAATGTGGTCACTAAAGTTATGGGTGAGGTAGATGGTACGATTGTGGTTATCAAAGATACTCTTAGAAATGGATGCAATGCAGATGGTAGAAAAGCAATGCTAGGGCTGCCTAGAAACGCTGGAGTGGAAGAGATGATACATAGATGTGAGGATGTAGGTTCAGTAATGTTTGCAGCCCATGTAAAAGAAAAGTGAGACGGCAATATCACAGTGAAGTCAACAAAAAAAAAAGAGAGTCAAAAGTGTTACAAATGTGATAAAATGGGTCATTTCAACAAAAAAGATTGCAGGAGTACGTCTAGAAAAGTAACCTTATGCAAGGCTTATTTACAAAATGCTAAAGAAACAGGGTTGCTCGGTAGGCCCTTCTCAAATTAAAATGTTCCTAGAATCAGCATACAAGGTATCTCCTTGGCTTGCTGAAAATCCTTCTTGTGATACTGATTCTTGAAAAGTGGGAAACAGTAGGCAATCCAATGAGTGTGTATTATAGACAGGTAAGACCGTGTGCCTCTCCTGTATATTTTCACTTTGGAAGGTACTTAAAACATGCTTACAGATATCCCAACAAGTATCATGAGCCACAAAAACAATAAAGGTAGATGCGACCTCTAGTACAAAACAGAAGGAAGACCTGATGCAGTGGGCCACACAAAAATTTAGTATAGAGCCTCCTCCTCCCACTGTTCCTCCATTCTACAAGTCTAGATCACAAGTTTGTGCATCAAACCAGGAGCCTGAAGGGATTGTACAAAAAGTCCTTCAGCAAGTCACAGAAAGAGAAGGAATACTTTTGGAAATGAGGGTAACATTGGCATTAATAGAAACCCCACATCCCTATAATCCAGGAGCGATTATAAGAGAACATACCCCTCTGGATTTTAAATTCTCAAATAAATTAATCAATTGTGGACCAGACAGTCTTTACATTCAGTCTCTTCTAGACAGCATTTCTCAAACAGCCCTATACCCCACTGATTGGTGCAATATAGCTAAACCACTCTTGAAGGACTAAACTACTTAGTTGGGAATATGAATTGTATGAAAGATGTTTGTTACACGGTGACAGAAAGTAAGCCAAAGTTATAATTTGTGCGGAGAATTTCTGACAATTTTTCTCAGTTTTGGGGCTCTTTTTTATTGTCTCTATATATGTTCTGTCTTTACACGTTCTGTTTGTCTTTGTGAGTTTTTATGGCTGGCTCCATTGTAGCTGGAATTTGGAATGCTATCTCTTTTACTCCCTCTCCTCCCTTCTCTCTGATGGCTGCAGCATCATGCCGAATGGGAGAGAGAAAGAGAGAAACTAATCTTATATTATTTCGTTTATATGGTTACTAAATGAAGTTTTAGATAATAAATGCAAAGAAATAATATATGTGCAGTTTTAAAGGGGCTTTAATCAAAGACCACTAGAAGAACAACATGGGTAGGAAGTTTAAGGAAAGCATAAAAGTTTTGGAAATTATTGGAAAGTTGTTGGTAAATTTCTCTCCTTCTTTCTACCTTCAAACCCTGGCCAGGTTGTGAAAGTGGAGATAAAGACAAGAGGAGATCAGGGAAACTTCTTCCCTCATATCAGAGGCATGCTGATTAGCGTTTTCATTATCTCATGCCTCACCTAAAAGAGAAGTTTTTTGTATAATGAGAAATAACCAAAAAGTAGTTATTTTGGTCATATTTTAAGTGAAACTTATCATTCCTAATTGGATGTTTAAACAGATCAGGATTTGTTATATTATTTGACACTAAGGCAAATTGGAAAAACGCATAGATCTAAAAGAGACACCTCAACAGAGATAAAGCTTTTGAACTCTCCAGTAGAATGGAGTGGACTTGGCATCACTGGATAGTTGTCCAGAAGTCTCCCTCACTTCAGCTGATGGATTCAAAAGCCCTCTCTTTCAAAGAAATTCTTAAGGAGTGGACACAGAAGTAAAATTTACTTGAGTAATGGTTAGAACCATTAAGATTTCTTTTTGCCCAGCAGTCCCAACTCATCATTCAGCTAAGACTACAGGGAATTGTTCCAAATTGTATATGGACGATGGATGTTACTCATTATCCATCATTTGGAAGAGCAAAATCTAGTCATGTAACTGTTGACACATTTTCAGGTTTCATAACGGCAACAGCCGGATGTGGAGAGTCTGTTAAAGATATGAGGGCACATCTTTTGCATTGTTTCGTGCATCATGGAGTATCAAAAAGGATTAAAAGAGACAATGGTCCAGCTTATACCAGTAAAGCCATTGAACAGTTCATGGCAGAATTCTCCATTTTGCATGTCACTGGAATCCTCCATAATCCCACTGGTCAAGCTATAGTGGAGCAAGCAAATCGCTCCCTGAAAACTAACTTACAAAATCAAAAAGAGGGAGCTGGACCAGGAGTTGAGGATAAATTAAAATTGGCTGTTTACATACTAAATTATTTAAAATTTGATGATGATGGCTTATTGGCTGCTATGATATTTCATTTTCTACTAAGATGGACTCTGCAAAGACCGAGTCAGCGGTAACAAGTGCCCTGAAAGCAGCCCGTAAAGTAATGTGGCACGATGAGAATAAAAAATGGGTTGGTATTCATACAGTATTAACGTGGGGAAAAGGGTATGTTTGTGTTTTAACAGATGACAATAAAGAAGCGTGAGTTCCAGTGAGAAGGATTACAGTGGTGGAGGACAACCGCCAAGGCGAAGTGGTCACAGAGAGCGAGGAGGCGCCATCAACAAAATGGGGAGGTGCCATCAACGATGAATAAGAAAACTTCTGAAGAAATTTAACCAATTAAATCCCAATGACTCCTCTCACTTTTCTTGTACTCCTCATCACACTCAACAACACTGCATCCATCGATCCAGCACCGAAAAAGTAGCAGAGATGGGTGTTCATCACGAATCCACCATGGTTAAGGGTGATGTCATGGAGTGAGACAATGCCTAACTTTATTGTTCAAGGCAATATTTCTCACATGTTTAAAGATGATGGACTAGCGTATGGTAGCAATGGAACTCTAGTTCAGAGACACTTCAACTTTTCAGGACTAGTCCCAGGTTTTCCACTTTGCCTAGATAAGGGTATTTCCGGGAGTTGGAATGGGTTAAGTTTCACTTACAGACAGATGAATGGAATAGAGAGGTATCCTTGATGTGCTACCATTGTGTATGGAAAAGAGGCATTGGATGAGAATGATACTCAACACGTTTATAATCTATTTACTTAGAGGATAAATGTGACAATGGTAGTTTGGTCAAACAAGTATTTTGTGGGACTTGTTAGTGGTATGAAATATAGGCCATTTTGTAATTTACAAAAGAAGAAAAACGTAACCCTTTAGCATTTGCAAATAGTTTTTTTACCATTTGAAAATTGTCGGGGAGGAGCCAAGATGGCGGAGTAGAAAGACTCACGTATGCTAGCTCCAAACCCACAACCCATATATTTTCCGTAAAAAGAACTCCCCACAAATTCTGGATCAGTGCAAGCCACGCAGAAACACAGTGGAAGAGATTTCCATTCCAGACAGCCCTGGAAAGCCATCCCCAGGGGTCCGTCGTGCTCAGGACTGCAGAGTCCACCACTGCATGGCCCAGGCCGCGCAGCCTCCAGAGGAGCAGATCCGAGCAGGCTGCAGGGACGGAATCTCCAGCAGTCACAAAGGTCCCTCCACCCACAGACGCTACAGGTCAGTGAGAGAGACTTCTGGGCTGGTGGAGAGGGGAGCAGGGTATCTCTCTGACTTGGGCCCCCTCGGGAGGCAGCAGCTGAGGTGGCGGCAGAGGCAGTGGCGGCCCGGGACTCCCAGAGCAGCAGGCAGAATGTCTCTGCATAAACCCCCTGAGGGAACTGACCTGGGAGGCAGCCCTGCCCCCACCCGAGCACCAGAATTTAAGCTCACATTGAATAGCAGCCGCACCTGCCAAGGAAAGCCCATTTGAATATCAGACCTCAAGCACTAGCTGGGCGGATCTAGGCAGGGATGGAAAGGAATCTCAGAAGTCAAGTAACTGGCTGGGAAAATGCCCGGAAAAAGGAAGCAAAATAAGACCATAGAGAGCTACTTTGATGGGGTACAGATGTTCCCACCCTTTAATTCTGATGACGAGGAACAATTCTTACTGTCAGGGAAAGGCGTGCTGGTCGGGCCCTCTCTATCCCAGACATCCGAGGTAGATGTCTGGTTGGCTCTGGCCATGGAAGGGCTCAAAAAGGATTTTGAAAAGCAAGTTAGACAGGTGGAGGAAAAACTGGGAAGAGAAACGAGAGAGATGCAAGAAAAGCATGAAAAATGGCTCAATACCTTGGTAAAGGAGACCCAAAAAAATGCTGAAGAAAATAACACCTTGAAAAATAGGCTCACTCAACTGGCAAAAGAGGTTCAAAAAGCCAATGAGGAGAAGAACATTTTCAAAAACATAATTAGCCAAATGGAAAAAGAGGTTCAAAAGCTCACTGAAGATAATAGTTCTCTCAAAATTAGAATGGAACAGATGGAGTCTAATGACTTTCTGAGAAACCAAGAAATCACAAAACAAAACCAAAAGAATGAAAAAAATGGAAGAGAATGTGAAATATCTCATTGGAAAAACAACTCACCTGGAAAATAGATCCAGGACAGACAATTTAAAAATTATGGGACTACCTGAAAGTCATGATCCAAAAAAGAGCCCAAACATCATCTTTCATGAAATTATCAAGGAAAACTGTCCTGAGATTCTAGAACCAGGGGGGAAAATAAGTATTGCAGGAATCCATCAATCACTGCCTTAAAGATATCCAAAAAGAGAAACTCCTAGGAACATTATGGCTAAATTCCAGAATTCCCAGGTAAAGGAGAAAATCTTGCAAGCAGCTAGAAAGAAACAATTCCAGTATTGTGGAAATACAATCAGCATAACTCAAGATCTAGCAGCTTCTACATTAAGGGATCGATGATAGTGGAATAGGATATTCCAGAAGTCAAAGGAACTAGGACTCAAACCAAGAATCACCTACTCACCAAAACTGAGTATAATACTTCAGGGGAAAATATGGTCTTTCAATGAATCAGAGGACTTTCAAGCATTCTTGATGAAAAGACCAGAGCTGAAAAGAAAATTTGACTTTCAAACACACGAATGAGAAGAAGCATGAAAAAGTAAACAACAAAGAGAAGTCATAAGGCACTTACCAAAGGTGAACAGTTTACATGCCTACATGGAAAGACAATATTTGTCACTCTTTAAACTTTTCAGTATCTGGGTAGTTGGTGGGGCCACACACACACACACACACACACACACACACACGTACACCTGTGCACACACATACAGAGACAGAGAGCACAGAGTGAATTGAATAGGATGGGACCATATCTTAAAAGAAATTAAGGTAAATGGTGAGAGAGAAATGTAGTGGGAGGGGAGAGAGTGAAATGGAATGGGGTAAATTATATCTCTTTCAAGAGGCAAGCAGAAGACTTTTTCGTGGAGGGAAAAAGAGGAGAGCTGAGACAAACAACAAGAAGTTTACCCTCATCACATTCGACTAAAGGAAGGAATAAAATGCTCACTCATCTTGGTATTAAAACCTATCTTATAATACAGGAAAGAGGGGGAGAAGGAGATAATCAGGGTGGGGGGGTGAGGGAAGGGAGGGCAATGGGAGGAGGAGTAATTTGAAGTCAACACTCCTGGGGAGGGAGAGGATCAGGAGACAGAATAGAAACAATGGGAGGCAGGATAGGATGGAGGGAAATACAGTTAGTCTTACCCAACACGACTATTATCGAAGTCATTTGCAAAACTTCACAGGTAGGGCCTATATTGAATTGCCTGCCTTCCCAAAGGGAATGGGTGTGATGGGAGGGTTGGGGAGAATTTGGAACTCAAAATTTTAGGAACAACTGTTTAGTATTGTTCTTGCTACTAGGAAATAAGAAATACAGTTAATGGGGAATAGAAAGTCAGCTGGCCCTACAGGACAAAAGAGAAGTTGGGGACAAGAGAAGGAAGAAATGGTAGAAAAGAGGGCAGATTGGTGATAGGGAAAATTAGAATGCTCGCTGTATTGGGGTGAGGGGAGGGGATAAAAGCGGAGAAAATTTGGAACCCAAAATTTTGTGAAAATGAATGTAAAAAGTTAAATAAATAAATTAATGTTTAAAAAAAAAAGAAATAAAGAGAAGGAACATGAAAAAAAAAAGAAAATTGTGATACACATACTTGTCAGCAGACAATCTTGACTACGGGGAACTATACAAAAATGTTGCATTCATGTCATAATCTTACATACTTACCTGATGAAAAATATGTCCCAAGTTTTCCTAGACAAATGTATATCAGTTACAAAGGGTATACTGAGGTAGTAAGGCCTGTTCAGGGAACAGACAAGATTATCTTAGCAATGGGAGGACAAACAGTGCAGGGCATGCCTGTTGCATCATCAGCACGTAAATCTAACATTACTTTAATGAGTAAAGTATGTCTTGGGAACAAACATATATTTCTATGGGATAGAGACAATAGATCTAAATTACTGACATATAAGAATATGACAGGAATTTTCAATTTTACTTTCCAGAATTGTTCTGTACAAGAATATATAGGAACAAGGACTAAGGGGAGGGTGTTTATTTTAACAAGACCTCGTTATACCATGACAGCAATTAAAGCTAACGGATTGTATAGAACACCCAGTGATGAAGTTTTACATATTTTAGATAAGCAACTAACCACTATGACTATTAGAGAACGTAGATGTATTTCTTGTGTTATTTTATTAATCACATTATTAGTAGAAGCTATTCTAGCAACCACTGCATTGGCTGTATCTATATCCAATAAACAAAATAGAATTGTTCAAGCTTCTGAATTACATGCTCTTATGAAAAATGTTTCAGCAGGTTTTAAGGAACAAGCCAAAATAGACAATGAGTTTTATGAAGCTATTCATGCACTCCAAAAGGTAACTGAAGTCATTGGGGAAGAGGTGTTTATGTTCAAGCTAGAAAACAAATTACAGTGTTATTATAGATATAATGCCTTTTATTTGACTAAGAAATTATATAATGAGTCACAAATCTAATGGGAAGAGATTAGAGCTCAATTGCACGTATTAATTTCAGATAATGTCACGTTGGAAATTCAACAATTAACTAAATTGGAAGAAGAATCAGATGAAGAGGTAAATGTTGATTTTGCACCTGAAAAAAAGGCCTCAAGAATAACTGAGCTTTAAAAGAGTGTAAATTCATGGGATCAAATAAAAGGATAGTTTTCTCCTTTATTGATAGGTTTTGTATTAGTATTGCTAGGACTGCTACTAGTGCCTATATGTATCAAATTCGCTTTGCGAAGCTTACAGGATGCTCTTCTATCCAGCAGACAGAATATTATTGTTCTCCAGGAAAAGTTGAGTCAAAACAGAAAGGAGGAAGGAAAAGTTGAGTCAAAACAAAATGGGGGAATTGTAAGGGAATTGCCAACCCCCAGCCTCTTGGACCGTGTTCACTAGTCAGGACTCAGGTAAAATGAGAGGAGACTGGTAAGGCATGAACAATATGGTGCTGGTGGGAAGGGTTCTGCCCCTGTTTGCTCAAGGCTCTTTCCTCGAATTTGGGAGAACAATGATTAGTTCAGATGTTTTTACTAACCAGGGCACACGTGGCAGTTCTGGTACGAAGTCTGAGGATCTACTTATTGGGACAAACTATTAGCTGTTATGTTCACTTAGTGTTCTAGTGTAGGAAAAGGGCATAAAAGCACTGCTTGCTGTTACAATAAATGGAGTTGTTATTCACCACCTTATCTCCCGCTCAAATCATTGCTTACAGTTCGCTCCACCATGGCCAACAGGCACTGCTGGTCAGAATAAAGCCTGTTAGTCTGAGGGCTCAGGCCCGAAAGCTCGAACAGGGGGAGACACCTGTTCTCCAAGAAAGTAACCTTCTATGGTCTTATTTTTTTTCTTTTTTTGGGCATTTTCCCATCCAGTTACTTGACTTCTGAGGTTTCTCTCCACAACCACCTGACCTCCAGTTCCCCCAAGTCAGCACAGGGGGCTGAGATTGAGATGAGCTGCTCCAAAGCCTCAAGGGCTTCAGGCAGGGGGCAGGGTCCATATTCAGAGTGAGATTGAGATCAGCTGCTCATGTAGGGGTAGGGCTGTTACACAGGGATCTGCTCCTTCAGGGAGTTTACGATGAGACCTTCAACAATGAATGTAGGCTACTTCCTGCTTTGGGAGCCCCTATCTGCTGCTGCCTCCACTGCTGCCACCTGAGGAGGCCCGACTTATGGGGACATCCTGCTCCCTTCTTGGCCAGCCTACCTGAGCAGCTGATCTTAATCTTTAATCTAGGTGAAATAGATAACTAAAAGTTTCATACGTAAGAGGTTCTGAAAACAAGCATTTCTCCCACCAAGGTTACAAATAAGAGGCTATATAGCATAATGTGGCTGAAGATCTATGTGAACCTTGGTGTGTCAGGTCTCGTCAACTTTTTGTTCTGTAAAACTTTTTTAGAATGAAATAAAAAGTAGGTGTTGACTTTTATTGCTACCGGGATTATTTTCCCATCCATAGCACTTCAAATACGCCATGGAGTTCCCTAAAGCAATTGGATTGCATCTGACTATATGAAGGGAATTTCTCCATGGTCCTTTTCTACATATCAGAGGGCAGCTGGTTATTAGGGTCCATTGATGCCATTTCACTCAGAGAAAACCTAAAGTATGTAAGGATAAAAATACCTGAGCAAGCTATGTGCTTGTTTGTACCCTTTGACAAAAGTGTTATGTTTTAGGAGACACCAATACAAAAGTAAGCTTTGGAGAAAGAAGGCTCTAACAGACAATGATAGAGGAGCGGAAAGCCCTTAAAGGACCTAGATATGTTTTAGCTGTCACTCACTTGTCTTACGATTGGTACATGAGCCAGCATCATTATGACCATGATTGACTTAAGTGTCAACAGTTATGAAAGTCTGACAATCAAGTTTCAGAAGAAGAGTATGTGGGCAGAATTATATTAGACATGTACTGTTTCCATAAAGGCAATACAGTTATGCACCCCATGTACTAATTTTTACACTTATTCATGAAGAGGATAAAGTAAAACTAAGAGGAAACAAAGAAAGATCTTAAGTTCAGTGTATTCAAAATTTTTAACATTTTTAATCCAATCTCTGGTGCTTACCAGCTCTGCAATGATGGGCAAGTCACTTGACCCCTATGCCTCAGCTTCCATCCCTATATGATGGTGATAAACACCATTTGTGATTAAATATTGACCGTTCCAGGATTGCTGTGAGAATCATATGAGAAGGAATTATAAAAAGAATTAGAAAGAGATTTAGTGTTTATGAAGTCATGCTCAAGACCCACAGAGATGACCACTCTACATAATAAAACTTATTGATGTATAAAATATTTGATATCAGTTACTACAAAAGCTAATTCCCAAACAGGCTATGGTTGTATGGCATTTTCTTATTTATAGGATTCTTTATTCAATTACCCCATAAGATACTGAAAAATTCCCATTTTATAGATAAAGACAAGAAGGCTACAGAGAAAATATAAGTCTACCAATTAGCAAGTTCTACTAGAAGTGGGGACCTTGT
Organism: Bettongia penicillata ogilbyi; assembly: GCA_023548195.1. Classification (NCBI taxonomy): domain Eukaryota; kingdom Metazoa; phylum Chordata; class Mammalia; order Diprotodontia; family Potoroidae; genus Bettongia; species Bettongia penicillata. The sequence continues at coordinate 316,011 of JAJHZJ010000316.1, read as the reverse complement.
AAACTTGAGGCCATATGTAGCCTTCTGGGCCTTGGTTATGACCTTCTGACTGAGTCCACGTTTTTCAGAACTAATATTTTTATTAAGGGAATTTGTTCTGAGAAGATTGGATTCAATCAAAGGACTACACTTGAGGACTTAGAGGGCCACATGTGGCTTCACGGCTGCAGATTCCCCACACCCGCTTAGGCTATTAAAATTTAGAGCTTTTCTACTTCAACACCTTCATTTTATAATTGAGAAACAAAAAAGACACCTGGAAAGAGATTATGACTTTCTGTATCAGGTTAACTACATTGAGTACTACACTCACTGGTCATGCTTACCTGATGGTGAAAGCTTAGATTCTCAAATTATTTCAGTTTGATAGAGATAAAAAAATAAGCAGAAAAACAACCATGATCAGGTGGGAAAAATAGAAACACAGTGAGTAAGGAATTTTGATATTGCGCCATTATCCATCAATACAAAAACATGAGGAGGCCTTCACAATTTTGTCCTTGGGTCCACGAACTCACTGATACTAATCTTGCCTCGTCCATAAATAACATAACTAGAGACAAAATGAAACTCAAATGTCACCTTGTGCCTTTGATTAGGAAATTAGTTCGCAGGAAACTTAAAATGATTCTGTCAAGGTCACACAGTATACATTCTACCATACCATTTCACGCTTGAACTTCTGTATGAGTGATTACTATTTGTTGTCTTTGATAAATATTTCAAAGAGGATACACATAACTCCCTTGAGGAATGTGAAATCTTTTCTGTGTCTTTGGTACCATTTTAGTATTCAAGTTGTCTCCCTGTAATACCATGTTCTGATTCTCTAACTCTTCTGGTCATATGTCACAAAGTCACACAGTAAAAGAATTTTAGAGTTGAAAGGAAAATGAGTAGTCAACTAGTACAACAAAACCAAGGCAAACATTTTAAAAGAGCCAATAAAGACAACAAATGAGATAAACAAAAAGTGGTGAACTAATGAAAAAAGGTTATAATAAAACATATCATTTTAATTATTTCCTTAAAGATTCTCAAAGAAATGGCACTACTAACTCCTGAGTTAGCCCATTGCATTCTGGGATGGCTTGAATACTGATACTGTTCTTCAAATGCAGCGCAAATGTGTCCATTTCCTACCCCTTCCCTGCCTGACTTCTGTCAGAGCAGGGTATGAGGAATCTTAGGCGACAGATCTACTTACGCCGAAATACAGCCATCAACTTCCCTGAACTTTTCCTTTCAGTAGGATAAACATGACTCATTCCCTTTCTTCTATGCATACTTATTTTTATTTTTCTTCCTTTTAAAGGTATTCATTTATTTATTTGTAGCTTTCAACATTCAGTTCCACAAGATTTTGAGGTACAAATTTTCTCCCCACCTTTCCCCTCCCCCCACCCCAAGACACCATACATTCTGATTACCCCTCCCCCCAATCCACCCTCCTGTCTATCACACCCTTCCTTCATTTATCTCCATTTTCTCTTTCTTCTTGTAGGGCAAGATAGATTTCTATACTCCATTACCTGTATTTCTTATTTCCCAGTTGCATGCAAAAACAGTTCTCAACATGCTTTCCTAAGACTTTGAGTTCCAACTTCTCTTCCTTCCTCCCTCCCCACCCATCCCCACTGAGAAGGCAAGCAATTCAATATGGGTTATACATGTGTAGTTATACCCAAGACTTCTATAATATTCACGTTGTGAAAGACTGGCAATATTTCCCTCCATCCTATTCCGCCCCTCATTTATTCTGTTCTCTGTTTTGACCGTATCCCTCCCTAAAAGAGATTATTTCTAATTACTCCCTCCTCCCATTTGCCCTCCTTTCTACCATACCCCTCTATCATCCCTCCCACCCCACTTATCCCGTTCTCCCCTACATTTCTGTAGTGTAAGATAGATTTGCATACCAAATTGTTTGCGCATGTTATTCTATCCTTAAGGCAAATGTGATGAGCGTAAGCTTCACTTTTTTCCTCTCACCTCCTCCATCTTCCCTTTCATTGGGAAAGATTTTTCTTGTCTCTTTTATGGGAGATAATTTGCCCCACTCCATTTCACCCTTTCTCCTCCCAATATGTTCCTCTCACTCCATAATTTTATTTTTTTAGATATCATCCCTTCCTATTCAACTTAACCTGTGCCCTCTCCCTATACATATGTATATGATCCCTCCAATTACCCAAATGCTGAGAAAAGTTTCAAGAGTTAAAAATATTATCTTTACATGTAGGAATGTAAACAGTTCAAATTTAGTAAGTCCCTTAAGATTTTTCTATTCTGTTTACCTTTTCATGTTTCTTTTGATTCCTGTGTTGAAAGTCACATTTTCTGTTCAGCACTGGTCTTTTCATCAAAAATGCTTCAAAGCCCTCTATTTCATTGAATGACCATTTTTTCCCCTGAATTATTATACTCGAATTTGAGGGGTAGGTAATTCTTGGTTTTATTCCTACTTCCTTTGACTTCTGTAATGTTGTATTACAAGCTCTTCAGTCCCTTAGTTTAGAAGCTGCCAGGTCTTGTGTTATCCTGATTGTGCTTCCACAATACTCGAGTTGTTTCTTTCTAACTGCTTGAAATATTTTTCGCCTTAATCTGGAAACTCTGGAATTTGGTTATAATATTCCTAGGAGTTTTTCTTTTAAGAAGTTTTCCAGGAGGTGATATGTGGCTTCATTCACTGTTTATTTATTTTCTGTTTCTAGAATATCAGGGCAGCTTTCCTTGAAAATGTCATGAAAGATGATGCCTAGGCTTTTTTTTTTTGATCATGGCTTTCAAGTATTCCCATAATTTTTAAACTCTCTCTCCTGGATCTATTTTCTAGGCAAGTTGTTATTCCAAAGAAATAGTTCACATTGTCGTCTATTTTATTTCATTCTTTTGCCTTTATTTTGTAATTTCTTGGGTTCTCATGAAGTCATTAGTTTCCAGCTGCTCCATTCTAACTTTTAAAGAACTATTTTTTCAGTGAGGTTTTGAACCTCCTTTTCCATTGGGCTAATTCTGCTTTATAAAGCATTCTTCACCTCATTGGATATTTAGACCTCCTTTGCCATTTTGGGTTAGTTTATTTTTAAACATGTTATTTTCTTCAGCATTTTATTGGTTTCCTTTAGTAAGCTGTTGACTCACTTTTCATGATTTTCTTGCATTGTTCTCATTTATCTTTCCAAATTTCCCCCACCTCTCTTACTTGATTTTCAAAATGCCTTTTGAGCTCTTACATGGTCTGAGATCATTGCATATATTTTTGAAGGACTTGGATGCTGAAGCCTTGAATTTATGTCTTCTTTTGATGATAGGCTTTGTTCTTCCTCATCAGAAATGAGGTTCCCAAAGGTTCTTTAGGCCAAAGGCTCCACAAATTGATGCTGCTATGGGAGTGGCTGCTGTCACCCTGAGGCTGTAGCTCAGGCCTGACCCTAGTTCCGTCTCACCCAGGTGAAAGAAGTTTTGCACTGACTTTTGAAGCTGTTTTAGGTGTTTGTGGAATGTTTGGTGTTTGAGAAATCTGCGAACCGCATCTGCTGCCTGTGATTCCGTGCCCTAAAGCCTGGGGCACTCCTCTCCCTGCAGAGCAGCTGCATAGTCAGCACTGCATTGCGCTCCATGGGCTGTACTCCTTCCCAACACTGGAGCAATAGCCCTCTCCTGTGGCCTTCTAGGCTGTCTTGGGTTGGAAATCTCTTTCACTGTGTCATTTTGTGGCTTCTGCTGTTCTAGAATGTGTTTTGAGTCATTTTTTATAGATATTTTATGGGCTATGAGGGTAGAACTAGAGCAGGTTGGTCCTTTTTATCCACCATCTTATGACTCATCCTTTTAACTTATTCTTGGTAAATACTTTCTGTTACCCTTTTTTGCACATTACATGTCACTGTCACCTGTATCTTCTCCGAGTCATCAAAAAAGCATCAAGGGTCCCAAGCAATCATGCTCTGTCATGTATGTCACTTAATGTCAGAGGGCATTCTGGGATGAAATTCCAACTCTGTGTCTCTTTCAGCCTCTCGAGGTTGCAGCTGCAACCCTCCTCTTCACTTTGCCTGTTAACTAATATTAAAATAAGTAGAAACTCCAAAACAAAACAAATAAATAAGCAAACCCTTTCTTCCACTTCTCTTAAAAATTAAAATACTTCATTATCTCTTTCACCTATTCTCTTAAAAATATTATTTTTTTTCATTTTCTTTGGAAGAAATCATTTGGTCTGAGATTTTCCTATCATCTCCTGTCTCCTCCCAAACAAACACAGACAATTTTACAACTTATATATTCAAGATCCAAGAAGGAAATATTTTTTTATCTCTGTATCATAAACACTGAATAGTATTTTTATATAAGTGGCATGTTTGCATATGTACAGCTCCATATATGTGTGAAAATATATGTACAGGTAGACAGACAGATATATAGATAGATAGATGGATAGATATATGATAGATAGGCAGATAGATAGACAGATAGATGCAGTAAAAGTAAATTTGTGCTTGAGCTCCCCAATTATTCAGGTAACTAAGAAGAGATGTATTAGAACTGGTTGCATAAGCTAAGATACAGAGCAGCTTGATATAACAACAATCCTTTGTGGTGACTGAGAGAAAATCCTGCTAGACTTGCAGGAAATCAGGACTTCTAAAATCAGTGAAACACATGCCAACTTTGAAGCAGATTCTGGGCTATTTGGTGATATTATGGACTTTCAAGAGACATGCTTATATTTAGATATTCACCTAACCCTTTGTTATGGGGCTCTCAGACACCTCTTGTTTTGCGTATGTTTTTTCTTTAGAGATATTCTCATATCACTGTCTATATTCAAACCTTGAATTGTGGACTGTTTATCACCAAGAATGCATTCTGATATGTGTATCAAAAGACCACAGTTCTGACACCCAGAATTCCTCCTGGATCTCCACCTCCCTTTGAGAGTGAGAATCTAACGTTTATCACAGTATTCCCTATATTTTGTTTGGAAAGGATATATACTCTCCCTGTGTATCACTTGGTGATATGCTAAGCATTAGGGTTGTTGAACCCATGCATATGTTCTTCTTCCCTGCGTAATAAACGCTTTTAATTTCATAGGCATCATCTTCTGATTTTCTTCCCTTTAGGAAAAAAAGGGTATTTCGATCTCAATAATTGATCCTCGCATTCTTTGAGAAGCTTCCCCCTTTGAAAGGAGTAGAGATCTAAATTCCTTTAAAGGAGTATCCACCTTGTTTTTACAATACGTATATATGTGTGTCTACCCAAAAATAAATGAAAAGATAACAATGAAAACTGATACAGGGAGAGTTAGCAAAGGAAAGGTAGGTGGTGCAGTGAAAGGCAGATTTTAAACCTGATCTCAGATACTTTTTACCTTAGTGATCCTGGGAAAGTCATTTTAACCTGTTTGCCTCCATTTTCACACCTATAATATGAGCTGGAGAAGGCAATAGCAAAACACTCCAGTAACTTTGCCAAGAAAATAACAACTGGGGTTACGAAGATTTGGAAACAACTGAAAGATAACTGAACAGGATCATAGCACAGTGCATGGTCTAGGCCACAGGGGTGGGAACCTAAGGCCTGAGGCCACTTATGACCTTCTAGGTCCTTGGGTAGAGTCTCTTCATTGAGTCCAAGTTTTACAGAAGAAATTCTTTCACTATTATTTTAATTGTTCTGTGAGGTTTGGATTCACTCAGAAGTCTGTAATTAAGGACCAATAAGGCCACAGGTTCCCCATCTCTAGAGGATATTGAAGTTGGATAGTCATAGGAAAAGTAAGAATATGGAAAACTGAGGTAAAGGTTAAAAATACAAATTTGTCCTTACTTCATAAATGACTTGTGTAGGATTAAACTAAAAGAAATGACACTAGGAGTCTTAGACTCTCAAAATCATAAAAATCAGCCACCAAGAGCTCTAAGTCAAAAATGAAGATGAAACATAATTTTTTGGAAAAAAATTCCCTTTCATCATCTACAGCATCAACCCTATTCATGGGTACCTCATCCTACTGTGACCTCTTAAGTCTTCTGACCCTTTCCCCTTTTTAAAACTTTTCAAAATGAATTATTTGAAGGAAGTGTTCTAAGTTACATTCTAAAGAATCTTAAGTAAAATTAAATTTAGGAGAACCAGGCTCTAGTCATGATTCTTTCTCTAGGGAGTTTTGTTATATTAAACAAGTCCTTTCAACCTTCTGGGACTTAGTTCCTTTATAGCTAAAATTACGGGTGCAGGGGGAGGAGAAATGAGATTAAATTAGATAATTACTGGGATTATGTACATCTTTGGCTGGTGTTCTATAGCAAAAGTTTGGAGAATGCTTTAGACTGCTGTGTCATACTGCCCCCTACTGCACACACACTGTCCTCACTCTATTGCACTTCCTATTGCCAAAATTGGTGAGGGATGGATGTGAACAGATTTAATCCTACTCTTCTCCACTGATTGTCCTTCAGTTGAAAGGGAGGCGAGCAGGTGGGTATTTTCCTGAGCATAGCTTGAAATATATCTAAAGAGAAGAATAGAATTAGCCAATGTGTGAAAACTAAACTGATGTCGATAGTTCTATCTATGGGGAAAAGAGAAAGGGAAATATAAGATTGCCTGATATAGACAGAAATTGTATTCTGCCCTGTAAAGACAAATATATGGGTTATTTTGAGTTTCAGTGGGTGTTGTGATGAATATAAATCAAGCACAGATAGTTTTGCAATGATTACATTAATGCCCACTTTCTTTCTAATTTAACCAGATTAACTCAGCCCCAAGGAAGCTTGTCATAAGGGAGGATAAAAACAACATTAGGCTAGAAATTGGAAGCCTTGAGTAATTCATTTTACTCTTGAACACTCATTTTCTTCATCTAATGAATGTCCACAGAAATATCTGCAGCACTGAAGTCACAGGATTCTTGTGAGGAAGAAATGAAAAAAAAATGCCAAATATTTCATACTACTTAAATTTCAATGTCAAGGTATACTGGGAGAAGTAGAACTCTAGTAATGTTGCCCTGGATGCTCTCAGTGACTACTTATGTGAAATGCAAAATGATTCATTTTTCTCTTCTACAAAAAGACAATATTAAAACGAATATTGTCTAATGTCCTTTCTTTTCTCACCCATCTGCCCTTCTTCGTATTTTTTTTTTTATCATGCTCCCAGGAGCCTCATTATTCTGCAAAATCATATCAGCCCTAGTATGAGGATACCTCATCAGTATGATTTGCCCCCTAGACCCGTATGATGAAAGGACAGATCACATAGCTCCTCCTACAACTCAGACAGAGATGAGGAAGATTCCCAGACCAACAGCACTCCTTTATATCTCATGCCTCCATCCTAGGACCTTCCCCTTTTCCTTCCTCTTTTGAGGTTCTTTTTGTGTGTTGTTATTTCCCCATGTGCTTGAAAACTCTCTGAAGGGAAGTATTGTCCTTTCTCCCTATATTTGTATCTCTAGCACTTATCATAGTGCTTGGCACATAGTAGGCATGTAATAAATATTTATTGCTGGCTGACTTTTCTCACAGTCAAATGTCTAAAGTGCCTTCCAGGTAACACATTTTAGATTAAAAGATACTTTTTAGAGTCAACATTGTATGTTTTATGTCCTCTTCCAATCTAACATCCAATGCTTTAAAGTTCCTCCCTAATCTGACATTCTATAGACAACAATTCTGTAGTCCATCCCAGTTCTGCCATCCTGTGTTCTAAGCCCTGACGTTCAATGTCAAGAGTGTGGAATATACTATACACCAGTCACTTGCAGCCCACCAAAGGATTTTGTTAGACTGTCACATGTTAGTTCTATAGTCACTGGAGACCGATTGACAATGGTTGTTTGCTCTGGGTCGTATGACAGCTGCCCAAAATCTTTGGCAAACCGCAAGTAGCCCATGAGACATATGTTCTACAGGCTGGTTCTAGGTTCTAATGTCCTGTTGAAAGTTATGTTGACTCAGTGACCCATTGTCCACAGCACTGCTTGGCAATCAGTGTTGGGGGAAGCTAAGTTGTGGTGGCACTAGGTCTGCTCCTTTTTTTTCGCATTACCTAGTTTTTGTTACATGCCACACACTTGTGATGTTTGCACCCTTACCTGCAAACTGTCATTTACTTGTTATCTTGACTCATGAGTGTATTGGATACAAGAGAGGTAGAGATGCACATAGTTGTCAGTCTCATTCTCTCTTCCAGAGTCATCGAAGTTCAGTGACAAGGTAAAAGTCAATACAAGTTGTTCCCGCCTAACCATTACGCTGGAGGAAGTCTTAACATGTAGGGAGTAGACACCCTTCCTAACTCCCTGAAAGGATTAAGTTCTGTTAATCACCCTCAATAGAGCATCTGCTGAGATAGTTTTCCAGGGTTTGGCATGTGGTAAAACTTCTTGGAACCATACGTGAGAATTTAACACCAGTTAAACACCAAAGGTGCATAAGTAGCTTAGAAAAATTCTCAGTTGAGTCCTTACATCAGAAGTGCTAGTCTCCTTTGAACATTAACAGAAGTAACAGTGGTCATGATGGTGACGGTGGTAGTAATTAGTGTCTTTTTTGGTTTTAGAATGAGTATATAGCAAAAGAAGAAAATGGCTCTATACTTATGATGTGATTTCTGAGAGGGAAGGCCATAGACGATTTGCTTTTATCTTGCTCTATGGTCAGATGTATCTTCATGATGGTGATGAAAATAAATGCATGAAAAATGAGGACTGGAGTGGGCCAGCCAAGATGGCAGAAAAGAAGCTGGGACATCCTAGAGCTCTCCCCCAAACCCCTCAAAAAAAAACAGCTACAAAATGACTCTAAACAAATTCTAGAGCAACAGAAGCTACAAAATGAGAGATGTAAGTACGTTTCCAGCCCAAAACAATAAGGAAGGTCAAAAGGAAGGGTGTATCATACCAGGCTGGGAGCAGAGCACACATCTCTGGGACAGAGCTGGAGCAGGCCTTAGGGGACTGAATTGGTGGCAGCTGCACTGTACCAACTAGCTGCCCTGAGGACAGATATGAAAAAGAAAAAAAGAGTTTAGTGAGAGCGTGTTCGCTTTTTTGCATTTCCCTAACCAGTGGTATTTTCATCAACTGCAAGCCTGGACTTCTGGTCTCATCTATGCTGTTCTTATCCATGTTGTCTTAGTTCTTGACTTTCTCCATTGGAGGTGGTAGCAGGTGCTAGGTTTCCTCTGTTTCTCATCTTTCCATGATTAAATTCGGGGCTCATATAGTTGATAGTCTGACAGTTTCTCTCTATAAGTTAGTTGTCATACGATAAGAAGAAATTTTCTCTGACTTCATCTATTGATCATCACAAAGGGTTCCCTCCGCATCCAACAGACTATTTGAAACTCAGGGATCCACGAAAAAAATGGGAAGCAAATCCTACACGTAGGGCAACCCTCACAAGTACTGTTTCCATAAATTAGAACTTTATCCCTAAGAGACTGTGTACCACGATGTCAATGCCTTATATGTTTGACTTTTTACACCCATTATCACAAAATTTGGGTACCAAATTTTCTCCCAATTAATCCCCTCCCCCCACCGAGCATTCTAATTTCCATTATCACCCATCTGCTCTCTCTTCTACCATCCCTCCCATCTCTTGTCCCTGTCTTCTCTTTTGTCCTGTAGCGCCACAAGACTTTCTATTAACCATTAACTGTATCCCTAATTTCCTAGTAGCAAGAACAATACTAAACAGTTGTTCCTAAAATTTTGAGTTCCAAATCCTCTCCATCCCTCCCTCCCCCACCCATTCCCTTTGGGAAGGCAGGCAAATCAATATAGGCCATATATGTCTAGATTTGCAAATGACTTCAATAATAGTCGTGTTGTGCAAGACTAACTGTATTTCCCTCCATCCTATCCTGCACCTCATTCTTTCTATTCTATCTTCTGATCCTGTCCCTACCCGAGCGTTGAGTTCAAATTTCTCCCTCCTCCCATTGCCCTCCCTTCCATCATCCCCATAACCCTGCTTATGCCCTTCTCCCCCACTTTCCTGTATTGTAAGATAGGTTTTCATACTAAAATGAGTGAGCATTTTGTTCCTTCCTTTACTCGAATATGATAAGAGTAAACTTCATGTTTTTTTCTCAGCTATCCTCTTTTTCCCTCCACTAAAAAGTCTCCTGCTTGCCTCTTGAATGAGAGTTAATTTACCTCATTCAATTTCAACCTCTCTCCTCCCACTACATTTCTCTCTCACCGTTTACCTTAATTTCTTTTAAAATATGGTCCCATCCTATTCAATTCACTCTGTTCTCTCTGCCTCTGTATGTCCGTGCAGGTGTGTATGTGAGTGCGTGTGCATGCATGTATATGTGTGTGTGCGTGCGTGCGTGTGTGTGTGTGTGTGTGTGTGTGTTTGTGTGTGGACCTACCAACTACCCAGATACTGAAAAGTTTTAAGAGTTACAAATATTGTCTTTCCATGTAGGAATGTAAAGAGTACACCTTTAGTAAGTCCCTTATGGCTTCTCTTTGCTGTTTACTTTTTCATGCTTCTTCTCATTCTTGTGTTTGAAAGTCAAATGTTCTTGTCAGCTCTGATTTTTTTCATTAAGAATGCTTGAAAGTCCTCTATTTCATTAAAAGACCATTTTTTCCCCTTAAGTATTATACTCAGTTTTGGTGGGTAGGTGATTCTTGGTTTTAGTCCTAGTTCCTTTGACTTCTGGAATATCCTATTCCACATCCTTCAATCCCTTAATGTAGAAACTGCTAGATCTTGAGTTATCCTGATTTTATTTCCACAATACTGGAATTGTTTCTGTCTATCTACTTGCAATATTTTCTCCTTGACTGGGAATTATGGAATTTGACCACAATGTTCCTAGGGGTTTCTCTTTTTGGATCTCTTTCAGGTGGTGATCGATGGATTCCTTCAATACTTATTTTGCCCTCTGGTTCTAGAATATCAGGGCAGTTTTCCTTGATAATTTCATAAAAGATGATGTCTGGGCTCTTTTTTTCATCATGGCTTTCAGGTAGTCCCATAATTTTTAAATTATCTCTCCTGGATCTTTTTTTTTTCCGGTCAGTAGTTTTTCTAATGAGATATTTCACATACTCTTCCATTTTCTCATTCTTTTGGTTTTCTTTTGTGATTTCTTGGTTTCTCATGAAGTCATTATCCTCCATCTGTTCCATTCTAATTCTGAGAGAACTGTTTTCTTCAGTGACCTTGTGAACCTCTTTTTCCATTTGGCTAATTCTGCTTTTGAAAGCATTCTTCTCCTTATCGGCTTTTTGAACCTCTTTTGCCAGTTGAGTTAGTCTATTTTTCAAGGTGTTATTTTCTTCAGCATTTTTTTGGGTCTTCTTTACCAAGGTATTGCGCCGTTTTTCATGCTTTTCTTACATCTCTCTCATTTCTCTTCCCAGGTTTTCCTCTACCTGTGTAACTTGATTTTCAAAATCCTTTTTGATCTCTTCCATGGTCTGAGCCCATTGGTTATCTATTTCGGATGTTTGGATACAGAGGCCTTCGCTTCTATGTCTTTCCCTGATGGTGAGCATTGTTCCTCCTCATCCAAAATGAAAGGGGGAAACATCTGTTCCCTAAGAAAGTAGCTTTCTATGGTTTTATTTTTCTTCCCATTTCTGGTCATTTTCCCAGCCAGTTACTTGACTTCTGAGATTCCTGTCCACTGCCGCCTAGATCCGCCCAGCTAGTGCTTGGGGTCTGAGATTCAAGTGCTGCTCCCCAGCCTCAGGGCTTTCAGTGGTGGGCGAGGGTGCTATTCAATGTTAGCTTAAGTTCTGCTGCTCAGGTGGGGGCAGGGCCGTCTCCCAGTCTCAGTTCCCTTAGGGGGTTTATGCAGAGACCTTCACTAATGGAGCAGAGTTTCTGTCTCCTCCGGGAATCTTGGGCTGCCGCTGCCTCCCAAGGGAACCTGACTTATGGAGACACCCCAATCTCCTCTTGACCAGCCCCGTTGTTTCTCTTACTGACCTGTAGCGCCTGTAGGTGCAGGAACCTTCACGGCCACCGAAGCCTCGGTCCCTGAAACCTGCTCGTATCTGCTCCTCTCAAGGCCATGTGGCCAGGGCAGAGAAAGTGTGGGCTCTGCTGTCTGGTGCGCAACGGACCTTTGGGGTCGGTTTTTCAGGGCTCTCTGGAACGCAAATCTCCTAAACTGCATTGCTGCGCAGCTTGCAGTACTCCAGAATTTGTGGGGAGTTCTTTTTACAGAAAATTTATGGGCTTTGGGTTCCGTAACGAGCATACGTGAGTGAGTCTATCTACTCCTCCATCTTGGCTCCTCCCCCCCACCAATGCCTACCTTATATTAGACTCATAAATACATAAGTCTTAAAGGTAATTTTTCCCAGTACCTTCATGGGTTTTCTTTTTTATTTCTAAAAAGAAAAACAGAGCAAAAAGTCTAAATATCTCTATAGAACTCTAGAAATAAGAGTAATTGTAAAAGCTATTGCTGTTATTTTTAGTTTCAAATGTATGTTATCACTTGATTTGGCCTCTTGCTGACGTTTCCTGTCTCATTCATGAGTCGTGTATATATGTGTATTTGTGAACCAGGACATGCTTCACTCTTGGTACCAAGGGACAGATACTTGAAGGAAGTGACTCCTATGAGGACCATGATTCATGAACCTGGGAAGAAATCCTTTCCGTACAGATTTCCTGAAGAATTTGTAGAATTCTAAGGGTAGAATTATGAGACTAGGGCCTCCTGCATCTCGTTTTCATACTAGATCTATATGACAACAGAAGCTACTTTTCCAAGACTTCCTGAGTCCCATGTTTTCATTATATATTCAAGAGTTGTCTAAGAGTTTCCCTGTCAAAACATGAGTAATGAAAAAGTGACTCTAGTCCCATAATGCCAGGGTGGTCCGTATCACGTGTGTATACCCAGGTATTTCCTAATTTAAAAATTGAGGGAAACATATTATGTTCAACAATCACTTCATCTTAATTACCACCTGTTACACCATCCTAGGAACTTTCTACATTATTATTTTCCAAGTAATTAGGATCAAAGAAAAATTTTCATCTCAAAGGAAGCTTCCACAAATATTTCAAGGAAGTTTCTCTTTGATATGGCATAGGAGAAAAAACTTTCCCTTTGTATGCAGCCCAGTGGGACATACACCTTTGAGATACTCCAGATTCTCATTCCCAAGGGAAGAAAAATATAAGATTACCAAGACCTTCCCCAGACTCAGGCTATGGACAGAGTATAATGTCTTATATCTTCTTCTTTTCTTTTTTTTTGCCTTCTCAGGGATATACTATAAGTAGAAAGCATTTTCCTTTCCTATATCACACTATGAAAATTACTAAAATTGCAATATTATTAGGCAGTATTTTTCTATACTAAATATGATCTGGGGAATATGTTATTGTTGTTGTTGTTATGCAATCATGAACGCACCTTTTCTCCTAGGCCCATTGCTCCTAACATGTCAGCTTTAAGATATACAGCAGAGAGGAGCAAAGACTGCAGAGTAGAAAGATTCATATATGCTAGCTCCGAACTCCCAGCCCATAAATTACCTATGAAAAGAACTCCCAACAGGTTGTGGAGCACTGGAAGCCACCCAGCAACAGAATGGAGGAGATTTCTGCTCCAGATAGACCTGAAAAATCGTTACTAAATGTCTGTCACGCACCGGACCGGGAGCAGAACCCAGCCCCTTGCCCACACGGTCCCGTGAGGAGCAGATCCGAACAGGCTTCAGGGACCGAATCTCCAGTGGCCACGAAGGTCCCCCCACCCACAGGCACTACAGGTCAGTGAGAGAGACTTCTGGGCTGGCCAAGAGGGGAATGGAGTATCTCCATAACTCAGGCCCCTCAGGATGAAGCGGTGGAGAAGCAGCAGTCAGGAGCTCCTAAAGCAGACAGGACCTCGGTTCCATTGTTAAAAGTCTCTGCATAAACCCCGTGAGGGAACTGAGCCCTGTGAGGTGGCCCTGCCCCCACCTGTGAACCATATCTTAATCTCTCACACTGAATAGTTGCCCCGCCTTCAATTGAAAGCCCTGAGGCTGGGAAGCAGCAATTGAATCTCAGACCCCAAGCACTAGTGAGGCAGGGGTGGAAGCTCAGAAGTCAAGTAACTGGCTGGGAAAATGCCCAGAAAAGGGAAAAAATAATAAGACCGTAGAAGGCTACTTTCTTGGTCAACAGATGTTTCCTCCTTTCCTTTCTCATTAAGAAGAATAATGCTTACCATTAGGGAAAGACATAGAAGAAAAGGACTCTGTATCCCAAACATCTGAAAGAGATATCGAATGGGCCCAGGCCATGGAAGAACTTAAAAAGAAATTTTGAAATTCAAGTTACACAGGTGGAGGAAAAACTGGGAAGAGAAATGAGAGAGATGCAAGAAAAGTATGAAAAACGGCTCATTACCTTGGTAAAGGAGACCCCAAACAATGCTGAGGAAAATAACACCTTGAAAAATAGGCTAATTCATTTGGCAAAAGAGGTTCAAAAAGTCAATGAGGAGAACAGTGCTTTAAAACGCAGAAGTAGCCAAAAGGAAAAAGAGGTTCACAAGCTCACTGAAGAAAATAGTTCTCTCAAAATTAGAATGGAACAGATGGAGGCTAATGACTTCATGAGGAACCAAGAAATCACAAAACAAAAGCATAAGAATGAAAAAATGGAAGAGAATGTGAAATATCTCATTGGAAAAAGAACTGACCTGGAAAATAGGTCCAGGAGGTAAAATTTAAAAATTATGGGAATGACTGAAAGCCATGATCAAAAAAAGAGCCTAGACATCATCTTCCATGAAATTATCGAGGAAAACTGCCCTGATATTCTACAACCAGAGGGCAAAATAAGTATTGAAAGAATCCATTGATCACCACCTGAAAGAGATTCAAAGAGAGAAACTCCTAGGAACATTGTGGCCAAATTAAGAATGCTCAGGTCAAGGAGAAAATATTGCAAGCAGCTAGAAAAAAAAAACAATTCCAGTATTGTGGAAATACAATGAGGATAACACAAGATCTAGCAGCTTCTACATTAAGGGATCGAAGGGCGTGCAATAGGATAATCCAGAAGACAAAGGAACTAGGACTCAAACCAAGAATCACTTACCCAGCAAAACTGAGTATAATACTTCAGGGGGAAATACGTTCTTTCAATGAAACAGAGGACTTTCGAGCATTCTTGATGAAAAGACCAGAGCTGACAAGAACATTTGACTTTCAAACACAAGAATGAGAAGAAGCATGAAAAAGGAAACAGCGAAGAGAAGTCATAAGGGACTTACCAAAAGTGAACTGTTTACATTCCTACATAGAAAGACAATACTTGTAACTCTTAAAACTTTTCACTATCTGGGTAGGTGGTGAGACCACACACGAACACATACATACACACATGTACACGTGTGCACGCACACACACATACACATGCACGCACGTACAGAGACAGAGAGCACAGAGTGAATTGAATAGGATGGGACCATATATTAAAAGAAATTAAGGTAAATGGTGAGAGAAAAATGTAGTGGGAGGAAAGAGGGTGAAATGGAATGGGGTAAATTATCTCTCATTCAAGAGGCAAGCAGGAGACTTTTTAGCGGAGGGAAAAAGAGGAGAACTGAGAAAAAACCAGGAAGTTTACCCTCATCACATTCGACTAAAAGAGGAATAAAATGCACACTCATTTTGGTATGACAACCTATCTTACAATACAAGAAAGTTGGGGAAAAGGAGATAAGCAGATTGTGGGGAGACGAAGGAAGGGAGGGCAATGGGAGAAGGGAGCAATTTGATGTCAATACTCCGGGACGGACAGGATCAAAAGAGAGAATAGAAAAAATGGGGGGCAGGATACGATGGAGGGAAATATAGTTAGTCTTGCACAACACGACTATTATCAAAATCATTTTCAAATCTACACAGATATTGCCTATATTGAATTGCCTGCTTTCCCAAAGAGAATGAGTGGGGAGGGAGGGATTGGGAGAGGTTGCAACTCAAAGTTTTAGGAACAACTGTTTAGTATTGTTCTTGCTACTAGGAAATAAGAAATACGAGTAATGGGGAATAGAAATTTATCTGGCCCTACAAGATAAAAGAGAAGATGGGGACAAGGTAAGGGCGCGATGATAGAAGAGAGGGCAGATTGGTGATAGATGAAATTAGAATGCTCGGTGCATTGGGTTAGTGGCAGGGGATTAATTGGGAGAAAATTTGGAACCCAAAATTTTGTGAAAATGAATGTAAAATGTTTAATAAATAAATTTATTTTAAAAATATATATACAGCATAAAAAACAGAATTGTCTATCTGCTGCTGGTAAGTCAATATACTTTCAGATTTTCTCCCCTCTCCATCTCATTGTCAGTGTCTAGACACCAGATTTCCCCACATAATTGAAGTCATTTAGAAGTATTTATTACCTACAAGACCCCTATCACTAAACATAATTTCTGAGGAAAGGGACTGAGGGACAACTTGAAATGGATAACATTTCTCTAACATTAACATCAGGGTAAACATACTGAGATTTTGTTGGTTGTATATGACTGTGCTGGACTCTAAGAGACAAAGTCATTGAACATAGTACCTATCGTCCAAAGGCTTACTCTCAATTTAAGAAAGTGGGAAAGGATAAAAACAATCAAATTCCATATTAGTCAACATAAAGCAAGATTTCAGTGATTGTTATAGAGAAACAGTTCTATTCAGCTTAGAAAGAGTAGCTTGTTGCTAAAAGGCAGGGTGTGTAAATATAAGAGGCTTAGTGCTCTATCAACTCTACCACCTAGCTTCTGTATGCATTTGCACTGTCACAATTATTTTAGATATTATAATCTTCCTAATGAATTATTATATTGATGATATACTTATGTGCTGCAAGAGCATTATCGCTCTCTCTTTGCCCAGTGAATAAAGCAAAATATCTCAATTCATCATTCAGAATTAACTTCTAAATTTACTTCATTCCCACGCCCTCATGCCATTTAAGGTTCTTCCTTCATACCCCAAACTAAGGAACTGTTTCCTTCTATCTTCATATGTTTATTTCTCTATTTCCTCAAGACTCACATTCTCTGTGGAATTGCCCCTGAATCCTTTCCTTTCCTTGTGAGTCTCCCAAGCAGAACTAATTACTCCTTCCTTAAATTTCTCCTATTTAAGTTTTCCCGAATTTTTTCTTGACACTTTCAATATTATCACTTTTCTAGGAGTGTGCTGAGCCGTATGGTACCTACTTCTGAATATCTAATTTGTTTAATTCTCAGTGCTAACATTCAAACCTTGAAAATCAGATGTTATGAATCAAATTTTATTTTGTGCGTTGTTTCTTGATTATCTAGACTTAAGAAAGGAATGATGAAAATTTAGAATTCAAATTTAATTGAAAACGTGTCACATGTGTATACATACACACATATGCACAAACATATATATATATACATATACACATATACATATATACATACATACATATATACATAAATACACATACATACATACATACATATACACACACACATACCTTTCGTTTGGAAAGCCACCTATTAAGCATGTACCAGTATACTCCTGGAAGACGCAATGCATTG
The DNA here is from genome assembly GCA_023548195.1 of Bettongia penicillata ogilbyi. NCBI lineage: Eukaryota > Metazoa > Chordata > Mammalia > Diprotodontia > Potoroidae > Bettongia > Bettongia penicillata. The sequence continues at coordinate 298,425 of JAJHZJ010000316.1, read as the reverse complement.
TGCATTCATACTCCTTATCTATACCCCCTCCACCATACACATATATTGCTTGTTTTTTAGTGTTTTTTTTTTTTAGTAGAAAGTCCTAGAGGACAAATCTGTCATGTTTAATTCTATTATTATAGGTATATTATAGGTATTTTCTACAAATCCATCCATATTTGATCTGAATGATGATCTTCACAGATGGAGCAACTTTTCCAAGTTCACTTAGGTAATAAAATGGCATGACTGGGCAAGTATGAGTATGTGAGTGTGTTTGAAATGGAAAATTCCACTTCATTCTGTCAAATTTATACAGTGTCTAAAATATTGTCATTCGTGACTTAATTCATTTGGCTTTCATTTTCATAGTCTTGATTTTTATTTTAAAATATTAAATACTAATTAATGACAGCACAGAATAAAACTATCCACTCACATGTGTTCCTGACTTACAGAATAACTTCTTCTCCAGACAGAAAAAAAACGGTGCTTCTTAAAACACCTTACATATGTATGGACATGAGAGATCAGAGAGATTAATTGGAAGACCTCAAAATGGTGTGTTTGATCCTTGAGATTGTGGTCCACGTAAAAGAAACTGTATGGGAAGTGTCACCAAATACAAACTTCAATTGGAATTGGGGTCTATTCCCAAAATTTTGGTCAGAGTGTCTTGCCCAATGGCCCTTGCAGAGTAAGAACTTTCTGTTAAAATAGATTATTCCTTGCTCCTTGTGATTCTAGCTTAAAGGAAATTGTTTTATTTAGAATTAAACCTCTGGAGACATAAGGTAAACCAGATTTTGATCCCATAAGTCTCACCAAATCTTTGTCAGATGGGACTTAGGATGGGAATATGGATCTCGTTATTCTTACTCAAAAACATAAGATAAGTAAGTAACGTATGGTATAACATTGGACAGTGAGAAATATAGTTGCATTAAAGAAAATGAATTATATCAGAACACGACAGAGAGTATCTGAGTGGATATCAGCGGTGGCAGAAGACTTAATACTGTAATCATATTTTAATATGAATCATACCAAAAGAGGTGGGAGATGAGGAGTTTGGGGAAAACATTACAAGCTATTCACAGAAGTTTGTAATTTATTAATGCATAAATCCAGTTACCCCAAAATCAGTTGAACCTCTCTGTGCCAAAGAATGGAGTAGCTAAAAACTCCTTCATGTGCCTTAATGGTTATTTTTCTTCAAAAGTAATTGGACGCCAAAAACAGGAAACTATATTCTGTATCTGATTATTATCATTATGAAAGAACGTGGGATGGAAAAATGGGGGCTATGGTGACAGTTTGTGATAAAGAAGAAAAAGAAAACTGAAAAGTCTGACAGGAATATATGATTTGGGCAAAGGAGATTACAAAGCTTTCAGATGAATCAAATGAAGGGTGGATAGTATCTCAAACAATAAAAATCTTCTGACAATTCTGACCCATGAAGAATATGATTCTTGAAATAAAAGAAGCAGTTAGGAAAAAAAAAATTGAGTCGTAAAAAGATCCATGTGGATGCACAAGAATACACAAGAAGATCATCAGAACTCTAAATTAGAAGGAAAAAATAATAGAAGATTGAAGCAAAGGTATACTCGACTCTTCTGAGAAGTATCAGCAACGCTAAAGCTCAAGATTAAGTAAAGTCTATATGAAAAGCTGATCATTATGTAAAAAACATTTTGGGAAAAACAGAACAATCAGAGATAGCAGAATTGTGAGAGTTTTTAAAATTCATTTTTCTTCTAGTTTTCCAATAATGCATGTATTTTGGGATGAATCATGAAACACCAAATATATCCAGAAGGATATTGATAGTACCAAATAAACAATGATATAAGAAGAAATGTTCCAGTTGACATTGATGACTTACAAGTCACATTGGCTAGGAGAACTACATGTGTAGAATCTGAAAGACCGAGTGAGTGTGATTGAAAATATATTTCGCATAAATTTTAAAATATCTGAGATAATAGGGGAGAAACTGAAGCATGGATAAAGGCTTAAAATCCAGGGCATTCAGCTTATTTTCAATTCTAAGTTATAAAACAGATCATGATATTAAATGAAAATGAACAAACATACATAAACATATGATCACATACACTTAACTTTACTTCATAGAAAAATATCTTAAATTTATTTTATTTTTTTCACACAGGATCCCTAATCCGGTGAGAAACAATATGATGTATTGGTTCAAAGAATGAATTTATGTTCTATCTCTAGAAAGTAAAAAGTATATGAACATAGACAAGTCCCTCAGTCTCACATTGTCTGAGAGAGCCTTTCCAAGAGTATAAGTTCCAGAATAGTTACTCATTTACATAGGCAAAGAGAGTTTCGATACCCAGAAACAGTTGGCGAATGATGGGCCTAAATTGGTAAATTAAGAGAACATTTAAAGTTTAGATACTGGATTTGCCAGAATATTTGATAAAATATTCCATCCTATTAATGTAGAAAACAAAGATATAATTTAGATGATAATATAATATGATAAATTCGGAACAGCTTCAATCAAAACTCAAAGGGAGGTCATTAGTGAATTCTTTGCAGTTTGAAAGGAGATCTCCAGTGGAAAGCCAAAGTATTACATGCCTCTTGTTATGATATTAAACATGGTTATCAATGACATAGAGACAAAGCATAGATAGTCCGATTATCAAGTTTGGAGATGATATAAAGAAAATGGAAAAGACATTTATTAAGCACTGGCAATGTGTTAGTCACTGTACTAAATTCTTGACAAATATTTCATTTTATCCACAAAGCAGTGAGAAAATAATAGCATATTGAGAACAAATGATAAGGATTCAAAAATATTCTTTTCTTTTCTTTTTCTTTTTTTATTTATTTAACTTTTTACATCCATTTTCACAAAATGTTGGGTTCCAAATTTTCTCCCCTTTTCTCCCCTCCCCCACCCCAATACACCGAGCATTCTAATTTTCCCCATCACCAATCTGTCCTCTCTTCTGTCATCCCTCCCTTCTCTTGTCCCCATCTTCTCTTTTGTCCTGTAGGGGCAGATGACTTTCTATTCCCCATTAACTGTATTTATTATTTCCTAGTAGCAAGAACAATACTAAACAGTTGTTCCTAAAACTTTCAGTTCCAAATTCTCCCCATCCCTCCCTCCCCACCCATTCCTTTTGGGAAGGCAGGCGATTCAATATAGGCCATATCTGTATAGTTTTGCAAATGACTTCCATAATAGTGTTGTGTAAGACTAACTATATTTCCCTCCATCCTATCCTGCCCCCATTGTTTCTATTCTGTCTTTCGATCCTGTCCTTCCCCGAGTGTTGATTTCAAATTTTCCCTCCTCCCATGGCCCTCGCTTCCATCATTCTCCCCACCTTGCTTATCTCCTTCTCCCCCACTTCCCTTTATTGCAAGATAGGGTTTCATAACAAAATGGGTATGCATTTTATTCCTTCCTTTAGTCGAATGTGATGAGGGTAAACTTCTTGTTTTTTGTCTCAGCTCTCCTCTTTTTCCCTCTACTAAAAAGTCTCCTGCTTGCCCTTGAATGAGGTATAATTTACCACATTCCATTTCACCCTCTTTCCTCCCACTACATTTCTCTCTCACCATTTACCTTAATTTCTTTTAAGATATGGTCCCATCCTATCCAATTCACTCTGTGCTCTCTGTCTCTGTATGTGCGTGCATCTGTGTATGTGTGTGTGTGCGTGCACACGTGTACGTGTGTGTGTATGTGTGTGTGTGTGGTCTCCCCACCTACCCAGATACTGAAAAGTTTAAGGAGTTACAAATATTGTCTTTCTATGTAGGAATGTAAACAGTTCACCTTTGGTAAGTCCCTTATGACTTCTCTTTGCTGTTTACTTTTTCATGCTTCTTCTCATTCTTGTGTCTGAAAGTCAAATTTTCTTTTCAGCTCTAGTCTTTTCATCGAAAATGCTTGAAAGTCCTCAGTTTCATTGAAAGACCATATTTTCTCCTGAAGTATTATACTCAATTTTGTTGGGTAGGTGATTCTTGGTTTGAGTCCTAGTTTCTTTGACTTCTGGAATATCCTACTGCATGCCCTTCGATCCCTTAATGTAGAAGCTGCTAGATCTTGAGTTATCCTGATTTTATTTCCACAATACTGGAGTTGTTTCTGTCTAGCTGCTTGCAATATTTTCTCCTTGACCTGGGCATTTTGAATTTGGCCACAATGTTCCTAGGAGTTTCTCTCTTTGAATCTCTTTCAGGTGGTGATCGATGGATTCTTTCAATACTTATTTTGCCCTCTGGTTGTAGAATCTCAGGGCAGTTTTCCACGATAATTTCATGAAAGATAATGTCTAGGCTCTTTTTTGGATCCTGGCTTTCAGGTAGTCCCATAATTTTTAAATTGTCTCTCCTGGATCCATTTTCCAGGTGAGTTGTTTTTCCAATGAGATATTTCACATTCTCTTCCATTTTTTTCATTCTTTTTTTCTTTTTTCTTTTTTCTTTTTTTTTTTTTTTTTTTTTTTTGCGGTTTCTTGGTTTCTCAGGAAGTCATTAGACTCCACCTGTTCCATTCCAATTTTGAGAGAACTATTATCTTCAGTGAGCTTTAGAACCTCTTTTTCCATTTGATTAATTCTGCTTTTGAAAGCATTCTTCTCCACATTGCCTTTTTGAATCTCTTTTGCCAATTGAGTTAGCCTATTTTTCAAGGTGTTATTTTCTTTAACATTTTTTTGAGTCTCCTTTAACAAAATATTGAGCCGTTTTTCATGCTTTTCTTGCATCTCTCTCTTTTCCTTTCCCAGTTTTTCCTCCACCTGTCTAACTTGATCGTCAAAATTCTTTTTGAGCTCTTACATGACCTGAGCCCACCAGACATCCACCTGGGATGTCTGGGATACAGAGGCCCTGACCTCCACATCTTTCTCTGATCTTAAGAATTCTTCCTCGTCATCAGAATTGAATGGTGGGAACATCTGTACCCCATCAAAATAGCTTTCTATAGTCTTATATTTCTTCCCTTTTCTGAGCATTTTCCCAGCCAGTTACTTGACTTATGAGATTCCTGTCCACCCCTGCCTTGATTCGTCCAGCTAGTGCTTGGGGTATGAGATTCAAATTGGCTTTCCGCAGAACGTGCGGCTGCTATTCAATGTGAGCTTAAGTTCTGGTGCCAGGGTGGGGGCAGGACCGTCTCCCAGGCTCAGTTCCCTCAGGCGGTTTATGCGGAGACCTTTGTCAATGGTTCTGAACTTCTGTCTGCTGCTCCGGGAGTCCCAGGCCGCCGCCACTGCTTCTGCTGCTGCCTCTGCTGCTTCTTCTGCTGCTGCCTCTGCCGCTGCCTCCCGAGGGCATCCGAGTCATGGAGACACCCCGCTCCCCTCTCAGCCAGCCCAGTAATCTCTCTCACTGACCTGTAGTGTCTGTGGGCGGAGGGACCTTTCCGGGCGCCAGAGGTTCCGTCCCTGAAGCCTGCTCGGATCTGCTCCTTTGGGGCCATGCGGCCAGGGCAGCACAGGTGTGGACTCTGCTGTCTGTGTGCGATGGACCCCTGGGGACGCGTCTCCAGGGCCCTCTGTAATGGAAATCTTTTCCACTGTGTTTCTACGCCCCTTGCAGTGCTCCAGAATTTGTGGGGAGTTCTTTTTGCAGGAAATATATTGGATGTGGGTTCAGAGCTAGCATGCGTTAGTCTTTCTACTCTGCCATCTTCCAAAAATATTCTTGATAAGCTAAACGTTTAGTCTACAACTTTTAAGATAGGTATTAATAAGAATAAATATACTTATCCTCAGGTTCCACAATTCCAAGAAAAAATGCACATTATTAGATATGTGTTTATACAAAAGTAAAGAAAGCTCAGGATATTTTAGTGAACTCAAATCTTTATGGGACATACACACACACACACACATATATGTATTTGTGTATCGATATATATATATATATATATATATATATATATATATGTCTATAAAGCAAAAGGAGAATTATACGCATGTGTGTCTCGGACAAGTAAAATTATCTTGATGTCAAGATGTAAAGAGTCACTATGTCCTTTAAGGAAGGCATGATCACGTTCAGTCGTGTCCAATTTTTATGATCCCATTGAAGTTTTCTTGGGAAAAGTATTGGAGTGTTTTGTCATTTCATTTTTTAACACATTTTACAGAAGAAACTGAAGCAAACAGGGTTAAATGTCTTGCCCAGTTTCACAAAGCTAGTAAGTGTCTGAGACCAGTTGTGAACTCATAAAGAGGAGTTTTTTGTTTGTTTGTTTTTTCACTCCAGGCCTAGTATTCCATCTACTACACTTCATTGCTGCTCAAGGAAGATTATTGATCTTTCGTACTCTTCTCCAGTAGGACTGTGAGTAGAACTTTATCTTCAGTTGTGAGTGTTACTTTTTACAATGTGTATCAGTTTTCAAATAGTTTATTAGATGATAAACTAGATATGAAAACAAGTCAACGTTATTCCTACTGCTGACCAGAGAAAGTAACTGGATATGTTTGTCTTAGAGATGCAGACATAAGTGGGGAGAACGATTTGAAGGCACATCAACATATTCAGTCAATTAATAAAAAAATCATTCAACCACTACTATTAGTCAAAGACTATGCTGTGTGCTGTATATATGTAGATAACAACAAGCACGTAAAAAATAAAACAGTCTTTGACATAAAAGAGCTTGTCTTCTATTGAGGAATACAAGATTCACGTACATTTTTACAAAAATTATGCAAAATCAATGTACTTTTGTCATGGGCAGAGCATATAAAAAGGATTCGAGAAAGAGATGGAATTGTCCTGTGATGAACATTAGGAAGACAAGTTTAATTGGACAATGGATTACCTGAAGAGGAACATTTTCAATAAAGCTAGAAACTTATATTAGAGTCTGATTAGGAACATATTTAAATACCAAAAGAAGAACTTTGAATTAGTGGCCAAATACAAGGAAATTTGTGCAGGTTAAAGGGAGACAAGTTCAGATATATGCTTTAGGAAAATCATATGGCTGATATGGGAGAGACATTAGTTCCAGAAAAGAATGCAAGAAGTGATACGAGAAATTCAAAGTTGAAAATGTGGATTTAATCTGTATTTGGGGGTTCATTCCTATTAAGCTATCCAAGATAAATATTATGGTGCCCTAAAAAGTGAGTCCCCTAGGCTCTCCTAGAGTCTTCAAACAAAGGTTAGGTGAGAAATTGTCATCTTTGAATCCCGGTTTTCTTCAAATCCCTACTATAATCCCATATTCTACAGGAAGTCTTCCTCAATCCAAATCAATTCTAGTGTCATCATATTAGTGTTTATTTGTTCAATTTATTCTGTATATAGCTCATTTATACATAACTGTTTGCATGTGTTCACTCATTTTAGATTGTCTTTTGCCTTTCTTCGTGTCTTCAGCACTTAGGACACCGCCTGGCATATAGGAAATAGCTAAAAAATGTTTGTTGGACTGACCACTGATGGATATTGTAGTCATATTCTCTTTTCAATTTTGGACTATATAGCCATTGAAATCTCTTCCAAATGGACTATAATGATGGTATTCTGTGATTTTTTTCCGGCAGGAACCATGGGAATGCTGACTGAAATAAGAGTGATGTCATCTTCGTCCTTTTTAGGGTTCTCTGATTACCCAGAGCTCCAGATCCCTTTGTTCCTGGTATTCCTGGTGATATATACGATTACCGTAGTGGGAAACTTGAGCATGATTGTTATCATCACGATTAACCCCAAATTCCACACCCCCATGAATCTTTTCCTTAGACACTTGTCTTCATTAGATTTCTGTTACTCTACTGTAATTACACCCAAATTGTTACAAATCTTGCTTGTGGAAAACAGAAGTATTTCTTCTGCTCCCTGCGTTGCGCAATATTCTTTTGCTGCTATCTGTTTAGCCACAGAGGCCTTATACCAGTGATGGCCCATGACCACTTCGTGTCAATGTACAATCCCTTGTTATATGTCATGTCCCCAAAACGGTGTGCCCTATTACTTATAGCAGTGTACACATGGGACTTAATTTCGTCTAGCATATTCATCTACTCACTCCTTATATTCTCATTTTGACTTAATTTCTTCTAGCATATTCATCTACTCACTCCTTATATTGTCATTTTTCGGTTCCAGTGTTATTAATAATTTTCTCTGCGAGTATTCTGCCATCCTTTCTGCCTCCATCTCTGATAAGCATGTTACGGAAACGATCTTTTTTATCCTTGCTAATTTTAATACATTTTTCACCCTCAATATTGTACTGACATCCAATGTTTTTGTCTTTGTCACTGTCCTGAAGATGCATTCAACTAATGGGAGGTATAAAACCTTCTCTACTTGTGCCTCCCTCCTGACAGGTGCTACCATCTTGTTTGGAATCATCCTCTTCCTGTACTGTGTTCCCAGTTCCAAAAGATCATGGCTTCTCTTAAGAATAAACATTGTGCTTTATACAGTGATGATCCCCATGCTGACCCCCTTAATATACAGTTTGAGGAAAAAAGATGTGAATGAAACTATCAGGAAATTAATAGAAGTACCGTCTAGATGGCCCAGTGGATAGACTATGTGGCCCTTGAGTCAGGAGACTCAGTTCAAATTTGGCCTCAGAGATTTACTAGCTGTGTGACCTTGGGCAAATCATTTACCTCTGTTTTCTTCAGGTTTCTCATCTATAAAATCATCTGGAAAAGGAAATAGCAAACTACTCCAGTATCTTTGCCAAGTAAACCCAAATGCAGACAAGAAGAGTCACACATGACTCCTTAACAAAACAGAAAACAAAATATTTTCTCATGAAAATTTCTGGTACTTATGATTCATCTTCTGGTTGTCACAATCTGTGGAAATTAGTTGGAATATTTACTTAATGTATTCCTTACTTTAGCGTAATGTAATACTTTTCTAGTATACAATATTTGGTTGGTACATGTACCCATAAGAGTTCTATGAGCCTATTTATAAATGAAGAATCAATATTATTTAATGTGAAAATGATTACTTCAGAGAAAGAAAAAACAAAACAGAAACAATCAAATAACACCACCCCAACAAAACAAAAACCTTTATTCATAACTTAATGGGACAAAACCAGCTTCATACCAAAAGTGACCTTCTATAATTTGGTGGGAAAATAAATTTACTCACTTCACCTAATTGGATATCTATTTTCTTTCCTGCAATCTTCTCTTCTCACGAAAGTATGATGAGAAAGGATAAAAAAGAGGTTAAATCTTTGTATGAGGAGTTTGGTTAGTACTTAGAAACACTCATTTGAGCATCAACCACTGACAGCGTTGAAATAGACATAGAGTTGACTAAATATTCCAGCAGTGAATCTAGGTGACTCATTTCATTGTTGTGTAACATATTCTTAGAAATTAATACTATGTATTGGTAGTATGGAAACAAAACAGAAGTGCTTTGTACATTCCTCTTTTGATGTGAATATTGAAGTCTTAGAAATAAAACTCCTTTATTTAAATAAAATAAACCACATTTTCTTTTTTCCTTTTCCTGGACTTCTCAAACATTTTGTCCCAGAACCCCTTCATAGTCTTAAAAGGCAAAGAACCCCAAAAAAGTTTTGTTTCTCTGATATATAGCTATGACTATCTACCATTTAAAAAAAATAAAATACCATAGTATTAGTATGATTTCATAATGGTTTTTTGCCTTAAGCATCCCATGAAACTACCCCATTACTTTCCTGTAGTTTCTGCTACCTGAACTAAAATCCCATCTTTTTACAGGAAGTCTTTTCTCTGCTAGCTAAAGAACTAGACAGAGAGATAGAGATATATAGGTATATTCCTGTCTGTGTACATATAAATATAGGCATATCAGTATATGTATACATACACACACGTCTATATATACATGTACATGGCTGTGCATATGTATGTACGCACGTGTATATATGTGTACAAATGTATATACTATATATGTGCACATGTGCATGTGTATATCTATATCTATATCACCTTCCACATTAAATTCTAAGCTCCTTGAGGACAATAAGTGTCTTTTGCCTCAGTTTGTTTGTGCAGAATTTAAAACAGCTCTTGCCAAATAGCAAATGCTTACAAATGTTTATTAAGTTAGAGTGAGTAAAAGGGTTTCAGGGACCACGAGATCTCTTTGGCCAACACTTTGAAAATTACTGCTTTAAAATTTTCTCACTTCTCTCCTTCTTTCCATGAAAAAGTAACTGACAATCTATATTTTATTCTAAACAATGATAAAATTCTACAATAGGTCTCGAGTATCTATGAAATAGTCTGGTTTCAAGGCTAAGGTGCATATAAACTGCATATGGATCTTTAGAGCAATAAATCAAATAAATCAAGTCAATGCCAATGTATTCAGTACCTATTTACCTTGTATTCTGTTAATCTTTGATCTAAGAAGAAAGGCAAAAGTAGTCCTTTCCAACAAGAAACTAGCAATCTAAGTGGAGATGCAAACATCTATGTACAGAAGAGATATATACAGACTATTAATATGAAAATATCTAGAGATTATTTTATAACAGCTGCTACCATTGAAACTGATCAATATTCAGACTTGCAAGAGGCAAAATCCAGTTCATTATAAGCTTCATCAAAGGCCTAGAGTTCTTACCTAACTCTGAACAATGAAACGAGATTATTTCCAACCTTATCTATTCTCCAATTACATCAGAGAAAGAGAATTTAAAATAAAAAAGAAGATATGATTTTGGATTGTAGCTGCCAGAAAGAAGTAGGAATTTAAGACCACTGGAAGGAGAAAGTAAAAGATCTACATTTCAAAAGACATGCCTGAGAGATTTTCATTTAAAAAAAAAAGTGCAGAAAAAAGTCTCATCAGATCTAATATGTCCATACGCAATTAAGATAGGAAAATTCTGGGATTCACAACAGGGAGATAGATATTATAAATTATTTTACCTTTTCTATTTTTTAATCTCAATCAAAATAAGTACAAGTCATAGATATTTTGGCCATCTTCAGAAAATCATTGATCAACTATATGACTTAAAGTCACCATTCTGGTCCCAAATGATAATGAAAGAAAGGAACATTTAAAAAAAATTCTTTTAGACAATACATGTGAGATTATATCAGAAAGAAGACACTCATGTTATATGGAGGGGCAAGGGAAGTCTTACTTACTGCAAGTATTGGAATTTTAGCTGAGACCTTAAGAAAACCATGAGAGGCAGGAGAAAGAAACAAGGATTAGAGAGAAAATCCTAGGCATGAGAGGCAAATTCACAGAGAAGGAAGTTGAAAAATCTTCAAGAACAGTAAAACGGTTAGAATCATTGGATCATAGAGTTTGTGGAAAAGAACAACATAAGAAAAATGGAAATGTAAGGAGAAACGGGTTGATGAAGACCTTTCAAATCTAATCAAAGGTTTTCATATTTGAAACTGGTGGAAATCAGGAATTAACAAAGTTTATTGAATAAAGGAGTGGTCAGACCTACACTTTACGAAGATCATTTTCATAGCTCAGAGTTGAATGGGATGGAGTATTTAGAAACTTGAGGCAGGACGATCATCCAGAGGAATGTCTCAACAACCCAGGTGTAAACTGATAAGAACTGAAACTAGAATGGTATCATCGTGAGGGCAGAGAAGAATATGTATCAAACATATGCTGAGAAGGTAAAAATCGATAGTATATTGTAACAGATTGAAGAGAGAGAGAATAAGAAATCAAAGATGATGGTTGTTTATTACCCTTGTTAACTGGGAGGATGATAGTGTCCTTGACAGTTGGGAAATTTAGGAAAAAGGGAAATCATGTTTGCAGGAAAAGATAATATCTTTAAGTTTAGACACGTAGACTATAGTGTCTCCATTTATCCAATAAGAAATTTGAGATATGAGACTGGCAATGCAAAGTGAGGTTAGGGCTGGATAAATACATGTGAGGATCATTTGAATAAATAGGGTAATTGAATCCATGGGAATTGATGATATGACCAAAGAAATAGTAAGTAGAGAGGAGTATAAAGATACTTATATAATGTCAGGGATGGAGGATATTTTCTCAAAAGTGTATTCCCAGGGTTTCATTCTTGTTGGTGGCCTCCTCATTCGCTTAATATTTTTTTTCTGAATTGCTTATGAAAACTTTATTTTAGAAAGACAAGAATTTCTGTAAACATTCCCTGGTTTATGTACAGAAAACGACAGCATTAATGGTCATTAAGAAGTCACTAAAAATGTCAAATTATTTTCATAGTACTCTGTTTACTGGAAAACAGGAGCGTGTTATAGAGGGAAAAACAATAAAAATGTTGTGATAACGTTTTGAACCAAAGAGCCAAAGGACCATTTATAAATCATGAGAAAATTTATTTAAATATATGGGGAGAAGGTTCTCCAATAAGTCTTCAGTAAAAGACAAAGGACATGTGAGACGAAATAAAGTAACATTAGGGATAAACCCTTCAAATGGAAAAAAAAAAAAGATTCTTAACGTAGAAAGAATCCAAGGTATGAATACCTTAAATGTATATGCAGGTGTCAGGAATTCAAAGATCCCCCTGGGAATAGACTTTTTTTTCACACTTTCGTTTAGCCAAACATTTATATTAAATCCCCTAAAGTATATTGAACCTGAAAATGACAGAACTGAAATTAATCACACTAAGGAAAAAAAATGACTTACATAGGAAGGATCATTGTTTTCCTCCCCCCCAATCCCCAACCAAGGCAAGCTTTCTATCATTTGCTGACTTGAGTAGAATAACATAATAAAAGCTCAGCCACTGAGGGAAAACAAAGGAAATTATGATTCTAGCTGAAAGAGCGCCAGAGAATTCCAGATAAAGAGACTGTTAACAATTCTGTTGAAGGGACATGCAGTATCCTCTCAGCTCCAAGTCAGCAGAAGAAAATACGTTTGACTCTGGTCATATGTTCCAATTCATGCATGTGTGTAACTATCATTAAACTTGAAGTTCATGCTCATTCATCCACTCTTTCTGGTTTTGGGATGTATTTGGGGAAAGAATGTGGAAAACATTGTATCTTTTTTTTTTCTTGCTATGCCTTTGAAGGGTTAGAACACTAATGGGGACTCATGAGTATGAGTTTCTTTCTCCCCTTTCTGATACAATAATTCTTTTTCCCCCAACTCAGATGTTTCTGCATTATAGGAAATGCCTTAGAATTTCAGGTAAATTTATTCTTCATGCCTATTCAAAATTCAACCCGCATTTCTCCAGTTGTTAGATCCCTGATATTACTGAGGAACTCTTGCTAGAATTCACAACCAAGGCAATAATAGTTCAAGGAAGTAAAATTAGATGAAACAGCAAACAAAATTAAAAAGAAAAGAAAACCTCTGTATATGAGGCAAAGCTCCCATATAAAGAGATTAAGCATAAAGAGTTAATCTCTTGGGCTTTTGAGTGTATACATGAGAACCTGATCTTATGGATATGCGGCATATAAGGCTCTCTTAATCATGCAATAAGTCTATGTATGTTTAAACATAATAAAATGCCAATATTTTCAACTAGATACTAGCATTTTAGTGTCACAAAATTTAGTTTTTCATATTAGCTTCAACAGAAACAAGTGAGTAATAATACAAACAGCATGTATATATAGATAGTTAATGAATAAGTAAACATCTGAAGAAAATATTTCAAAAAGAATGGCTTATAAGGGAAATATACAGAGAAAATAAACAAACATGCCATTATAGCCTAAAATAGAAGAGGGAAAATCATTGCCAATTTCTCGAGGAACTTGAAGGTAAGGTCATTAAAAAAATGAAAGTTTCAGTTTAGGAAATCTCCTCAAGGATAATCATGAATGTGAAGGGATCAGATTAGCCCCAACATATAACTACAACACTTGCCAGGTTCACTCACTCAACTCACACCAAATGGTTCCTCATTTTTTTTCTCCACCAACAAAGTTCTACAAGTAATATTATGGGAGATAATCCACCTAACCTCATAATTAGACTATTTTTTCCCTATAAGTCATTTCACATTTACTTAAAAAATATAGATGCTAAGAATTTGGTCAATATATGCATAATGTTAATATTAAGTCAGTGTTTGTAGTAACTTTCAGCAAAATGCAGTTATTTTATCTCTCTTAATTTGATCTATTATGCCCTAGATTTTTCTGATACCATGATTGCTTCCCCAAGTTCTTTATTTTTAATTTCAAATAAATATTAATTGGTTTTGCTTCATTGACTTATTTTAATTATAAGTGTATTTTTTCTCTTTTCAATATATTTCTTTTAAACAAAATATTGTTGAATTCTCTTCTAATCCATTCAACTATCCTCTTCCCTTTTAAGGGAGAGTTTGTTCAATCCCTATTCACAGTTATAGTTATGGATTGTATATTTCCTTTCGTCATATTGGCTTATATATCTGTTCTTCTCCTTGTTTCCTTCCCTGTTTTGCTTCTGTATGTCGTGTAAGGGCTCTTCAAGATAACTAATATTTGTAATGTTAGTGTTTGTTGTGCCTTAAGGCAGGATTGCACATACACCTTCGTTGTACCTAACATTTTTTCTACTTTTTCAGTCTTTTGAGTCTTTTAATATCTTTTGATATCTTATGGAGTCATTTTCTATTTAATTCTAATTTTCAAAAGTGTATTTTTGGATAAGATTTTGTACCTCTTATTCCAATCCGTCCATCTCCTTTTCATAGCTTCCTTCCATGGTTTTCCTTATTTTTTTTTTCATCTACAACTCTCATTTGCTTTTCAAGTTATGTGATCTGGGATAAATTCTCTTCAATATCTTCCTGCAAAGTTCAGACCTATATAAGCTCCCAACCAGGTTTTCAATCATAAACAATGTCTATTTACTTTTCCCTAATTAGAAATTCTTTGTTATTAGACAAAGTCACTCTTATTTTCCTAGGAAGTTCTGCAGATTCAAAGGATCCCCTTTGGCATGCAGATGATTCCAGCCTGATTATTCCGTTTTAGGCTTCAGCCTGGGATGATGGTTAGAACTAAGTCCCTATTCTGATCCTCAGATCAGAGTTACACAGCTACTCATTGATCTATGTTCAGTATATAGGTAGAGACCTCTCTGCCACTCGTTCTCAGTCTATCCTGAATTATTAACCACGATTGTGTAATGAGCTATACAGCTATAAGACGACTTTTTTTTCTCATGGTCTGCACTAGTTCAAGGACCTTTGGTCACCTCTTCCTACCCCAGTGCGTTGTCTCGGTACTTTTATAGCTCCGAGGTGCTCATATGCTCTACACAGTGCACTCCTGACCAAACTATTTCTACTATCTGACTTTTCTGTTTGTGTCATACAGAAACTTGCCTGGAAAAAATGCTTATATTTTCCCCCTTGGATTTCCAGATCAAAATTTTATCTGGTGCATTTAATTAAACATTGTGGGAGAACTAGACTATACTTTTTCCTGCTATTTTGTCATTTTAACTTTGACTTTTAACCCTTGGATTTTCAAGATATCAAGAGGTTTGGTGGTACAGTCTTGAGTTTTGATGCAAGTCTGTGGGTGTCTTTGTATAATCCTGCTGCCAAGCGGTGATTTTGGTGGTAAAAAGGGCATAATGAGGAGTAGGTTAAAGGTTAGGGATTAGTTTTATCTGCATACAGTTCATTAAATTGTTAATTTATTGGGATTTTCATTATCTGGACTAAGGAAATTAAAAAAAAATATTCCATGTGATTAATTCCCATTTTGGAAATTTAAGAAATTGTGATGTTAAGAGAAAATGTTTTGACATCCACCTTGATAAAAATTTAATAAATGTGTTTTAATTGATTCTGATAATGTTGTAAAGATGGGTTTTTTTTGTACCCCCAAGGGAGGTGTTGCTGAATTGACATGGGAGACAAAGGGAAAAGCATGTCCCTAACTGTTGTAAGAACCATAGAGTGTTTTAATGGTACCTTTGCTTGGTCTCTGGTAATTCATAAATTTGAGATAGAAGGAAACGACAAACGTTATGCAGCCCAATCTCTTCATTTTACGTGGAATAAACTGATTTGCAGCATGATTTAAAGATATGTCTAAACTAAGAATATTATAATAAAAAGTACCTACTTCTTAGTAAAGATTTTCAGAACCACAGATTTGGAATTCAGAATATAATGTCAGACATGTTAGTTGTGTATTTTTTCTTTTTACTTTTATTTCTTAATGTCAGTGCTTGTTGTTTGGATGGTGGAAGTTTCCATGAGTAGTTTATCTAAAACAAAAGAGCAACAAAAACAAAACAACTGTGATAAAAGGAAAAGAAGGCTCATACATTTGGAGATACAAGAAAAATTAGAGATCATTTAGTCCAACGCCTTTCTTTTACAAAGCAAGAAAGTGAAGTTCAGAGAAGTTAAGTAAATTGTTTAACGTCCAAATTAAGCAAACAGAGTGCAAAATTTATTCCTCGAGATTTAAGAACAGTCTTGTTTGTTTGTTTGTTTTTAATCCAGTATTATGTATTACATCTCACTGAGGCAAAGTGAAGAAAAGTGCATCAAATTCCTAAAGAAATGTGGAAAGATGGATATCACTATTGTTATTTGAGTTTGTAATTGATATTTACAAAATCACTATTGTTCTTTTATTTTATTTTTCACCATTCGATCTGCGCGAAAAGAGGTCTTTGTGGTCCTATTCATGCTGAACAAATACCTATCTGTTTTACTCCTAGTAATAAGGATGATCTTTTGAAAGAGGTTTCTACAGAGATTCGTAATGGCTTTAATAGCTCTGAGGAAAGATGTCCTCTCAATGCAGATTATCTGCATAAATGGTGCATGATGCTAATGCGAGAACTATATGGCTTTATAAGTTTCATAAAAGTAAACCTCTAGATTAGCGCCTCCTTTCCAAGGATTATCTGGACCTATCATAAGCCAAGAGACCTCTGACTTGTAGATATTTCCTGCAAGGACATGGATATAAGAGGCAATTCTATTCATCAATCTCATGGTTATGAGTTAAGGACAAAGAGAAGTCTCATCTTTGATGCTGAAGAAAAAGTATTGAGGTCATAAATTATTTTAATCCTTAATATTTACTGTTGTGTTACTCTAGAAATTTATTTTTCTAGTCTGGACATACGCAATGTAGGTTTTAATGATATGCAGTTCAAAAGAATAGAAAATTAACTTCTGAAGGGAAGTCTTCTATGAGATTTCATGGAAATTCCTTTCAGAGGAAGAGACAGAGGAGAATCAGAATTCCTCCTAATGGCTTGTTCAGGATCCAGAGGGTAAAACTAAGAACAGATTCTCCACAGACTTGTTCCCAAGGTTCCTAGAGATGAATTTCATATCTTCTGCAGCATTCCTAGATACAGTTCCAAACAAAGCATAATGACTTGTTTTTTTCTTACCTTCTATCTACTCAGAGCTACATTATGAAATGAGGAGAAAGTTCTCCCGTATTAGTCTGTCAGAATTATTATAATTTTTAATGCTTCATCTCTATGGATTCTCACTCCTAAAACTGGTATTACTAAAAATTTTTGTTTGCTTACTTTTGTTTTTTGTTTTTTTTATTTAAGTTTTCAATCATGGACGTATTTTCTCCACCAAGTTCTTTGTTCCCAGTACCTCAGTTCTCAGAAACATATCAGACACAAGTATCCACCTTCTGTTGAGCAGCTTCATGGAGATGTTGTCCTTCCCCTTCCAATGTCAGTGATGACAAAAGAAATCTCTTTTCAATTCAATTCTGTTCAACGATATGTAAAATGTGCTTCCAGGAATAAGGAGGGTGAGTGAGAATGTTCCAAATCTGTTTTGTCATCAGTCAAGTCAACAGCGAAAGAAGTATTTATTAAGCACCTACTATGTGCAAAGTACTATATTAAGTCATGGGGATATTCTTATTATTATTGTACAGTGGAGCATAAGGCAAGGTAGGAGTTTACTAAATATTATAAATAACTTGATAGGTAAAATTGAATACACAGATATAGGAGATAAACTAAAAACTAACTGGAGGAAGAATTGTATACTCCTTGAAGGAAGAAAAGATTATAAAGAAATAAAAATACAGGATTAGGCAAGAAGACAGTCCTTACTTAGTGTGAGGTGTTTCAACCCTCCACCTTACTGACACTTTTTTATTCTCTAATAGAATCACAATTCTATTATTGGTCAAATGGAAAGTTATTATTATTGTTGTTGTTGTTGTTGTTGTTATAGGTATATAATATATTTATTATTATGTAATATATTTATTGTATTTTTGATATATATATATATATATATATATATATATATATATATATATATATATATATAATTGTAGTTCTCTCCCCATTAGCAAGAAGAGATAACAAAACTTACTCATGGAAGGTATTTTTATTCATTTTTCCCCTGAGGTATTTTCATTAAAATTTGTGTTCTCTTATGTGAGATTTTTTCATTATATACATAAATATATTATTTATAAATTATAAATAAGATGTGTGTATGGAATATAGTTATAAATAATTACATTTTATAAATAATTATATTTCATAATTACAATATCATTGGAAAGAGATTAACTGGAAGGTACCTTTTGAGAACTGCTGGAAGGAGCTTAAATATTAAATCTTTCTTGAGGGGCAACCTTGTTCAAAACAGAGAGCATGGGCAAAATATGCAGGTAGAACTGGGTATTCAGAAGATATGTTCAGGTTAATAAATGCTGAAATGATCAGGGTAGGGGAAATATGGAAAAAATATGCGTCAGAACAGGGGACACATAAAGAGAACTACTATTATTACCCATATATACTACAAAAAGCTTTGATGGTAGATAGATGAGAAATAGATGAGGAATTTGTGAAAAGTGGGAAATAAATAAACGTTTATTAAGTGCCCATCCTGTTTCAGGAACTCTGCTATGTTCTTTACAGATATTATCTCATTTGAATTTCAAAACAACTACTGGAGTTTGATATTATTATTATCATTATTTCACAGTTGTGGAAGCTAAGGCAAAGAGAAGTCAAGTTTCTTTCCTGGTATTGAAGAGTTAGTAAGTTTCTGAGGTCAAATTTCATCAGAGATCTTCTTATATCCAGCCCAAATTTTATCCACTGTGCCACCTACCTGCCTCTAGGTGGCAAATATCACCAGCCTAAAAGTGAGGAATGATACAACAACAATGTAGAGATTCAGTTATTTAGATATCGGTTGGGCATTACCATAAAAAGACAGAGCGTAGGTGTTAATCCTCCCTATAATAATGCAACACAGTGAATTAAGAACCTGCTTGAACGGTGACCCAGAGAGAAATCATTATCGGTTTCAAGTTATCTGAAAAGGACTTCTCTAGCCTAGTACCCCAGGGTTATACGTTGCTATGATTTTTATTATAATCTTTTATTTGTAGTATAATCATATCGCATAATAAGTATAGCTATATAATCTCACTATATTTATTAACATTATAATGTAATATATGTAGTTATATATAAATAGTTATATGTGTTATATATCTGTATATATCTATATCAATCTCTCTCTCTCTCTATCTATCTATCTATCTATCTATATATATATTGTTATTAAGTAATAATTTTAATGTTGGCATGGACTTCAATTACTTCAAAGGATTCCAGACTTGGAAGATCTACATACGTAAGTTCCTCTAATTCAATGCAAATGAGAATGTACTGAAGACAATGAATTCTGTAAAGATTTAAAAATTAAGTTGTTTAATTGATACACTGCTGCAAGTCAAAGATTGAATAGTGAATCAACAGCACTTCTTAATTACATGTCATGTGTCAAGTGCTACGTCAGGTTAAAAATGAAGCAAAACTCATCGTCAGAGAGTTCACCTTATTTCACAGGAATTGAAATATACATATATAACCGTGTTAAACATATATTTAAAATAGAAGGTAATTTTTAGGGAAAAAATTCGTAGCTTGAAGGAAGAAGATCATGATTGGATTCATGTTGAATCCTGAAATTAGAAGGAAAATTTGGATTCTAAAATATGAACTTCAGGAGACAGAACATTCTGAAAATGACCCCAGATGTTGTAAATAATTGGAAGGCAAAACAAAATCTAGTGTCAGGTGAGGAAGAAAACATGAGCAACTTACTTAAAAATGAAATGTACAATGAGGGATGGTGTATGAACATGGAAAGGTAGATCAAAGTTAGGTTGTAGAAATCTTTAGAGGAAAAAGAGAATCCCTGGATAGTGACATGGTCATACGTGAGTTTTAGGAAAACTATGTGGTTGCAATAGAAGAAAGATTATCTCTAAAATGAAACACAAGGAGCACTGGGAGGAAATTTTAAGGAAAATGTAGGCTTGGTGTTGATTGAAACTGCATCCTAAAATGAACTATCCAAGTAGAATGGGGAATAGGGGTGCCCCAATAAATATCTTTTCATTGAAGGTCTTCAATAAAGATTAGGTGGCCAATTGGCAAGTGTATTATAGAGGGGGCATTTTTCCATTATGAGTTGGAGTGAAAAATCCATCAAGATTTGTTCCAATTCTGAAATGTTTTAGTTGTGTGGCCCCGTGTATTCTTTCCAATAGAAGCCATCGTGAATGCTGAACAAAATCAGAGTGATGTGAGCATCTTCATTTTCTTAGAATTCTCTGATTATCCAAGGCTCCAGGTTCCCCTCTTTCTACTATTCCTCACTATCTATGTGGTTACTGTGGTGGGAAACCTGGGCATGATTTTGATCATCAGGATTAACCCAAACTCCACAACCCCATGTCCTTTTTCCGTAGTCACTTATCCTTTGTGGATTTCAGTTATTCAACTCTAATTACACCCAAACTCTTAGACATTTTATTTGGGTAAAAGAGAAGCATTTCTTTTGAAGGCTGCATTGAACAGTTCTTTTGCAGCTACTTGTTTGGTGATGGACACCCCTCTGCTGGTGGTGACGAATTATGATCTCTTTGTAACCATTTGTAATCCGCTACTACATACAGATGTCACGTCCCAGACACGATGTGCCCTTGTGATTGCTCGGGCATATAGATGGGGAACAATTTTTTCTCTCATATTCATCTGCACTCTTCTTATCTTGTTATTTCATGGGACCAACATCATTAATAATTTTCCCTGTGAGTATTCCTCCATCCTTACTGACTCCTTCTCTGAAAAAACATGTTACAGAAATAATCCTATTTATCCTTGCTAATTTTAATACATTTTCACACTTATTGTCGTACTCACATCATATCTTTTTATTTTTGTCACCGTCTTGAAAATGCATTCGGCCAGTGGGAGGCAAAGAGCCATTTCCACCTGTGTCTCTCATCTCACAGTTGTTACAATCTTCTATGGGACTATTCTCTTCCTTTATTGTCTACCCAGTTACAAAATCTTAAGGTTTATAATCAGAATGGGCACTGCTTTTGTACAGTTGTGCTACCTATGTTTAATCCCTTAATATACAGCCTAAGGAACAAGGATGTGAAAGAAAACATCAGGAAAATTATGAGACACTAAATTATTGCATCTCTAAAACGATTCTATTCATGATACATTTTCTATCTGAATGTCACAATGTTTCATTAACGAATTCATTGCTACACAACAACTTCCAGCTTATATGGGAGTGGATACTGGACCCATCTGTATTAGGACTGTGAACTTATAAGTAATTGGAGAACAAATATGCAAATTGGGATAATCACTGGAGAGAGAAATGCACACACATACACACATACTGATTGATAGTTAGCTCCATAGGATAACGGTTGCCTAAGGACTTTACAGAAACACCTTACATTGTGGATAAATTAAAAATACTAATTTTTGAAGATTACACAGGTTTTCTCTTTCGCCAACCTTGTCATAACTGTATTTCACGGGGAAGAAGGGAAATATAAGAATGAACTATAAATGTGAGTAGTAAGGTTTGCTAGGTAAAGTTACTTAGAGCAAAACCATTAGGAAGTGACCACTGAGGTTGTTGCAAGGTTTTTCCCGTCATGCAAGACTGTATCAAAGCAGAAAGCTAGCACAATTAATGGCAAGATCACGATTAGACTGTCAAAGTTCAGTAGAGCTTAAAATACTACCTGGGACGTGGCAAGTGATTAATTCATGTTTGTTGATCAGTAAGGAGACATAGAGAACGGGATACTTCATCTGTTTTTTTACATGAGTAAGTCCATTTAAGGTACTGAACTCTATTTCAATTAAAGAAATTATGGTTTCTTTGTATTTTTCCCCTTAAGTTCTGATTTTTCTTCCTTCTAAGCCAAATATTTTTATTATTATTATTTTATTATTATTATGTCTTTTCCTGGCGTTCATGAATTTGATTTATGTATTTATATACATAGAGGTATCTAGATTAGCAAATCTTTAGTGTATTTTCGTTGTAATCCCTTGAATTTTGTTTTATGTATTTAAGAACTTTGTTCTGAGGAGTCAAAATTTTTACCAAACTACTAAAATAGTCCATAAAATAAAAGTGACCAAGAACCGAAAATTTAGGCAATAAATAGCTTTTGCAAAACTGTTGAAATGCTAGTTAAGTTCACCTTCAAAGCCAATGACTGTGAAACTTGGTATTTTTTCTTAAAGATTTAAAAATTCTACCACTGTGGAGTGGAGGATTACTTCTTAAAGCTATCTCCCTAGGATTATATGTCCAACTATGACTTTTATTTTCCATGAATAAAGTTTAATTGTCCTATATATGCAGAAAGTGTGTCCCTCTTTAATTTGCCAATAGTTTCTAGCAACCTTGATTATTCTATATTCATGATATAAGAGGTAATATTCCTCATGTTATTGTGTTTACTAGGTCAGAGAAGTATGTTTCAGGTGAATGAGCTTAGGGTCATCTTGAGCATTGTCCTAGCAATGTAACTGAACTAATGTTCAGACACACGAGGGCCAAAGTTCCACAGTACTGTGAAATCCATATTTGTGGCTTGAATCTTAAGACTTCCTAGGCACAACATGACTTTCTTTCTCACCACTTGCGGTATTGTTTACTTGAACTGAAAATTCTGAAATTTGGCTATAATGATAATAATTTAATAAATATATTAATAAAGTAATAAATACAGTATTCCTTGCTCCACCAATTTGTCTATAGTATCAGTCTTTACACCTATATCATGTTCCCATTTGGATTTTATTCTTGTGTACAGTGTCAGGCACTGGTCTATGCCTAGTTTCCATCACTCTTTTAACCAGTTTTTTTCCCAGAAATTTTTATCAAACATTGTGTTCTTATCCCAGAAGCTGAGGTCCTCAGGTTTATCAAATAGTAGATTCATTATCTGCTGTGTCTGGAGTACCTACCCTATTCCACTTGTCTACTTTTCTGTTTCTTAGCCACCAAGTGCTTTTGATAATTGCTGCTTTATAATACAATTTGAGATCTGTTAGTGCTAGGTCACCTTCCCTAAGTTTTTGGGTTTTTTTTGTTTTGTTTTGCTTTGTTTTGCTTTGTTTTGCTTTAGACCCCTTGATATTTGGACCTTTTGTTCTTCCGGATGAATTGTGATGCTATTTCTTCCAGCTATAAAAATATAATTATCTGATAGTTTAATTGGTATGACACTAAATAAGTAAATTAATTTAGGCAAAATTGTCATTTTTAGTATATTAGCTCAGCCTAGCCACGAACAATTCTGTTTATCCACTTACTTAAATTTGACGTTGTTTGTGCAAAAAGTGGTTTGTAATTGTGTTCATATGGTCCCTGGATTTGTTTTGGCAGGCAAACTCCCAAGTATTTTATCGTGACTACCTTAGCTTTAAATGATATTTCTCTTTCTATTTCTTGCTATTGGACTTTGTTGCTCATATTTAGGAATGCAGAAGATTTGTGCAGGTTTATTTTGTAACCTGCAACTTTTTCAAAGTTGTTTAGTATTTCAAGTAGTTTTATGCTTGAGTCTCTGGGATACTCTAAGTATATCACCATATCATCTGCAAAGACTGATCACTTAGTTTCTTCTTTGCCTATTTTTATTCCTTCAATTTCTTTATCTTGTCCAATTGCTACAGCTAACACTTATAGTACCATACTGAATAATAGTGGCCATAATGAACATTCTTGTTTCACCCCTGATTTTATTGGAAATTTATCTAACCTATCTCCATTGCATATGTGGCTTGCTAAAGGTTTTAGGTTGATACTGCTTATTTTTTGGAAAGTTCCCTTTATTCCTGTGTTCTCCAGTGTTTTTGATAGGAATGGGTGTTGTATTTTGTTGAAAGCTTTTTTACATCTATTGCGATACTCATGTTGTTTTTCTTAGTTTTCTTGTTGATATGATGGTTAATGTCAATAGTTTTCTTAATATTGAACCAGCACTGCATCACTTGTATGAATCCTACTGGGCATAATATATTATTCTCGAGATAAGATGCTGTATTCGTTTTGCTGAAACATTTTTTAAAATTTTTCATCTGTATTCATTAGAGAAATTGGTCTATAATTTTCTTCCTGTTTTGTCTCTTCCTGTTTTAGGTATCAAAACCATGTTTGTATCATAGAAAGAATTTTGGAGGACTCCTTGTTCCCCAGTTTTCAAAAATGGTCTATGTAGTGTTGGAATTAACAGTTCCTTAAATGTTTGATAGAATTCACTTGTAAATTCACCTGGCCATGCAGACTTTTTCTTAGGGAGTTCATTGATAGCTTGTTCAATTTCTTTTTCTGAGACGGGTTTGTTTAAGTATTCAACTTCCACTTCTGTTAATGTGGGCGATTTGTATTTTTTACAATACTCATCCATCCCGTTTAGATTATCGAATTTGTGGGTATATAGTTTGGCAAAGTGATTTCTAATTATTGTTTTAATTTCCTCCTCATTGCAGGTGAGTTCAACCCTTTCATTTTTAATATTAATATGATTTTCTCCTTTCTTTTTTTAAATAAAATTGATCAAAAGTTTATCAATTTTCTTAGTTTTCACATGAAGCCAACTATTGGTTTTATTTATTAATTCAATAATTTTCTTAATTTCAATTTTATTAATCTCTCTTTTGGTTTTCATTACTTCTAATTTGGTATTTATTTGGGGATTTTAAATTTGGTCTGTTTCTAGCCTTTTTAGCTGCATGCTCAAGTCATTGCTCTCCTCTTTCTCTATTTTATTTATGTAGGTATTCAAAGCTATAAAACTTCCCCTATAGAACTACTTTTCCAGCATCCCATAAGATTTGTTGTGTTGTCTCATTATTGTCATTCTCTTGAATGAAGTTATTGATTGTTTCTATGATTCCTTCTTTAACCCACTCCTCCTTTAGGATTAGATTATTTAGCTTCCAATTGATTTTTGGTTTGTCTTTTCATGGCCTTATATTACATACAATTTTTACTGCGTTATGAACTCAGAAGGATGCATTGACTATCTCTGCCTTTCTGCACTGGATTGTAAGGTTTTTTGTTTTTGTTTTTTTTTTTTTTGTCTTAGTACATGATCATTTTTTTTGTAAATCTGCCATGTACCACTGAGAAAAAGGTATATTCCTTTCTATTCCCATTCAATTTTCTCCAGAGATCTATCATATCTACCTTATACATAGTTTTATTTAACTCCTTAACCTTTTTCTTGTTTATTTTGAGGTTAGATTCATCAAGTTTAGAGAGGGGAAGGTTGACGTCCCCCACTAGTATAGTTTTACTGTCAGTTTCTTCCTTCAACACCCTCAACATCATCTCTAAGAATTTGGATGCTGCACCACTTGGAGCATACATGTCTAGTCATGATATTGCTTCACTGTCTTTGGTGGCTTTCAGCAGGATATGGTTTCAATTCTTATCTCTTTGGATTAGATCTATTTCTGCTTTTGCTTTGTCTGGGATTGGAATTACTACTCCTGCTTTTCTTACATCAGCTGAAGTACCATATATTCTGCTCCAACCTTTGACCTTTCTCCTTTGTGTATACCCCGTTTTCAAATGTGTTTCCTGTAAACAATATATGGTTGGATTATAACTTTTAATCCATTTTGCTATCCATCTCCGTTTTATGAGAGATTTCATTTCATTCACATTCACAGTTATGATTACAATCTATGTATTTCCCTCCATCCACTTTCCCACCATTTGTGCTTTTAGCTCTCCTGTCTCCCCCTCTTCGATAGTATTCATTTTTCACCACCTCCTCCTGAAGGCTTCCCTTCCTTCTTTTAGCCCCCCTCCCTTTTAATCCCCTTTTCCCTCATTGCTTCTTCTCTCCCTTTTAGCTTCCCTCCACGTTTTCCCCTTTCCCCTCCTGCTGCCTTATAGAGCTAGTTAGGATTAACTACATAAATTCGTTGTTCCCTCCGTGAAACAAATCAGATGAGAGTACCTCTCAAACAATGCTCCCCTCTCTCCCCTCTTTCCCTCTACTATAATTTTGTATTTCTTCCTGTGATGTAATTTCCTGCTTCCTCCTTTACACACCTTCTGTTACAATCGCTTCACATTTTTAAATATATTTTTAAAACGATATCATTTCCTTTATACCTGTTCCCTCTGTGTATATCCCAGATGCACACTTCTCAAGATTAACAGGTATCATATTCCCCTATTGGGAGGTAAAGAGTTTGCCCAAATTGAGTTACAAGTTTTTTTTTTTTTTTTTTTTGCTTACCTTTTTATGATTCTCTTGAGACCTGCTTTTGAAGATCAAATTTGCTATTAAGTTCTGGCGGTTTTTGTCAGGAAGGTCTGGGAATCCCTTATTTCGTTGAATGACCTTCTCCTTGCCTGAAATGTTATGCTGAACTTTACTGGGTAGTTGATCCTTCTTTGTAGTCCCAAGTCCTTTGCCTTATGGGATATTGGATTCGAACTGCTTCTGTCTACTAATGTAGAAGCTGCAAGGTCCTGTGTAATCCTGATTGTAGCTCCTCGATATTCGAATTGTTTCTTTTTGGCTTCCTGTAATATTTTCTTCACTTGATAGTTCTGGAATTTGGCAACAAAATGTCTTGGGGTTTTGAATTTGGGATCTCTTTCGCGAGGTGAACGATGGATTCTTTTGATGACTATTTTGCCCTCTGAATCTAGCACTTTTGGGGAGTTTTCTTTGATGATTTCCTGGAAGATATTGTCCAGACTCGTTTCCTCATCACGGCTTTCAGGCAGGCCATTAATTCTTCAATTTTCTCTCCTGGATCTCTTTTCCAGGTCAGTTGTTCTTCCAACTAGATAATTTGCATTTTCTTCTACCTTTTCATTCCTTAGCTTTTGACTGACTCTTGCTGTCTCATTCACTCATTAAATTCTACTTACCCAATTCTAATCTTTATCAAATTGTTTTCTTCACTTAACTTTTGCATCTCCTTTTCCATATGTCCAATTTTTCTTTTTAAGGAGTTATTTTTTCCAGTTAATTTTTGTACTTCCTTTTCCATTTGTCCAATTTTCCCAGTTAGGTTTTGTGTTTCCTTTTCCATTTCACCAACTATTCCTTTTAGGGAGTTTTTTTCTCCAGTTAATTTTTATTCTTCCTTTTTCATTTGTTCAATTTTCCTTTTCAAAGAGATGTTCTCATCAGTGAATTCATTTGTTATAATTTCAAAAGCATTGACCAGTGTTTTTTTTTTTTTCTATTTCCTTCTTCAGCTGTTCCAGGAGAGCTGTTTGTGCATGCGAGCAGTTCATAGTCCCTTCCGAAGTTTCAGATGGAAGTACAGTCTCACCACTGACCTCTTTTGTATTTGTGTTTTGATCTTTGTACCCATAGAAAGATTCTATGTTTTTTTCACGCTTATTTTGCTTTTATTCATTTATAATGGTGATTGTGTGTTGTAGGTTCTGGTTCTTTCAGTTAGAAGCTGTAGAACTTGGTGTTGAGTTGACGTGTGAAAAAAACTAAGAGCAGGGTTTTTTTTGTCTTTCTCTGGTCAACCCTGGGGTTATTTTGTTAAGTGTTGGGGAGGGATGCTCTGGTCCAGAGAGAGCTCTTCAGCTAAGCTAAGGCAAAGGCAAACTCAGGGGATGGTGATTACTGCTGCCCTATTTTCTTCCTGTTTCCCCTGGAATACTGAGGCATACTTAGATGCTAGTTCTGCTTTCCATCCCTCTTGGGGCTCCTCTTTTGGCGCTGAGGCCTACCTGGGTCCTTGTGCAAGTTTTCTCCACCCTGGGTCCTCTGTTCTTCTGATTTGCCTCTGCCACAGAGGTATGTGAAGGAGTTTTTCCAAGAGCTTAGTTGAGGAGTTGCTCTCACTCCGCCATCTTGGCTCTGCCCCTCAAAGTCTTTCTTAAAATACTATTTCTGTATACAGTGTTTCCAAGTTCTGCTCATTTTGTTCATTATTTTGTGCCATTCTTTCCATGTTTTCTTATCCCGAAAATCATTGAGCTCATCATTTCTTATAGCATGATGGTTTTCAATCACAATTGTGTACCACAAATAGCTCAGCCGTTCTTCATAAACATGTACCAAATCGAATCTGTAATTTAAAATATGTGCTATTCCTTTTAAATACATAGTAAGTTGCCAAATTTTTTTCCTATTTTTCTCACTGCCCCTATCCTAGAGATGTGTACCATTAGATACACATGCATACACCTGTACAAATACATACACAAACACAAACATATTTATATAAAATCATTCCTTAGATACTTCTATTCATGAGTTCTTCTTCTGTAAGTAGATAATGTCTTTTTTCTTTCTAGTTTTGGTATTTCTATAAGTTAAAATGAATTAGTGGCTCAAAGGTCTTAAAACACCTTTGTTATTGCCATACACAGCATTGTCATTTTTCTAATCACTTTGATTTTCATTATTTTGTGCCAGTAGATCCAGGCTCAGTGACTGATGAACTCCCACCTGCCCTATTTTGTGTCCAATCCCCCTGGCTGTGCTAAGGAATGCCTTGGACCATGATTTTGTCACTTACAGGTTCAATACCTGCTGCCCCCCAGGGTTCAGGATCTCCTCCTAGTTAAATTAGATGGATCAGTCTGGGACACCTCTGGACCTTCCCCTGTCCCCTTCAGCAACAACAAGAGACAATCTTGTCCTCAATTTCCCTAATTTCCCAACCTGAGAGACTACTGTGCCCCTTCTCTTGATCCTATTCCTGATCTTTTCCCTGGGGAACTATTCTCTGCGTTTTTTGAAGTCAACAAGTGGAAGGTGAGAGTACTTACAGTTTACTCAACTATCTTGGCTCTTGAAAGTTCAAGTAAGTAAGTTTCAAACATTTAGTCTGTGGGCTGATATTATCCGGAGGGCGTGCTGCTCTTATCAAGACCCTGCATTTTTCTCTCACTTAGGTCTGCTTGACTCCCATCGTGGGCTGATATGTCTGAGAAATCTCACTACTGCTTCTGCTTCAGTATGCCTCGGATAATGCTCGGCCCAACCACGGTGAATTCTTGGCTAGTGCAGACTGTGCACTCTGCACTCACCCAGGCCTGTGTAACAGATGTTTCACTTCGACCTTCAGGGTTGTTCTGGGCTGGAAAATCTTCCACATTCTGGCTCCTAGCGAATTCTGCCACTCTAAATTTTATTCATATTCTCTTTTTAGAGGTATCTGAAGAAATTTGTGGTAGGGCTTAGGTACATGTGTTCTCTCACTCTGCCATCTTGGCCCTGTCCTCCGCCCACATATAGATATTTCACCAACATAGTTTTGTCATATATTAGAAGCTGTTATTCATTCATGTCACCCTGTAATGCAATCTGTTTATGTCTTTCTCATAGTGAGGCTTTCAGATGTGAAGATTGTATTCTGTCAGACAAGAGTAGGGAAGGATTTCCCAATACAAATGAAGAGATACTCTGCCTCTTTTAATTATCTAATATATAGCAAACTAGTGTTCTGTGAAGTGATATCTAACTGAACTTACAATTAGATATTCTCAATTCTTTCCCCCTTGTATGATGAAAAACTGTTAATCTTTCTATTATTCTCTTCAAATAAGAAATTTTCTGTTTCATTACATGCTCTTTTGTTTGGATATTTCCTACATTTATTATTTTTCCTATCATGAAAGTTAATGTTGACTGCTATTAAAAAGGAGTCAATTGCTACAAAATTATCTTGTCATTGAGCCAAGATCACACAATACGTCTCAGTCCATTTTCAGTCTTTTTTACTTTTGTTTTGCCACTGGACTTCATTGACTCTGGAGGAGAGATTTAGATTGATGAATTTGCAGTCCTGGATAAACAGAAGGGGCACAGCAGTCTCTCAGATTGAGAGACTAAGGAAATTGAGTGTAAGATTCCCTCTTGTTGTTGCTGAAGGGGACCAGTGCAGGTCCAGAGGTATCCCAGATGGATCCACCTCATTGAACCAGGAGGAGATACTGAAACCGGAGGGGTGTGAGGTATGGAACCCGTAAGCAAGAAAGTCAGGATCCAAGGCATTCCTTAGCACAGACAGGGGAATTAGACAGAAAACAGGGCAGGTGGGGGTTGATTAGCCACTGTGACTTCCTCTGCTTTATCTCAAGGGAGGAGGAAACCTCCTGTGTCCAAACCACGTCTCCCACATACCTCACACGAGGAGCTTCAGTGTAACCAGGGGAAAATTCAGAAAAAAGTCATGTGGCCTCAACTTTAGCACACAGTAGTCAGCTCACCACCAGTAAGCTGCAGAATTCTAGCTTCTAGTTAAAATAAACAGAAGCCACAACACACAAAGTTGCCTTTGGGATAGTACCCCCCACGCCTCAGAAACAAAGATCCATATAAAAAGACAGGAAAACGGCCATCACCATGAACAAGAAGCAAAACAGACAAGGAAGGACCATAAAAATTTACTATGAAGACAGAGATCAAAAGACCGATACAGAAGAGGACAGCGTTGATAGTGTACTGAAATATGAAACCTCAAAAGCTCATATGAACTGGTTTCAAGCCTAAAGAGCATTCTTGGAAGAGCTCAAGTATTTTAAAACCAAAATTATAAAAGCATAAGGGAAGTTGGCCAACAACTGCAAAAACACAATTGACAAAATGAGAAAAAGGATTCACCGAAGGAAACAGCTCCTTAAAAAAGAAAATGGATGGGAATGGATAAGATAATGGATAAGAAAACACAAAACCTAACTGGGAAAATTGGACAAATGAAAAAGGAAGTTCAAATCTTAACTGGAGAAAAAAAAAACTCCTTAAAAAGAACAACTGGACAAATGGAAAATGAGGTACAAAAATCAATTAAAAGAAAAATATTGATTAAAATTTAGAGTTGGAAAAGTAGAAGCCAATGACTCTATGAGACATCAAAAATCAGTCAAACTCCAAGGTGTCTGAGTAAGAGAAGGAGGAAGTGGCTGTGGTGGCTGTGTTGAACTGGCAGCTGCTCTGACCTGTTTCAGAGCCTATGTGAGTGCTGCTTTCCCCTGCTGCTACTGCCTCTCCCTCCGACTTTTATGGAAGTAATTGGCTGATCCGTCAACCTGCCTCATTAGGAGAGCAAGTCATTAGCTGCAGGGAAATACAAACAGACCATTTTGTGTCACGAAAAGGTAAATCCATGAAGGTGACACAGTCTGAGCAGCATCAGTTTTCACTGGAATTACAAAGGGATAGACACATGAAACAACTCTTGCTTGTTCAGGAGAGGTGGAAAAAGGTAAGCTGGAGGAAAGGTGGAAAGTTCAGCAGACTCCTGATGGAACACCTCATCTTCTCTTGTCAAGCAGGCCACTGCCTGAGGATGGACCCGAAAGCCCAACCATGCCCAGGTTTCAGCAGATTAGTCCTGCCACTGTGCCAGGGGTCCTTGACAGGGATCCAGGACTCTTCTTTTTCTCTTTCAGAAGGGGGAAGTCCCAACAGAACTGTTTCTGGCAGCAAAGTCCCCAAAGATGACAAAACAACAGTAGAAGAACAGGCCACCAAAATCGCTGATCTGAAATGACACGTGGAGTTTCTTGTGGCTGATAACGAAAGGTTGAGGAAAGAAAAGAATCTGCTCCTAGTTGAAAAGGCCACTGTCCAAAGGGCTCTACCTGACAAAGCATTGTATGTAGATGCTGATTTTGTAGAGAAATCAGAATTATGGAGCTTGTCTCCCCCTGCACAGACTGTAACAGTCTATCTTCCCTGACAGGAGTTTGCACCCAGCACAGGGAAAGTCAAAGACATTCCCATCCCCAAAATTTCTCCCTTGGACTTCCCTTCCCCAGAGCTCCTATTTCTGGAGCTCCTTGAAGATATTCTTAAAGGACTCCTGAACAGTTAAATGGAAGACCACAAGGGGGCAAAATGGTGGTGGTGAGGGAGGGGAAGTCATACACTGAAAACAGCAAAAAGGGAAAAAAACCACAGTCTGGATCAAGACGAGGCTAACCAGGCAGACCAGTGTAGGAGAAGAGGCCTGGACATGTCAAAGAAAACAGTTACTGTGAAGCATCCAGTAAAGTCTGGGGAGTGATCGAGGCTGAAGAAGCTAAAGGTGGCAGCAATTGACCTCCTGAGGGTCACTCTCTCCATTCAAACCAAATGGCAACTCGGAATCACTTTCTTCACGCAGCAATTATTTTCTTTCTCTTAACTTCAGGATTATGCTGTACATAAAAATTAATCTATGATGCCATAAAATAAAATGTAAAATCAAATTAATACAGGAGTCAAAGGATGGCCTTACATTGGAAAGATGCTTTCTATCGTGCATTGACTGTACGCATTTTGTTATGTACAATTTATTGATTCTAACGAGGCCTGTCAGTTACATGCCTCCCTATATGATCTCATATGTGCCACATTTTACACTGATCCTAACATGATGATAACCTCAAGAATATCAGGAGAAATATTAAAATTTCCAATTTATGTAAAAAACATATTATTAGTTCTGCCTTTTTAAATTATTAGTTTACATAGCTAATCAAGGAGCATCATAAGTTTTAATTTTCCGTTTGCTGTATTAAAATTATGTATCATTTAAAAAAAATATCCAAGGAATCGTCCCTTTGTTTTGAATAGTGCATGAATGAAAGTAATCGTAATTGGCAGTATTTGTTTGCAAAAAATCGACAATTTCATTGTGTTTTATTAATAAAAAGAATCAGTCAAACAAAATCTGAGAAATGAAAAAAGTAGAAGAAAACATAAAATATCTTCATTGGAAAGATAACGGACCTTGAAAAGAGATACAGGATAGAAAATCTAAGAATTATTAGTCCACCAGAAAGCTATGGCGAAAAAAAGAGCCTGAGCAATATCTTCCAAGAAATCATTAAAGAAAACTGGTCTGACGTCCTAGATCCATAAACACAGTCATCTAAAAAATACACTGATGACATCTTGAAAGAGATCACAAATTGAAAACACCAAGAACAATCGTTGCTAAATTCTAGAACCAACAAGTTCAGGAGAAAATACTACAAGCAGCCAGAAAGAAGCAATTCAAATATGGAGAAACCACAGGAAAGATCACACAGCACCTTATAGCTTCTCCATTAAAGGATCAGAGGGATTGGAATATGATATGCTGTAAGGGAAAGGAGCTTGGACTGCAACCAAGGATAAATTACCCAGCCAAACTCAGCATGATATTTCAGGCAAGGAGAGCACATTCAACGAAGTAAGGGTTTTCCAGTTCTTCCTGATGAAAAGGCTAGAACTCAAGAGAAAAGTTGATCTTCAAATACTCAAGAAAGGCATACAAGATAAAGATGAAACAAAAATCTTGTTATTCTGTATGGGAAAACTCTTTACATCCTTATATAGTAGGATAATACTTTTGTTAATCGTGAGAACTGTGTATTTGTTATGACATTTAAAAGGGATATACATAGATAGAGGGTGTGAGTATAAATTGACTGATATGATGGTAGACATAATTGAAGGGTTAGAAGAGATTGTAATGGGAGATTAGAAAAGGAGGAGGCAGAACACAGCAAATTACATCACAGGAAGAGGCACAAAAACATTATAGTAGAGGGAGACAGGGAAGGGAGATGAGCATTGTTTGAGCTTCACTTTCATCTGAATTGATTTTAGGAGTGAACAACATACTCAGTTAAGTACAGATATATTACTTGCCCTACTGGCAGTTAGAGGGGAAAGGGGGGGAGAATAAGAGAGAGACAAGAAATAGTAAATGAAAGAGTAAATAAAAGAGAGGAAGCTGATAAAAGGGAGGGAAGATTGAGGATGTGGGAGTCAAAAGTAAAAATACTGAAGAGGGGAAAGGAAAAGGGAGAAACAAAAGCATAAAAAGGGGGATAGGATGGGGAGAGAGACACATAGGAATCATAACTGTGAATGTCAACAAGATGAACTGTCAACAAGATGAAAATAAAATGGAGATGAAAAGGAGAACAGATTAAAAACCACAAAACTACAATATGTTGTTTACAAGAAACACATTTGAAAAGGGGGATACACCCAGAATAAAAGTGAAATGTTGGGGCAGAATATATTGTTCCTCAGCTGATGTAAAAAAGAAGCAAGGGCAGCAATCCTAATCTCAGATAAAGCAAAAGCAGAAATAGACCTAATCAAAAGAGATAAGGAAGATAAGTATATCCTGTAAAAGGCACCATAGACCATGAAGTATTATTGATGGAGTTCAGACTCTGGGAACATGCCCATTGCCTCCAGGTGTTTCCCACCCTTGATTACATTACTAGTTACACCAGTGTCATCAAGAACCTCCTTAGACCCTCCTTCTGGAGTACTACTAGACCACCTCTAGATGTTTCCCATGGTCTTTCTATGTATAAATTCCATCTGCACCTCCATGAAGGTGCTCAGATTCATTCCAGCTCTGGCTCTGTCTAGCTGAGATTTTACTTGGACCGCTTGTTAATACAAGTGTCACAAATGATTTGACACCTTAAGAGTCAACTCAAAATGGCGAACCTTTAATAAGCTTCGTTTTACTTTGGTTTGATTAACATTAATACAGAAGGACCTAGAGTTTCATTATTTTGGTGTCCCGAGCAATCCAAAACTCACCATTAAGGCTCCGAGATATCAACAATATCATTACAAATCATATATGCACAAGTAGTATAGCATTCAGATTCTAAGAAGAGAAATTAAGGGAGTTATAAGAAGAAATAGAGGGCAAAAAACTTCCCCTCTCTGAACTTGATAAAGCTAACCTCAAAACAAAAAAGATGTTACGGAGGTGAATAGAGTTCTAGATAAGCTAGATATGAAAGACATCTGGAGATAATTGAATGGGGATAGAAAGGAATACAATTTTTCTCAGTGGTACGTGAGTCATACACAAAAACTGACCATGTACCAGGGCAAAAAAATCTCACAATTCAATTCATAAAGGTAGAGATAGTCACTGCATCATTTTGAGATCATGATGCAATAAAAAAATTATATATAATAAAGGGCCATGGAATGATAGAGCAAAAATTAACTAGAAACTAAATACTCTAATAGTAAAGAAAGAGTGGATTAAGCAGCAAATCATGGAAGCAATCAAAAACTTCATTGAAGAGAATGACAATAATGTGACAAACTACCAAAATTTAGGGATGCTAAAATAAATAGTTCTTAGGGGAAGTTTTAGATCACTGAAAGCTTGCATGAGTAAAATAGATAAAGAGGAGATCAATGAATTGGGTATTGAGCAGAAAAAAAAAAACTAGAAAAAGAACAAATTGAAAATTCCCACGAAAATACCAAATTAGAAATATTGAAAAACAAAGAACAGAATAATAAAATTGAAATTAAGAAAACTACTGAAATAGAAATAAATGAAGAATTGGTTTTATGGGGGAAAGCAATAACATTCATAAAACTTTCACCAATTTGATTTGAAAAAGGAAAGAAGAAAACAACATTACCTATATTAAAAATGGAAATGGTGAATTCACCTCTTACAAGGAGGAAGTTAAAACAATATTAGAAATTACTTTGTGATTGCAAAGAACTGGAAATGAAGAGGATGCCCATCAATTGGGGAATGGCTGAATAAATTATGGTGTATGAATGTAATGGAGTACTATTGCGCCATAAGAAATGATGAACAAGAAGACTTCAGGGAGGCCTGGAAGGACTTATATGATCTGATGCTGAGTGAAAGGAACAGAATCAGGAGAACTTTGTGCACAGCAACGACCACAGTGTGCGAGAGTTTTTTCTGGTAGACTTGGAACTTCGTAATAACGCAAGAACTTACTAAAAAAAATCCAAATGGTAGTATTCTAAAACACAATGTCATCCACACTCAGAGAAAGAAATATGGAAGTCATTCGCAAAATGTAGCAGATAATGTTTGTATATGTGTAGGTTTTAGTGTATTATGTTTTGATTGGTTATATGATTTCTTCCATTTATTTTAGTTCGACTACATAGCATGAATATTGTGAAAATGTAGTCAATAAGAAAGTATACGTAGAACCTATACAGAATTGTATGTTGTCGCGGGGAGGGAGGGGGGTAGTGGGAGAAATGTGGGGGGGGGCGGGGAAGATAAAATCTTAATTTTAAGGCAGTGATTTTAGAACACCAAAAAAATAAAAACTAAATAAAGAAATTTTAAAAAAAAAGAAATTACTTTGCCCAACTGTATGACCATACATTTGATAATCTTGGTGAAATAGATGAATATTTAAAAATATAAATTGCCCAGATTAACTTAAATAACCCCATCTCAGAAAAATAAATTGAACAAGGCACCAGTAAAATCCCTAAGAAAAAACATCTCCAAGGTCAGATGGATTGACACGGATTTCATGGATAAGGAAATTGAGACAAACAGGATTCAGTGACCTGCCTAGCTAGGTTCACACAGCCAGGAATTATCTATGGTCACATTTGAACTCACGTCCTCCTGAGTCTAGAGCCCAGCTCTATCTACTATACCACCTAGCTGCCCAGATAAAGAATGATAAATAAAAGAAGAAATAACAGAATATCAGTGATGTAAAACAATACATACTCAATCATTCTGATCATATTTTTGTTCTACGCAGAGAATACATAAAAAGAAGGCAACTAGGGAAAGAAATTTAACTTTAATAATGCATAGCAGCTACTCAATATGCTAGGCAATATAAAGCCAAAATGACAGGAATAAAATTAAGAAGAGTCTGGGACACCCACACCCACACCCACACCCACCCCCCCACCCACACACACAATTGAATGGTTAAAGATGGTGGTGGGTTTTTTTTTTCAAAAGTACAGTTTTTGCCAATTTGTGTAAGATTTGTAGAATAAAGGCGTTTCCACTTGTTTTCACACCGCAACTTTCCTCCTGGATTCATTTCTTTGAAAACACAGTTTAATACTCTACAGAGATGAATGTTTTTCTTACATCATATAATTTGTAATATTTCCCATAAAAATTTGGGCAAGTCTTTCCTTATCCCTAAAAATCTGATGCTTTTCCTCCCAAATTTCTTTGCAAATGGATAACTTGCATTGATTTTTTTTTGCATACACCCTAAATATATTTATATGCGTGCTTATATTTTGATACCTTTATACATTTATAACTGTTATTAGTTTGTGAGTATTCTGGGAGCGAAGATGGTTTCTGTCTAAATGTCTAGCAAACTAATTCTTACATAATGCAAACATAAAAATTACAGACTGATTCATCATCTCTAGCTTATATTTTTTTAATTTCCTAATTGACCCCTTTTCACTGCTCTTTCGTATCATTCTTGATGTTTTTTTTTTTTGAAGTTTTTGCTCTGGTATTTCTGGTTCTTTAACATAATTTATTTCGTTCTTGCCCTTTATCTCATGAAATCCTTTTAATCCATAGCCATTTGTTATGTTGGTTTCTTTGAAAAAATATTTACCCACAAGTATATCCTTTTCCTTTAGCATATTCTGCTATATGTCAATGCCTAACATGTAAAAGCCAATTGATAGATGGTTATTTATTTCATTTTAATTATGTATATGGGATTTCTGTGGTCAGTTCCCTCATTTCCACGATTTCCTTTTATTCCTTTCCTTTTTTGAAAATTTATATTTATAAAGAAGCTATGCTTGCCTAGATCCCTAACTCTTCCTCTTTTTTTAAATGTGGAAATCCCTTACAGGTATTTTAAATAAATGTTTATTTAATATCATTTACATTCCGTGGTGTTGCTGATTGGGTACAGGATTTGTATCTGACATTGCACCAATTCTTCCTTCCAGAGTCCTTCCCCTGTTTTCTATTCTAGAAACTAGTGTGATGAGCTTTTCACTTCTACATGCTTCCCTTTCCATGCAGATTTCCGTATTGTTAGAGCAGCCTGTCCTGAATTTGTGGAAATCCCTAGGTGAAGTTGAGATAACATGAATGATACAGAGATCTGGGAGAATTCAATGGTAAGCTCCTTTATATTGTTGTCTTTACCCATTTGAATGTAAATTCTTTGTGGACAGGGGCTGTTTTTCTTTCTACTTGTATTTGCACCTAAAACAAAAAAAAAGTACTTAATAAATGCTTATTTACTGTTGAATATAGTTTCCATTGGTAGCCATCACCAGACTTACCTTTTACAGGACATTCGGGAGATGTCTGTCAAACGTGGGTCCATTTCACGTTTGTCATTACCAAAGATCTTAATTAAAAAGGATTAACATATAAGTTTTCTTATTCCTACACTTGTAGAAGGTATGTACCTTAAAGCAGATTATTTAATCCATTTAATTTTGATCCCCAGCACCTAAACGTATTCAATACATCATTGTTGTTTGAGAGATGGTAGTTTATTTTGGTTAAATATTTTTTGTCGTTGTTCTATTACTCAGCATTTTAGTTCCTATCTTATTCTTCAATATTGCCCACCTGGTAGAGTTAATAATCCTTTAATAAAAAAGGATCGCATCATAATTGGGGATCTCTTTACAATGGTAGATTGGATATGTATTTCATTATTTGCTTATTGGATCCTCCGTTAAAACTGAACTCCTCAATACATCCCCAAGATTAGGTGAAACCTCTGGAACATTGTAAGTGCCTTTTAAATGTTTCTTGACTGCTGGACTGACTACAAATGTCTCCAACTTCACAAAGGTGATTATTACATTATCGGGGGTGGTGACAAAAGAGGGAGGAAGTATTTTCTATCCATAAAAGTGGTCCGACACTAGGGTCATCATCATATTATACATCTAGGAAATGAAGTATCAGAGACATTCCTTGTGGAAAGCGTGTCTAGTGGTGGCGATAATATTACGAACTCAGGAGTAGCAGTGCCAGTGATAATACTAGCAGCATCACAACAGTGGAGATTCTTATCTGTGGCTTGATTGATCACCAAATGAAATCAAACCATGATTAGACTACCTATGCCAGGAGGTTGAGGGAGAGAGAAATTCTGTATCTTGAAGCCCACTTTATTTCACTGTCCTCCTGAGAAAGGTGAGGTTAAAAATAATTTATTAAGTTCTCTCAGTAAGTATTCATTAAGGTGAGGCTGACCAAGTCTTGCTTTAACTCCCCTGAGAGTAAATCATTGATTTTTGTAATGTGTCACTTCTACTTGTGTATTGAATAGTCTTAGACAAAATCTATGTTAATATTTGTGAAGGTGGAAATAATTCTAACTGCAAGACCATTTTGATTTTTAGAAAATCCCTTACACTGAACGTGATATGGAGATAATTTTTTTGTAATATTT
Source organism: Bettongia penicillata ogilbyi (assembly GCA_023548195.1). Taxonomy (NCBI): domain Eukaryota; kingdom Metazoa; phylum Chordata; class Mammalia; order Diprotodontia; family Potoroidae; genus Bettongia; species Bettongia penicillata. Next base: position 258,941 of record JAJHZJ010000316.1, on the reverse strand, counting down.
CGTTTGAGACCATGTATGTGCGGTCAATAGATCGTCTCTAGGGTATGAATCCCAAAGGTATTGAAGGCAAATTAAGGTTCTTCACAGAAGTACCATACTTATGTTCTGAATAGAGTACAAGGACGTCTCTCTGATTCTGAGCTTTGCTGGAAAATTGAGTGAACCACACATTTTCTGTCAATAATATGTACCAGTAGATTAACTCTTAGTTTGATAATATTGGACAGGTTTGAAAAGTAGCTCATCACGAAATTTCTATGTCATATCATATGCCATCTGTACTATAGACTGAGGAAATGAAGTATGCAGGACAGTTTATATTCTGGTGAGTAGATATGTCTGCTAATTTCCTCCTGTTCCCTGTTTTTACCTTGTCTATTGCATAGAAACTAGAATATTCCTTTCATAAATTCCTTAAAAGCTAAATCAGAAAGTGCCGATAAAACGGTCCTCTGAGATCATCATCCTCTGCCTGCTCTTCCTCCTCATCATCATCATTCGCTTTCTGGTCACCATTTTTGTGCAAGGAACAAAATATCTAGGAATATTAGTAGGTATCATATAGTGTTGCTTCTCACAAGAAGTTTTGAATGCATGTACCAAGTTGAGATGGGTACATACGAAGACCAATAATAATACCATGTATTTTATGTTAAAAATCCACTGGCAATTTCAGTCAAGGCTGCAGAACTTGACAGAAATGAAGAATACCTACGCATGAGGACAGTAGGATTGTCAGCAACCTGAGCAACCTGTGCCTGAAAGGCTAGAGTAAATTTAGAAGGCATGAGGAGGGAAGGCATCACATTTAGGGGGAAATGGTAAGTCCAAAGATAGAAATAAATATGTCATCTGCAGAGAATAAAGAGCAGAGGAATTTGGCAGCAACTGTGACTTCACGTAGGAAATTTGTTTAGATATATGTTGTGGGCGAACGAAATTATGTATCTGGAAAAAATAAAAGGAAAAGACATACTAGAATTACTAAAGAGTAATAGGGAAGAATCATAGTAGGGTCTATGTAACGCTAGATTAGGAATAAAGACAATATTTTTGTCACATTATGCCCGAGAAACATCCCAGTTAAGGGAATATGAGTCAGTGAGCGGAGTGATTTAAACTCTATACTCATAAACAATAATCTGAAGTTATGAATTGGAAAAAGATGTCTTAAGGCATATGAATGAAGGTGATATACTTGTCTAAGGCTCCTTATATCTCTGAAATCAAAGATCCAGAACGGGAACAAAAATCTATCATTTAATAAAAAACAGCAATACAAAAGACTCACGTATGCTAGCTCTGAACCCACAGCCCATATATTTCCTCCAAGAAGAACTCCCCACAAATTCTGGATCACTGTAAGGCACGCAGAAACACAGTGGAAAAGATTTCCATTCCAGAGAGCCCTGGAGAGCGGTCCCCAAGTTCCATCACGCCCCGGAAAGCAGAGTCCACCCCCGTGCTGCCCTGGCCCCACGGATCCAGAGTAGCCGATCCGAGCAGGCTTCAGGGACAGAACCTCTGGCGGCTGCGAGGGTCCCTCCACCCACGGGGGCTGCAGGTCAGTGACAGAGACGTCTGGGCTGGCTGAGAGGGGAGCGGGGTGTCTCCGTGACGCGGACACCCTCAGGACGCAGCGGCAGAGGGAGCGGCAGAGGTAGAGGCAGCAGCAGCAGCCCGGGACTCCACGAGCAGCAGGCAGAAGCTCAGGTCTCTGCATAAACCCCCTGAGGGAACTGAGCCTAGGAGGTGGCCTTGCCCCCACCTGCTCCATTACTGAAGTTCTGCATAAAGGCATTGAGGTAACTGAGCCTGGGAAGCGGCCCTGCCACAACCTGAGCACCAGAACTTAAGCTCACATTGAATAACAGCCGGGCCTGCCGCGGAAAGCCCATTTGAATCTCAGACCCCAAGCACTAGCTGGGCGGATCTAGGCGGGGGTGGACAGGAATCTCAGAAGTCAAGTAACTGGCTGGGAAAATGCCCAGAAAAGGGAAGAAAAATAAGAATATCGTGAACTATTTGAGCAGGTGCAAATGTTCCCGCCTTTCAATTCTGGTGACGAGGAAATATTCTTACCATCAGGGAAAGATGTGGAGGCCAGGGCCTCTGTATCCTAAATATCCCAGGGGGATGTCAAGTGGGCTCAGGCCTTGGAAGAGCTCAAAAAGGATTTTGAAAAGCAAGTTAGACAGGTGGAGGAAAACTGGCAAGAGAAATGAGAGAGATGCAAGAAAAGCATGAAAAACGGGTCAATACCTTGCTAAAGGAGACCCAAAAAAATGCTGAAGAAAATAACACCTTGAAAAATAGGCTCACTCAATTGGCAAAAGAGGTTCAAAAAGCCAATGAGGAGAAGAATGCTTTCAAAAGCAGAATTAGCCAAATGGAAAAAGAGGTTCAAAAGCTCAATGAAGAGAATAGTTCTCTCAAAATTAGAATGAAACAGATGGAGTCTAATGACTTTCTGAGAAACCAAGAAATCACCAAGCAAAACCAAAAGAATGAAAAAAATGGAAGACAATGTGAAATATCTCATGGGAAGAACAACTGACCTGGAAAATAGATCCAGGAGAGACAATTTAAAAATCATGGGACTACCTGAAAGCCATGATCAAAAAAAGAGCATAGACATCATCTTTCATGAAATTATCAAGAAAAACTGCCCTGACATTCTAGAAGCAGAGGGCAAAATAAGTACTGAAGGAATACACAGATCACCCCCTGAAAGAGAACCAAAAAGAGAAACTCCTAGGAACATTGTGGCCAAATTCCAAAATTCCCAGTCAAGGAGAAAATATTGCAGGCAGATAGAAAGAAACAATTCCAGTATTGTGGAAATGAAATGAGGATAACAAAAGATCTAGCAGCTTCTATATTAAGGGTTCGAAAGGCGTGGAATGTGATGTTCCAGAAGTCAAAGGAACTAGGACTAAAACCAAGAATCACCTACCGACCAAAACTGAGTATAATACTTCACGGGAACATATGGTCTTTCAATGAACCAGAGGACTTTCAAGCATTCTTGTTGAAAAGACCAGAGCTGAAAAAAAAAATTGAGTTTCAAATGCAAGAATGAGAAGCATGAAAAAGTAAACAGCAAAGAGAAGTCATAAGGAACTTACCAAAGGTGAACTGTTTACATTCCTACATGGAAAGACAATATTTATAACTCTCGAAACTTTTAAGTATCTGGTGGATGTATTGGTGGAATGACACACACACACACACACATCCACACATACACGCACGTGCACACATACACAAACACATGCATGCACACACAGAGACAGAGAGCACAGAGTGTATTGAATAGGATGGGACCATATCTTAAAAGAAATTAAGGTAAATGGTGAGAGAGAAATGTAGAGGGAGGAAAGAGGGTGAAATGCAATGGGGTAAATTATATGTCTTTCAAGAGGCAAGCAGGAGACTTTTAGTGGAGGGAAAGAGAGGAGAGCTGAGAAAGAAAAAAAAAAACAAGAAGTTTACCCTCATCACATTCGACTAAAGGAAGGAATAAAATACACACTCATTTTGGTATGAAAACCTATCTTACAATACAGGAAAGTGAGGGAGAAGGAGATAATAACGGGGGGGATGATGGAAGGGAGGGCAATGGGATGAGGGGGCAATTTGAAGTCAACCCTCGGAGAGGGACAGGATCAAAAGACAGAATAGAAACAATGGGGGGCAGGATAGGATGGAGGGAAATATAGTTAGTCTTACACAACACGACTATTATGGAAGTCATTTGCAAAACCACACAGACATGGCCTATATTGAATTGCCTGCCTTCCCAAAGGGAATGGGTGGGGAGGGAGGGATGGGCAGAATTTGGAACTCAAAGTTTTAGGAACAACTGTTTAGTATTGTTGTTTCTACTAGGAAATAAGACATACAGTTAATGGGGAATAGAAAGTCATCTGGCCCTATAGGGCAAAAGAGAAGTTGGGGACAAGAGAAGGGAGGGATGCTAGAAGAGAGAGCACATTGGTGATGGGGAAAATTAGAATGCTCGGTGTATTGGGGTGGGGGGGAATAAACGGGGAGAGAATTTGGAACCCAAAATTTTGTGAAAATGAATGTAAAAAGTTAAATAAATAAATTTTTATTTTAAAAAAGAGCAATACGATACTTTTGACCTTCAATTATCATTATTCAGATAATTCTCTGAAAATTATTTTAGAGTTCTCTTCATAAAGATTTGCAGAGTATTATACAACTATAAAACATGCATAAAAATAAGCTTACAATCAACTTAAATATTTGACATTAGAAGAATGATTTGATGGTGATACATTAATGCATTGAAAGATTGCGATGCCATCAGAATGGGCAAGTATGAGGGATACAATAAATCTTGAAATCAGACATCGATGGAAAGGGGACAATCATGACTACGTTCAATAGAAAAGTATGTAAGCTGGATTAGTGGGGGGGATATTACAAAGAAGGAAATTTAGATTTTGTGTCATCCTGATTGTCTGAAAAAAAATAGAACTTTTAAAAATTGAAACAGACTGACTCATTTTTCAGTTTCCCTGAATGTCCAAACCACATTCCTCTTTTTTCCTCCTTTTTATTGTATCTTTTTTTCAGCATGTAAATAGACTATAACTGCGAAAATGCATTCCTTGTTATCATCCAATTCGTAACACATGTCAGGGAGGTGAATATTGCTATACAATGTCCCTAGTAATACTAAAAAACAAAAGTAAGAACCTAATGTGTTTTACAAAATTTGTCTTAGAGCTTTGAGAGAAGAGAAATACAGAGATGTTCAATAGACAGAAAATTGTCAAGCAACAATTTGAAAGTCAATACTTAAGAAAAACGAACCACTTTTACAACTAGAAAAGCCGAAAGTGGTCACTCAGGCCAGACGTACCGTTTGGAGGTAAATGTTTGGAGCCTAGAATATATATTTTATTTATGGTAGAAACATTATACACTTGGGTTGAAACAGATGCTAGCTGTAGGCAACTGGGATGGACAATCAGAGCTCTGTGGAGCAAGTTTGTGGAAGTACTTGAGTGATAGTCTAAGGGCTCAGTCTATGTGGTGTTCCTCATAATTTCAAACAGGATTCTTAGTGTTTGGCAATTTATTTGTTTTAAAGTGGGAAGTGAAAAGATGATCAGATGTGGACACAGAGGATCCCTGTCAGAAAAATGAATCTGCTCTTTCATACTTAGATGATCTTGGACAAATCCTTTAACATCCTGGTGTATCAGTCTCTTATAAAATAAGGGCCTGAACTAGATGCCTGATAAGTATTCTAATCCTAAATCTATAATAATAAATACTAAACTTTTATCCATAGAACCACTGAGCCTACAAATCAGTTGAAAACACCAGAAATGTTAGACATAACTGAAAAATGAAGGAAAACCTCAGATAACTCTCTAATTTTATGTTATAAACAGTTATAAAACTGCAACGAGGAATCTTTCTTCCCACATCAAGTTATTGACTGATCATTCATATGAGGCTTTGGTAAAACCATTTATAAGGGCAAAATGACAGATGACTTGTGATAGTTAAGGGAGACATTTGTTGTTCTACACGTCAGGAGATCACACAAATATCTGAAAAACAAAAAAATGGCAGTTCATTAGAATTTATGAGATGCCAACTATAGACCACAGTTTTATAGCATGAAAATAATACTTAAGGAACAGTATTTTCACGGTATAAAATTTGGCTCAGGATAGAAAAGAATGCCAAAGTGGAACAAGCGAAAATTTGTGTATGTTAAAGATGGAAAAGAGTGAGATAAAGGGAATGTTATGAAGTGGTGGTGGCTGGACTGGAAAATTGAACAGTGCTATTCCTGGACGAAAACTGACTTTGGAATAAACCTTACTTGTGTTTTTACTACAGTTGGAATTGTTAGTTTTCAGGTAGCACATTGTCTCAAAATAATTGTTCTTGGATACCCATTGAAGTGGGAAGTGTTCTACAATTGCACTTCTCTTAAAAGAGAAATCCAAACTGAAATGATAACTCCCATTCCTTCTTCTTGACCCATTTCCTAATACACACACACACACACACACACACACACACACCAGTCATGACTAACAACTCTCAGGGAACTAGACCTCTACCATCTTTGTTCTGTCTTTTGATCTCCCTGTCCCTCTCTGTCTCTGTTCTGCTATCTCTGTGTGGGTTTCTCTGTCTCTGTCTGACTCTGTCTTTTTCTCTCTCCACTGTCTCTCTGTTTATCATTTATTTGTTCATAATCTTCATTTTATCTTTTTCAATTGCAGTTTGCTCCTTGGAAGATAACTACTACACTGTGCTGTTCTCTAAAGGGATTGATGTAAGTACTCCCTGACTGAAAAGATGATGCACCAGCTCTCTAAAATTCCCACTTCAGGCTTTCTCTACTACTTATAAATGGCTTCATCACGGCTTTCTTTCATTAGAGCCGCAAGAAATAAAGACACAGCTTCAGGAGGTTGAATCTCGGATTCAACTAATGGAGGTGTTCCCTTTTTATCTGGGTATTCTTTTAATCCTACTTACAAAGAGTGGAAAGAACCGCAAGATTTCAATGTGTAGATTTGAAAATGACTTTAAAATTGAATACATAATGTTATGCCTAGAAAAGGAATTTTAATATTTTATGGTAAAATTTCGTATTATACAGTACAATGGATAGAAACCTGGGCCTGGAGATAGGGAGACTTGAGTTCAAATCCGACTTCAGACACTTATTAGCTGCGTAACACTGGGAAAGGCATTTTTACCTTTTTTACCTCAGTTTCCCACAATGCCTAATTTGGATAATAATATCACCTATCTCTCCAAGTTATTTTGTGATCATTTAGATAATCATTGTAACACACTTAGCAAAATAACTCTCATGTGTAAAATGCTATATAAACGTTAGTTATTATCATTGTTCTTGTTATAAAACTCAGGCGAAATAGATGAAGTGAGTAACTCAAGATCATATAGGCATTAAGAAACATAATTAGGATTGAAGCCATTTAATCAAATAAGAACTAACATTAATATAGCACTCACAGTTTGTCAGGTATTGTCTTAAGTACTGTAAAAATATTATCCCATTTAATATTTACAATAACCCTAAGAATTAGGTACTGCTGTTTTCCTCATTTTAAAAATGAGGAAACTGAGGCAATCTGAGGTTAAATAAATTTTTCAAGGTCAAAAACAAGCAAGTTATTGAAGCTGGATTTGACGTCAGCTTTTCCTGAATTCATATTTAAATGGCTCTCAATTTAGAGCCTCTACAGCATAGTAATTCTAATGGGATTTTGATATCAATGGACACTACCCCCATTTTCAAATTCGTATACATACACACACAAAAATATCATATATATCCATGTACACGTAAACCTGTATGTATGTATGTATGTATGTGTGTGTGTGTGTGCACGCGCATCTGTGTGCACGTATTTGAAGAAATGAGATGGGTTACCTTAAGGGTTATTGGGTTCTCCTTCACTTAAGGTTTCTTTCTCTCTCTTTTTTTAAATATAAATTTATTTATTTAACTTTTTACATTCATTTTCACAAAATTTTGGCTTCCAAATTTTGTCTCCATTTATCCCATCCCCTCACCTCAATACACCGAGCATTCTAATTTTCCCTATCACCAATCTGCCCTCTCTTCTATGATCCCTCTCTTCTCTTGTCCCCATCTTTTCTTTTGTCCTGTAGGGCCAGATGACTTTACATTCCCCAGTAACTGTATTTCTTATTTCCTAGTAGAAACAACAATACTAAACAGTTGTTCCTAAAACTTTGAGTTCCAAATTCTCCCCATCACTCCCTCCCCACCCATTCCCTTTGGGAAGGCAGGCAATTCAATATACACCATATCTGTTTAGTTTTGCAAATAACTTCGAAAATAGTTGTGTTGTCTAAGACTAACTGCATTTCCCTCCATCTTCTCCTGCTCCCCCATTGTTTCTATTCTGTCTTTGATCCTGTCCGTCCCCGAGTGTTGAGTTCAAATTTCTCCCTCCTCCCACTGCCCTCCCTTCTAACATCCCCCCACCCTACTTATTTCCTTCTCCCCCAATTTCCGGTATTGTAAGATAGGTTTTCATATCAAAATGAGTGTGGATTTTATTCCCTTCTTAAGTCAAATGTGATGAAGGTAAACTTCATGTTTTTTTTTTTTCTCAGCTCTCCTCTTTTCCCTCCACTAAAAAGTCTCCTGCTTGCCTCTTAAATGATACAAATTTTACCCCATTCCATTTCACCCTCTCTCCTCTCACTATATTTCTTTCTCACCGTTTACCTTAATTTCTTTTAAGATATGGTCCCATCCTATTAAATTCACTCTGTGTTCTCTGTCTCTGTATGTGCATATATGTGTGTATGTGTGTGTGCGTGCATGCGTGTACATGTGTGTGCATGTGTGCGTGCTTGTGTGTGTGTGTATGTGTGTGTGTGGTCCCAACAACTACCCAGATACTGAAAAGTTTTAAGAGTTACAAATATTGTCTTGCCATGTAGGAATGTAAACAGTTCAACTTTGGTAAGTCCCTTATGACTTCTCTTTGCTGTTTACTTTTTCATGCTTCCTCTCATTCTTCTGTTAGAAAGTCAATTTTTCTTCTCAGCTCTGGCCTTTTCATCAAGAATGCTTGAAAGTCCTCTGTGTCATTGAAAGACCATATTTTCCCCTGAAGTATTATACTCAGTATTGATGGGTAGGTGATTCTTGGTTTTAGTCCTAGTTCCTTTGACTTCTGGAATATCCTATTCCACACCCTTCAATCCCTTAATGTAGAAGCTTCTAGATCTTGAGTTATCCTGATTATATTTCCACAATACTGGAATTACTTCTTTCTAGCTGCTTGTAATATTTTCTGCTTGACCTGGGAATTCTGGAATTTGGCCACAATGTTCCTAGGAGTGTCTCTTTTTGAATCTCTTTCAGGCACTGACCGATGGATTCCTTCAATACTTATTTTGCCCTCTGGTTCTAGAATCTCTGGGAAGTTTTCCTTGATAATTTCATGAAAGATGATGTCTAGGTTCTTTTTTTGATCATGGCTTTCAGGTAGTCTCATAATTTTTAAATTGTCTCTCCTGGATCTATTTTCCAGGTCAGTTGTTTTTTCCCATGAGGTATTTCACGTTCTCTTCCATTTTTTCATTCTTTTGGTTTTGTTTGATGATTTCTTGGTGTCTCAGGAAGGCCTTAGTCTCCATCTGTTCCATTCTAATTTTGAGAGAACTATTTTCTTCAGTGAGCTTTTGAACCTCTTTTTCCATTTGGCTAATTCTGCTTTTGAAAACATTTTCTCCTCATTGGCTTTTTGAACCTCTTTTGCCAATTGAGTGAGCCTGTTTTTCAAGGTGTTATTCTCTTCTCCATTTTTTTTGGGTCTCCTTTAGCAAGGTATTGACCCGTTTTTCATGCTTTTCTTGCATCTCTCTCATTTCTCCTCCCAATTTTTCCTCCACCTGTCTAACTGGATTTTCAAAATCCTTTTTGAGCTCTTCTATGGCCTTATCCCACTGGACATCCACCTCAGATGTCTGGAATGCAGAGGCCCCAGCCTCCACGTCTTTCCCTGATGGTAAGAATTGTTTCTCGTCATCAGAAATGAAAGGCGGGAACATCTGTCCTCCAAGAAAGTAGCTTTCTATGGTCTTATTTTTCTTTCCTTTTCTGGGCATTTTCCCAACCAGTTACTTGACTTCTGAGATTGCCCCACACCCCTGCCTAAATCCCCCCAGCTAGTCCTTCAGGTCTGAGATTCAAATGCTGCTCCCCAGACTCGAGGCTTTCAGGGGCAGGAGCGGCTGCGATTCAATGTGCGCTTAAGTTCTGGTGCTCAGGTGGGGACAGAGCCGCCTCCCAGACTCAGTTCCCTCAGGGGGTTTATGCAGAGACCTTCATCAATCGAGCTCCTGCCTACTTGGGCAGTCCAGGGCCACCGCTGCCTCCGCCTCTCACTCTGCTGCTGCCTCCTGAGGGAGCCCGAATCACGGAGACACCCCGCTCCCCTCTCTGACAGCCCAGAAGTCTCTCTCACTGACCTGTAGCGCTTGTGGGTGGAGGGACCTTCGCAGCCGCCGGAGATTCCGTCCCTGAAGCCTGCTCGGATCTCCTCTTCTCGAGGCCGTGTGGCCAGGACAGTGCAGGGCTGGGCTCTGTGGTTTGTTGCGCGATGGACCTTTGAGGACGGCTTTCCAGGGCTCTCTGGAGCGAAAATCTCTTCCACTGTGTTTCTGCACGGCTTGCTTTGATCCAGAATTTGTGGGGAGTTCTTTTTACAGGAAATATATGGGCTGTGGGTTAGGAGTTAGCATACGTGAGTCTTTCTACTCCGCCATCTTGACTCCTCCCCTCTCACTTTAGGTTTCTTAATGGATTGCATTTTTTGGAATGGACATTTGTTAAAACACAAGTTATACAAGATGGTGTGAATATATACCATCCATATATTCAGACAATTTTCTATAGTACGCTTTCTTTTATTTCTTTCATGTTCCATGATTTTCTCTTAATCTAAGTGTATGAGTGTATGTTCGTCCTTCGTTGCCGAAGAAGACCATGCCATCAGAGAAATGATGACATGATTTGCACTTTACTTTGTGTTGAGAGAGGGACGGCTGAATCTGAGTTTATAGTACTTGACAGAAAGAGCTAACTTTGAAACTAATCCAATTTTAATTTTCTAATAAACGTAACAGTAATAATTTCTATTTCACACATCCCTCCTTATCCTCTGTTCCTCAATTTCATGTATTTTTACTTCCCATGATCCATCTCCAGTACTCTCCAATAGGAATCACGGTGAGCCCAGACAAGTATGAGAGTGCCACGGTCATGTTCATCCTCTTAGGATTCTCTGAGTACCCAGAGCTCCAGGTGCGCCTCTTTCTACTGTTGCTCACCATCTATACAATCACTGTGGTGGGGAATGTGGGCATGATTGTGGCTATCATGATCAATCCAAAATTCCACACCCCCATGTCCTTTTTTCCTCAAACACTTATCCTTTGCGGATTTCTGTTACTCCACCATAATTACACCGAAACTTCTAAAAAACTTGGTTGTAGGAGGCAGAATCATCTCCATCAATGCTAGTATCACACAGTTCTCACTTGGTGTCATCTTTGTGATGGCAGAGATGATGATTTTGGCAGTGATGGCCTATGACCGCTTTGTTGCTATATGTTATCCCTTCCTGTATACAGTTTTCATGTGCCCTGCTCATGAATGTGGCATACACTTGGGGCATAATTTCTTCTATTGTACTCAGCTACTCAATTCTTGCCCTGTCATTTTGTGAGACCAAAATCATTAATAATTTTGCATGTGAATATAATGTATTCCTTCCTGCTTCCTGCTCTCATAAACAATTCAGTGAAATAATGCTTTCTATCTTTGTGAATATCAATGTATTTTGCACCCTCATCATTATCCTTATATCTTATCTTTTCATTTTTGTCACTATCCTCAAAATGTATTCAGCCAGCGGGAGATATAAAGCTTTCTCCACTTGTACCTCCCACTTGATGGTTGTTACCATCTATTATGGGACCATTATCTTTCTCTATTGTATTCCCAATTCCAAAAACTCATCGCTTATAATCAAAGTGGGATCTGTCTTTTATACTGTGGTTACTCCTATGCTAAATCCCTTCATATACAGTCTAAGGATCAATGATGTGAAGGAATGTTTCCGAAAAATATTGGATCTCAAAACCATTTCTCAATAAGATCATTTATATCTATTCTATCACGATTTGTTAAACTACTCTAGTGGAATTGATGATGATTTTTAATTAATTCTCTGAGGACTACTCAGTTAATTACTTCTCTGTTCGCCAAATCCTCAGTTTCTACAATCATCTGAAAGGTAGTCAGATAATTATTAGGCAAAGTAAATAACGATGTTTTAAATGAGAAAATTAACTGCCAGAAAATTATTTTCACATACTCCATGAGTAGCATCAACTTTTCAGAAACTTTCATTAAAACTCCTTGAGAATTTATTGTAAAAACAAACATGCTGGTTCTACAAGTGTGAATGCTCATTTTCTTTTTCTTTTTCCATCTTCACATTTCCATTTCTTCACAGAAAAAAATGGAACAATAATCTAACCTGAGAGCTTATAGGATGAACAGATGGTTTTTGGAGTCCTGCCAGAAACAAACACCTTAATCATTTATGATATTCATTGTTGAAAGCCAATAATGGTTACCTACACCTGGCGCGACTCAACGGGATAATTGATTTTTTTTTAATAGAATTCTTAAAAAGCCAAGTTTAATCCTACAAAGGTTTTACTACAGTCCTTGTAGCATAGTTGAGACGTAATAAGTGTTGTTCATTGATTCATTTGTAGTGTGGAGAAAAACTTTCTCAGCTCTCTTCTCTTTCGACATGAGCTACTCATAGAAGTTGATTTCTTATTTATTTTTATTATTAATTAATGCTGTAAATTAATAATGACCATATTATAGTATAATAAAAGTTGATATATATGTGTGTGTGCGTGTGTACATGTGTTTGCACATGTAAACTGATTCTATTTTTACTGTTCTCACTTCTAATTATAGATAATTATTTCTTTTATAAGTCTTTTGCAGTTAATTTGGATACGTATACTAATCAAAATTACTGAGTCAAAATGTTGTCAATATAATGACATTTATGTTACTTAATACGATGTTTTCTTAGTTCTGCACATTTCAATTCTCTGTATTTTTGCAAGTCTATCCATGGCAGAACTGCAAATTCAACAACCTCAGTTTCTCTTCCAGAGCTACCAAAGTCTAGTGGTAAGACAAAAGCCAAGATGAGTTGTGAAGGCCAGGGATTTAGTGAGTGGTTGTGACTCAATGATAAGAATAATTCGAAAGCAATTGATACATATTCAATATCAGTCTACATTAGATGTGACAAGAGGAAAAAGAATAAATTATATCAAATCTCTTTCTCTTTTATGATGAAAAAAATTTCACTTTCTGTAGCAGCCTTCAAATCAAACAACACTCTTCATTATCTGGTTTTTATGTGGATACTTTCTAAAACCACATCTCTACACCATATCTTTTGTTTGAATAATCTACTCAAATTGATGGTTCCATTCCCTTAAATGAACAAAGAATACTTTCATAAACTTTAATACTTAGTCTTCTAGAGCTTAAACTTTTAGTTATGTCTTACTTTTCACACCGTCATGAATCCTTGTTTAAATGAAACAAGAACGTTAAAAGTGAAAAAAAAATACAAGCTTAAATCTCCTTACTCTTTACATTGTAGGATAGATTGGCCTCCATCTCAACACCATAAAGCTTACCTTCTTAAAATAACAAGCAAAATATATTAATGTTATTAATTTACTATTCTTGCATATCTAGTTTTCCCTGGAATACTCTCTTCAGATTTTCCTAAATTACTAGTTGGAGGAAGGTTTTGCAGTGGCGAGAATTTCTGCTAGAATATAAGATACTGAGAAGTGAACATTGATGATCAGGGAGGAAAATATCGGTCTTTAAGCACTCAGATAAACATGAAGTTGATGTAATCAGTGCAATGTTAAACTGCTCAACAGAAATACAATATTCTGTCATAATACTCCTTGCTTCCATGTTTTTTGAAAAGAGCAATTTCCTCACCTCTGCCCTTTAATTCTTTTACCTTCCCTTAAAAAAACTGTAAAAAATTATGAGGGTTGGGAGTACTGGTTCCACAACAATGCAAAGGCATAGTTACCTAGAATGAATTCACACACTTCAGTCTCTTCTTATGAAGTGATAAACAGTTTATTGTAATTCTTTAGCCAAAGCAGGGAAGGAATTTTAGGGAACTTGAGAGAGAGTGAGTGTGATTGTGATTGTGAACCTTACATGGAAAAGGAATCCGGTGATACTGGTTAAATAGTATTTTTATTTAAAAATAAAAATTTTTAGTTGATATTAGTAAATTTTAGTTAAAAAATTTCTTTTGGGGAGCCGTAGATGGGAAAGTGTGGGGAATATACCAGATATTGAGGGAGTTGTCAGAGGCGTGGACCTTGGGAACCTGGCAGCTGACAATAATCCTTGGGCCAGGCACCCCTCTATCTGCTCTGATAAAGGAATGTGTTCTGCAATAGGGGAAGATTTTCTCCCAGGCCATGGACATAGTGAGAAATTGGTAGGCTTCTAAACCTATGATTTTAGGGCTGGGGCCCAAGTATCCCATTAAAAGCAACACCTTCTAAACGTGAGACATTTTCTAATCCAGTTTACCTTCTATACTGTGCATTCATTACACACAGATACTTTGTGGGTATTGATATGTATATATGGATGTATATACACATGCACATGCGCATTCATTTACATGAATTGTCCCGTCCCGCGGGACTCAGTTATTCGGGGGGTCGAGGGGAACCCAGCCTGAAAGAGAAACGGGCGAGAAGAGGAGGGAGACCAAGCAGATTTTGTCAAGGTCTCAGTTTATCTAGCTCAGGGTACAGCTTATATAGTAATTGAAACAGGGAAGAGGAATGGAAAGGAATGGGGAGGGTCCAGGGCGAGGGTAGTATCTAATCATGCAATCTTTACGATTAGGTTATTTCCTGGGACTGGGGGGCCGAGCCTTCTTGTGGTTGCGACATCTGTTGACAAAGACGTCTTGTGATATTTGCTTATTGCAAACAAGATGTTCAGGGCATGTTGACCTCAAGGGTGAGGGGCCCAGCACTAAGTGCTGGCTCCCAACAATGAATGAAAGTACGGATATGTTCAGAGCAGCTATGCTCAGAAATATTATTGTTTTGAAGTCATTAAGATTATATAGGAATTAATGGATGTTTTGAATGATTCTAATCACTTTTTCTCTGAACTAAAGCATCACATATATGTTTCTTTAACATTACCATTGTGTAATGATAATTTAAATAGGAAGATCTTTCCCTTTCATTAATAAGTCCATGGGACGTGCTTGATTCACATGGAAGTCTGAGTCAAATGAAGCCTGTGGTCTAAAGAATTTGCTGAATGGGTGGAAGAGGAAGAGGCAGAGCTAGAGCAGAGCTAAGGGGAAATCAGTGGAAGAGCAGTCAGAACTGAAGGATGCAGGGAAGTCTTCAGCTGGTTGTGAGTGTGAGAAGGGAATTTTGTTTAACGGCAGGCTGTTTGTGATTTGTTTGAGGGACATGGTTTATGGGATGCCTAGTAGGGGTAAGGCTTGGAAATTGTGTTGTTTTCTGCGTTGTTATTCCACTTAGATTTTTGTTACTATGATGGATTTGGATTATTTGTGTCTGAATAAATGTTTTGATTCTGTCTTCCATGTGGAGAGTCTGTTGCATTTCACGTTTCAAAACTGTGCTATGGTATTCATGGCTGCCACGGGGGTTGTGAGTTTTTCATTGGTGATGTAAATGGTGATAGTGAAATATTACAGCTCTATTTGGAGACAGAATGGAAGAGGAAACAACGGAAGAAATGGATGCCCCAGAGGGACTTTATTCCTGTCTAGTAAGAGAATGGGCTAAAGGCACCTGGATTTGGGAAAACTGGAAACCAAAGCTACAGAAGGAAAAACCTAGAGATTTAGAAAGATGTTTGCAGAGAATTCCTATAAAACCATATATCGCAAAGGCAATATTCACAGCACTGGTATTGACTATGAATATGCCAGCATAATTCTCAGTAGTCAAGTATAAAAGACTCTCCATATAGAAGGCAGCAGAAAAACATTATTTAAGCACTAGAAAACGAAATCCCAGAACCAGAAATCAAAATCCGTCATAGTGACGAAGAAGTTAATAAACGTGATCACAGCAGGGGGCAAAGCCATTCTCAAACTTCCCCTCCCCCAGCCAGGCCCTTCTCACTGTCAACTGTCACACTGTGTCAGTTGGCCCGGGGTCTTTCCCCTCTGACCTGATCCCACTCACTCACTTTCTCCCGGTTTGCTCCACCCTTCCTGTTTTGTCTCGTTGGCAAGCTCCTCCCACCACATGTAACCCAGGCTTGCAGGCGATCATATGGGCCTATTGATTAATGAGAAAGATCTTTCCCTTTAAATTACTATTGCAAGTGAGGAAAAGAAATGGAAGCGATGTCTGGAAGAGGCTGGGGATTGTTTACAAGCTATCAAATTATATTTAAAAGCAGAGAGAAGCTGCTGGAGGAGAAGGCTCAGATGAAAATGGAGTTGGCCGGTTTGCATGAGAGGATTTTATGCTGCAGCATTCAAGCTCTCTTTCAGAAGAGCAAGTTGGAGGGTCTCAAATGGTAGGAAAAGTTATTGGTAGTTTAGTTCACAAAAAGAAGTAAAAAAGTAACAGGACAAGGATGTGTTGTTGACTTCTCAGACAGATGCACAGCAGGAGAATTAACGGCAACACATAGTGTTTGGGGAGGTAACTGAGAACTTTACTCAGCAGGAGGTCACAAATATTTTGAATTGGTTCACCCAAAGGATGGGAGAATCATTGCTATCTTGGATGGTGAGAATCAGTGAAAAATTTCCTAGAGAGAGAAGAGTGCATAACCAGCAGGTTCAAAGTCAGAATAGATTGACCAAAAAAAAAAAAAAAAATGTTTATTGTTCTTTTAAGAATATGGGAGCATTTTGGAAGAAGAGATGTCATTACAACTAATGACTTATATATTGTGGAAAGAGGTTTGATTTTAGACTGAACAGGGAGAAGAGAACTGCCTGTATAGATCCTCCTGAAACATAGTATCCTAGTACATCACACCTGCAAGGAGAATAGGGTATTGTCAAGGCACCAGCCCAGATTAAAAAAGTATACCCGTAGCCAGAATGATGACTCCAAAACTATAAAGTAGGAAACAGTAAACAATGGTGAATAAGACTATGATGGTGGGTTCATGGACTCCAGAAGTATCACTGACCCGCTATCTACCTGTCTTCTGGTTACTGTCTTCTTGTTCCTTTTTGTTTTTTTGTCTGTTCACCTTGTTTGTCAGATTTGTTTTCTGCAGGCTTAGTACACTCTACCTGCAGATGTCTGATGAATTAAGCCACATGTTACCCCCGGTACACAATCATGATGTGTCACCCCTGGACCTGGCTTTGATCAAACTCTGCATGCCAGCTAAATAACTGACTCCTCGAATGGCACCTCTTATGGCAGGGACAGCTCTATGTCCAATTTCATCAGGAAGCAGATATGGAAGAATAGGACTTTTCCCCTTACCTCAAGGTTTTAGGCCCCATTTATTCAAGGAGGGAATGTTGGGATCCTTGTGTTCAACTTCCACACTAAGATATTGTTTTATGTGCTTATTTTGTGTGATCCTTTCTATATTAGTGTAAAGTTCTCTTGATATCAGTTACCTAACGTATGGTTTTATATGCTTATTTTATGTTACCTCTGATAAAGTTCTGTTCTTACCAGTTGCCCCATCCACCTATATAATAAATACAAAACATCTTGGGGCCTCATTTAATGGTAATTTAAATGAGGAGATCTTTCCCATTCATTAATAGTTCCATGTGAACTGCCTAGGTCACATGACAATCTGAGTTAGATGGAGATTGTAGTGGGAAGACTTTGATGAGTGCGTGTAACAGGAAGACTGAATGCCTGTTTCTTCACATTTCCACTATTTCCTGGAAAAGAATGAACTGGAAAATTAAGGCATGAGATAGTGCAGTGAGTAGGTTCTTCTTTAAGATATGCCAGAAAGTAACACCTTGGGGAATGACTATATTGACTGTTGGAAAGAATAATAGTCACCAACTCCTGACGAAATTCAATCTGCTCAAATCTTATAAAGTCAAAGTTAGTCGTACACAGTGATTAGTGCAGTTATACATATTTCTACTAACCACTTCTATCTCTGGAAACAGGTATCATCTTTGTCCATATGTTCCTTGTAGTTAATTTTGGTATTTACAATGAACTAAATAGCTTATTTTTTCAAAGTCTTTCTTACAACATTATTGCTATTACTGTATACGATATTTTGCCAGTTCTTCTCATTTTATTCATTATTTTTGCAAATCTCTCCATGTTCTCTTATCCCTAAAATCACTGAGCTGATCATTTGTTACAGCACAATGGTCTTCTATTACAATCATGTACCAAAAGTAGCTCAGTCATTCTTCACAAATATACACTGAACTAAATATAAAATTTGAAATATGTGCTATGCCTTTTAAATATATACTAAAATTGCAAAAATATTTTCACACTGAAACTTTCACATTGGATTCATTTCTCTCAAAACATGGTTTAATACTAGACGAGGAGATGATTTTTTTTTTCATGCATCACATGTTTTGGAATATTTCCCCTAAAATTAGGGACAAGTTTCGCCTCATCCCTCCAAATCTGATGCCCTTCCTCCCAAATTTCCAGGCATATAGACAACTTGTATTGATTTTATTTGCATGCATCCTAAACATATTATTCACATGTTTACCTTTTCAATTATTTTAGATGGGTATAATTATTATTATTTTATGAGTTCTCTCATAGTGAAAATGAGAGAAATATACAAATGCCCCAGGATACTACTTCTTACAAAAGGGAGCTTAAAAATTACAGGTTGATTTATCATCTCCATGTTTTCTTGATTTTTTTTTAAATTTCCTTCTTGTCGCTTTTTTCCTTCGGTGTCTAATTTTATTTTATTAACCAAAGTATAATAATCAATCAACAAATTTTATTAAGCTTTTTTGCCACAAACAAAATTATGGTTCTTGCTTTCAAACAAAAAGTGAAGGATCTGTTGATTAGTTGCTGCCAAACATACAGCCAATGACACAGAGGTAAGAAAAGGAACAAAAACAGTTTACTGGGCTGAGAGTGTGGGCATCACTGAAAAAACAAATCAGTGAACCTTGACTATTCAATTTTGGGTAATTATAAGGGTTTAGTTAAACATACATGAGCAACATTCAGTTAACTTCCACTTAAAAACAAATTTCTTATTCTGTCATCGTGAGTTTGGCTATCTTATTTTCGAAGTTGTCTACATTTGGGAAAAAGTTTTCTCTGGGAAATTCTGTATCAAAGTGGTCTATATTTGGCTACTGTTCACAGATTGCCAGTTCTGTTCACCCAAAACCAGACACATGTATCCCTGAATCAATATCTTAGTCGCTTTCCTGGGGTGTCAGTTGTTAATCAAAACTATCTGGAAAAGGCCTTGTTTGTAGATTAGTTCTGGAGATATATTTCTTCTAGCAAATCAACTTTCTAGCTTCCAAGTCACTTCTGGATGTTTCCTAGATAACGCTCCTAAGCTTGTTACTAGGAAGACATAGCAGAATTTAGTAGAGCTTTATAAAACTTAATCACATTGACCCTCTAGAAATTGATTCATGCAGTGGAAGTGGAAACCTTGTAAAGTTATTCTTATGAACATCAGTGCTTTGGGTAGAACATCAAATTAGGCTACTTAGAACTCATTTGAAAATTTAGACAGTTTGGGTCTTTACGTATCACTTGTTCTTTCTATCTTTATTTGAATTGTGTACATTGTATGAATTGTGCTCTCTATGAGATAAAAAAAGCCTTTATACATACAAACATATTTTTTAATGTATTTATATTTTTATAGCTTTCAACATTCATTTCCACAAGATTTTGGGTTCCAAATTGTTCTACATCTCTCCCCTCCTCCCACTCCAAAACACCATGCCTTCTGATTAACCCTTTCCCCAATCTGGCCTCTTTTCTATCACAATCTCCCTTGCCTTATCATTGTCTTCCCTCTTTTCTTGCAGGGCAAGACAAATTTCTATACCACATTACCTGTATTTCTTATTTCTCAGTTGCATGTAAAAACAATTCTCAAAATTTGTTCCTAAAACTTTAAGTTTCAACTTCTCTCTCTTCCTCTCTCCCCACGCATTCCCACTGAAAGGGCAAGCAATTCAATATAGGCTATTTATGTGTAATTTTGCTAAAGACTTCGATAATTGTCATATTGCGAAACTCTAAATACTTCCCTCTATCCTTTCCCCCCCATTTATTCTATTCTCTCTTTTGACCTTGTCCCTCTGATTACTCCCTCCTCGCATTTGCCCTTCCCTCTATCATACGCCCACCCCACTTGTACCCTTCTCCCCTACATTCCTACAGTGTAAGATAGATTTTCATACCAAGTTGAGTGTGCATGTTGTTCCCTCCTTAAACCAATTGTGAGAAAAGTCATTTTCACTATTACCCTCTCACCACCCCACTTTTCCTCTCCATTGAGAAAGCTTTTTCTTGTCACTGTTATGAGAGATAATTTGGCCTATTCCATTTCTCCCTTTCTCCTGCCAATGTATTACTCTCTCATCCCTTACTTTTATTTTTTCTGGTAGAGGAGCCAAGATGACGGAGTAGAAAAATGCACATGTGCAAGCTCCGAACCCACAGCCCACAAATTACCTATGGAAAGAACTCACAATGGGTTATGGAGAAGTATAAGTCGCGCAGAAGAAGAGTGGAGGAGATTTCTGTACCAGAGAGCCCTGAAAAACGGACCCCAAAGGTCTATCAGGCACCAGATGCAGAGAAGAGCCCCTGCCCTGGTCGGGCGGGCCCCAGAGGAGCAGGTCCGAGCAGGCTTCAGGGACGGAATCTCCGACAGCCGCGAAGGTCCCTCCACCCACAGGTGCTACAGGTCAGTGAGAGAGAGTGCTGGACAGGCCGAGAGGGGAGCGGTGTGTCTCAATAACTCAGACCACCTCGGAAGGAAGCGGTGGGGGAGACAGCAGACAGGGGCTTCCGGAGCAGACAGGAGCTCAGGGACATTACTGAAGGTCTCTGCATAAACCCCCTTAGGGAACTGAGCCTGGGAGGCAACCCTGACCCCACCTGAGCAGCAGTACTTAATCTCTCACTGAATAGCAGCCCATCCCCCGCTGAGAGCCCTGAGTCTGGGGAGCAGCATTTGAATCTCAGAGGCCAAGCATGGGTGAGGTGGGGGTGCAGAGGAACCTCAGAAGTCAAGTAACTGGCTGGGAAAACGCCCAGAAAAGGGAAAAAAAAATAAGACAATAGAAAGTTACATTCTTGGTGAACAGATGTTTCCTCCTTTCCTTTCTGATGAGGAAGAACAATGCTTACCATCAGGGAAAGACATAGAAGTCAAGGGGTCTCTATCCTAAACATATGAAATAAATATCCAATGGTCTGAGTCCATGGAAGAGCTCAAAAAGGATTTTGAAAATTAAGTTAGACAGGTGGAGGAAAAACTGGAAAGAGAAATGAGAGAAATGCAGGAAAAGCATGAAAAATGGGTCAATATCTTACAAAAGGAAACCCAAAAAATCCTGAAGAAAATATCACCTTTCGGGGGGAGGAGCGAAGATGGCGGAGCAGAAAGACTCACATAAGCTAGATACGAACCCACAGCCCATAAATTTTCTGTAAAGAGAAGTCCCCACAAATTCTGGAGCAGTGCAATCCGCACAGCAACGCAGTAGAGGAGATTTCCGTTCCAGAGAGCCCTGAAAAACTGGCACCAACGGTCCCTCGTGCACTGGACGTGGAGCCCACCCCTGCCCTGCCCTGCCCGTGCGGCCCCGAGAGGAGAAGATACGAGCAGTCTTCAGGGAAGGAGACTCTGGCGGCCAGGAAGATCCCTCCACCCACAGGTGCTACAGGTGAGTGAGAGAGACTTCTGGGCTGGCCGAGAGGGGAGCTGCGTGTCTCCATAACTCAGGCCCCCTCGGGAAGCAGCAGCAGAGGCAGCGGCAGAGGAAGCAGTGGCTGGAAACTCCCGTAGCAGACAGGACCTCAGATCCATTACTGAAGGTCTCCACAAAAACCCCTTGAGGGAACTGAGCCTGGGAGGCAGCCCATGCTGAAGAAAATAACACCTTGAAATATAGGCTAACTCAAGGGACAAAAGAGGTTAAAAAAGCCAATGAAGAGAAGAATGCTTTCAAAAGCAGAATTAGAAAAATGGAAAAAGGCCTATGTTGAATTGCCTGCCTTCCTCAAAAGAATGGGTGGGGAGGGAGGGATGAGGAAAATTTGGAACTCAAAGTTTTAGGAAAAACTGTTGAGTATTGTTCTTGATGCTAGTAAATAAGAAATACAGTTAATGGGGAATAGAAAGTCATTTGGCCCTACAGGACAAAAAAGAAGATGGTGACAAGAGAAGGGAGGGATCATAGAAGAGAGAGCACATTTGTGATAGGGAAAATTAGAATTCTCAGTTTATTGGGGTGGGGGAAGGGATAAATGGGGAGAAAATTAGGAAACCAAAATTTTGTGAAAATGAATGTAAAAAGTAATATAAATCAATATATATTAAAAAAAGAAAGAAAGAACATAACACCTTGAAATTCGGCTAACTCAGTTGACAAAATAGGTTCAAAAAGCTAATGAGGAGAAGAATGCTTTCAAAAGCAGAATTATCCAAATGGAAAAAGACCTTGAAAAGCTCACTGAATAAAATAGTTATCTCAAAATTAGAATGGAACAGATGGAGACTAACGCCCTTCTGAGAAACCAAGAAATCACCAAACAAAAGCAAAAGAATGAAAAAATGGAAGATAATGTGAAATATCTCATTGCAAAAATAACTGACCTGGAAAATGGATCCAGGAGAGATAATTTAAAAATTATGGGACTACCTAAAAGCCAGGATCGAAAAAAAAGAGCCAAGACATCATCTTTCATGAAATTATCAAGGAAAACTGCACTTATATTCTACAACCAGAGGGCAAAATAAGTATTCAAGGAATCCATCAATCACCACCTGAAAGAGATCCAAAAACAGAAACTCCTAGGAACATTGTGGCCAAAGTCCAGAATTCCCAGGTCAAGGGGAAAATATTGCAAGCAGCTAGAAGAAACAGTTCCAGTATTGTGGAAATACAATCAGGGTAACACAAGATCTAGCAGCTTCTACATGAAGGGATCGAAGGGCGTGGAATACGATATTCCAGAAGTCAAAGGAACTAGGACTAAAACCAAGAATCACCTACCGAGCAAAAATGAGTATAGTACTTCAGGGGAAAATATGGTCTTTCAATGAAACAGAAGACTTTCAAACATTCTTGATGAAAATACCTAAGTTGAAAAGAAAATATGACTTCCAAACACAAGAATGAGAAGAAGCATGAAAAAGTAAACAGCAAAGAGATGTCATAAGGGACTTACCAAAGTTGAACTGTTTACATTCCTCCATGAAAAGAAAATATTTGTAACTCTTGAAACTTTTCAGTATCTGGGTAGTTGGTGGGACTACACACACACACACACACACACACGCACACGTACACGTGTGTGGACACACATGCACGCACACACATACACAGAGAGCATAGAGTTAATTGAATAGGATGGGATCATATCTTTAAAAATTAAGGTAAATTTATAATGGAAATGTATTGGAAGGAGAGAGAGTGAAATGGAATGGGGAAAATTTTCTGTTACAGTAGAGGGAAGCAGGAGACTTTTTAGTGGAGGGAAGAAGAGGAGAGCTCAGAAAAAAAAAAACATGAAGTTTACTCTCATCACATTGGACTCAAAGAAGGAATAAAATGCACACTCTTTTTGCTATGATAACCTATCTTAAAATACAGAAAAGTAGTGGAGAAGGAGATAAGCAGGGTGGGGCGGATGATGGAAGGGAGGGCAATGGGAGGAGGGAACAATTTGAAGTCAACACTCGGAGAGGGACAGGATCAAAAAACAGAATAGAAACAATGGGGGGCAGGATGGGATGGAGGGAAATATAGTCAATCTTACACAACACGATTATTTTCGAAGTCATCTGCAAAACTCCACAGATCTGGCCTATACTGAATTGCTTGCCCTCTCAAAGGGAATTGGTGGGGAGGGAGGAATGGAGAGAAGTTGGAACTCAAAATTTTAGGAACAACTGTTGAGTATTGTTCTTGCTACTAGGAAATAATACAGGTAATGGGGAATCAAAAGTTGTCTTGCCCTGCAGGACAAAAGAGAAGATGGGAACAAGGGAAGGGAGGGATGATAGACGAGAGGGCAGATTGATGACAGGGGAAATTAGAATGCTTGGTGTATTGTGGTGGTGGGAGGGGACAAATGGGGAGAAAATTTGGAACCCAAAACTTTGGGAAATTGAATGTAAAATAAAGTTAAATAAATTTATATATCCAAAAAAGGGGAAAAAATATTTTTTTTCTGTATCATACCATCCTATTCAACTCACCCTTGCCTTCTGTCTTTAAGTATTTATTTCTTTACCCTATTTACTTATGTATTTACCCGATAACTGAGCGAAGTTTCAAGAGTTACAAGTATTGTCATTATTGAGATTATACTATGAAAATTATTTTTAGAGTCCTCTTCATAAATATTTACAGAGTACTATACAACCATAAAACCGAAATAAAAACAAGCTTACCATGTACTTAAATCTTTGAAATTAAGGGGAGCATTTGATGGAGATACGTTAATGCACTTAAAGACTGCAATGCCATCAGAATGGACAAGTATGAGAGATACAATAAATATTGAAATGAGCTATAGGTGGGAAGAGGAGAATGATGATTGTCTTCAATAGAAATGTATAGAATCACTATTAGTGGGGTGGAACTTCCCAAGAAGGAAATTTAGGTTTTATATCAGGCACATTATCTGAACAATTAAAACATATTAAAAGAGGAACAGACTAATTCATTTGTCTGGTTCCGTGAAGGTTCCAAAGACATTCCTTTTTTTCCCCCTTTTGAATGTATCTAGTTTCAACATGCAAATAGACTGAAACTATAAAAACGCATTTCCTGTCATCATAGCACTCATATCCCATGTCAGGGCAGTGGACATTTCTATAAAATGCCCATGCTAATAACATGCTAAATATAATGCCCATGATAAAAACAAAAGTAAGTGCCCACTGGGTTTTACAAAAAAAAAAAAAAACAAACAAACATGTCTTACTGCTTTGAGAATAAAGATGGATAGAGATGTTCAATGAACAGAAAATAGTAAAGCAATATTTTGAAAATTAGGAAAGATTTGCTCAGTACTTAAGGAAAATTGACCACTTGTACAATTAGAAAAAGAGAAACAGGTCACTGAGGCAAAAGGTATGGTTTGGCACCAAAGGTTTGGAGCCAAGTATATGCGTTGCATTTATGGTATCAAAGTTATACACTTGGGTTGAA
Organism: Bettongia penicillata ogilbyi; assembly: GCA_023548195.1. Taxonomy (NCBI): domain Eukaryota; kingdom Metazoa; phylum Chordata; class Mammalia; order Diprotodontia; family Potoroidae; genus Bettongia; species Bettongia penicillata. The sequence goes on along the minus strand of JAJHZJ010000316.1, from coordinate 233,844 downwards.
ACAGATGCTGACTGTATACAATTGAAGTGGACAGTCAGAGCACTGCAGAAGAAGTTTGTGGAAGAACATGAATGACCAACTAAGGACTCTAGTAGTTTATTTGGTTTTCAACACGATTTCAAATTATGAAAGGCCAGGAATTAAGAAATTAAGAAAAAAATTCTTTCTGATTGGAAATTTATTGGTTTTGAAGACGATGTGGAGCAAAATGAAAAGATCATCAGATGTGGACACAGAGAAACTCTGTCAAAATAATGATTGTGCTCTTTAATACCTAGGTCATCTTGGACAAATCATTTAACATCGTGGTACATCAGTCTTCGGTAAAATGAGAGGCAGAACTAGATGGCTGATACGTCTTCAAATTCTAAATCTATTGGGATAAATCTTAAAACTGTAGTGATAGTACCACTAAACCTAACAATCCATTGAAGACACCAGAAACGCAGAAGGTATGGGTGAGGTTGTAAAAGTACCTAAAGGTGTAGGAAGATAAATAGATATGGAGATCCGAGCAGACTTCAGGGACGGAACCTCAGGCGGCTGTGAAGGTCCCTCCATCCACAGGCGCACAGGTCAGTGAGAGAGTCTTCTGGGCTGGCTGAGAGGGCAGCGGGGTGTCTCCATAAGTCATTCCCCATAGGAAGGAAGCAGCAGGGGAATAAGCGGTAACCAGGGGCTCACGGAGCAGGCAGGACCTCGGATCCAATACTGAAGATCTCCACATAAAACCCGTGAGGGAACTGAGCCTGGGAGGCGGCCCTGCCCCGACCTGAGAATCTGAATTTAATCTTACTATGTATAGCAACCCCTCCCACGACTGAAAGCCCTGAGGCTGGGGAGAAGCATTTGAATCTCAGACCCCGAGTCCTAGCTGGGCGAATCTAGGTGGGGGTGGAGAGGAATGTCAGAAGTCAAGTAACTGGCTGGGAAAATGCCCAGTAAAGGGGGAAAAAAATAAGACCATAGAAGGTTACTTTCTTGTTGAACAGATGTTTCCTCCTTTCCTTTCTGATGAGGAAGAACAATGCTTACCATCAGGGAAAGACATAAAAGTCAAGGCCTCTCTATCGAAAACATCTGAAATAGATATCCAATTGCCTCAGGCCATGGAAGAGCTCAAAAAGGATTTTGAAAATCAAGTTAGACAGGTGAAGGAAAACCTGGGAAGAGAAATGAGAGATGCAAGAAAAGCATGAAAAACGGGTCAATACCTTGCTAAAGGCGACCCAAAAAATTCTCAAGAAAAGAGCACCTTGAAAAATAGGCTAACTCAGTAGACAAAAGAGGTTCAAAAAGCTACTGAGGAGAAGAATGCTTTCAAAAGCACAACTAGCCAAATGGAAAAGAGGTTCAAAAGCTCACCGAAGAAAAGAGTTTTCTTAAAATTAGAATGGAACAGATGGAGCCTAATGACTTTCTGAGAAACCACGAAATCACAAACCAAAACCAAAAGAATGAAAAAATGGAAGAGAATGTGAAATATCTTATGGGAAAAACAACTGACCTGGAAAATAGATCCAGGAGAGACAATTTAAAAATCATGTGACTACCTGAAAGCCATGATCCAACAGAGAGCCTAGACATCATCTTTCATGAAATTATCAAGGAAAACTGCCCTGATATTCTAGAACCAGAGAGCAAAATAAGTATTGAAGGAATCCATCAATCACCCCCTGAAAAAGATCCAAAAAGAGAAACTCCTAGGAACATTGTGGCCAAAGTCCAGAATCGCCAAGTCAAGGAGAAAATATTGCAAGGAGCTAGAAAGAAAAAATTCCAATATTGTGGAAATACAATTAGGATAACACAAGATCTAGCAGCTTCTACACTAAGGGATCGACGGGCGTGGAATAGGGTATTTCAGAAGTCAAAGGAACTAGGACTGAAACCAAGAATCACCTACCCAGAAAAACTGAGTATAATACTTCAGGAGGAAAAACGGTCTTTCAATGTAACAGAGGACTTTCAAGCATTCTGCATGAAAAGACTAGAGCTGAAAAGAAAATTTGACCTTCAAACACAAGAATGAGAAGAAGCATGAAAAAGCAAACAACAAAGAGAAGTCATAAGTGACTTAGCAAATGTAAACTGTTTACATTCCAACATGGATACACAATATTTGTAACTCTTAAAACTTTTCGGTATCTGGGTAGTTGGTGGCACTACACACACACATACACACACATGCACATGTACACGCATGTGCGCACACACACAAACACACACGTATGCACATACAGAGACAGAGAGCACAGAGTGAATTGAATAGGATAGAATCATATCTTAAAAGAAATTAAGGTAAACGGTGAGAGAGAAATGCAGTGGGAGGAGAGAGGGTGAAATGGAATGAGGTAAATTAACTCTCATTCAAGAGGAAAGCAGGAGATATTTAAGTGGAGGGAAAAAGAGGAGAGATGAGAGAAAACATGAACCTTACTCTCATCACATTCAACTAAAGGAATGAATAAAATGCACACTCATTTTGGTATGAAAACCTATCATACAATACAGGAAATAGGAGGAAAAGGGGATAAGCAGGGTGGGGGGATGATGGAAGGGAGGGCAATGGGAGGAGGGGGCAATTTGCAATCAACACTCTTGGGCAGGGACAGGATCAAAAGAGAGAATAGAAGCGACGGGGAGCAGGATAGGAGGGAGGAAAATATAGTAAGTCTTATAGAACATGACTCTTATGGAAGTCATTTGCAAAACTACACAGATATGGCCTGTATTGAATTGCCTCCCTCCCGCAAGGAAATGAGTGGGGAGGGAGGGAGGATGAGACGTTGAAACTCAAAGTTTTAGGAACAACCGTTGGTATTGTTCTATCTACTAGGAAATAAGAAATACGGGTAATGCGGAATAGAAACTTATTTGGACCTACATGGCAAAAGGGAAGATTGGGACAAGGGAAGGTAGGGATGATAAATGAGGGGGCCAGTTGGTGATAGGGGAAATTGGAATGCTCATTTTATTTGGGTGGGGGATGGGTCTTATGGGGAGAAAATTTGGAACCTAAAATTTTGTGAAAATGAATGTAAAAAGTTTAATAAATAAATTTATTTTTTTAAAAAAAAAAGAAATTTTGAATTGGGCACTGTGAAGGCAGAACAATTAAAAGAGATCAGGAAATAATTTACCAAAATATGAACAATGGAGAAATAGAAGAGAAAGTGAAATCTCTTGTAAGAAAACAACAAAAGTTGTAGAATAGATCAAGAAGAAAAAACATAAAAATAATAATTGGACTAACAGAAAGTTACGATCAAAAAAGTATTGTGATATAATAGTACAAGAAATCATTAAAGAAAATTGTTCTTAAGCATTAGCATGAGGGGGAAATAGAAATAGAAAAAATCCATAAATCACCACTTAAAAGAGATCCTATGAGGAAAACCCGTAGGAATATCATAGTCAAATCTCTATGATTTCACATCTTTTGTGAAGAGCCTATTATTTTTCAGTTTCTTCCATTTCTCTCCAAATAATATGCTTAAAAACTGATCTATGTGACTCCTTCCCCTCTGTGCTCACTAAAGTTGACATCTTAAGGTATTTAGACTTGGGCATATGCCTTACAATGGTCCACTTTTTCTTTTAATAGTCATCTAAAGGCAGGGGTCCTCTTTTCAGCTGTATTTGTTATTTGTTAAACACTATTATCCCATGTAGTAATATCTAACAAAAGAGAAAGTCCCTCAACAAGAACGTTTTTATATTTTTATACCTTTAAAATTATTTTGACTGAGACTTGGCTGTGAGTCCAGGTGGGGAATGCTAAGAGCCATCAAATGATCTTACTTTTCAAAAAGTGCTTCTTTTCTTGAAAAATATCTAAAAATGGATGTGATGGGAAATGATTTGAAAATAATCCAGTGTCCACTTAGTGTCTAGTACTGTGTACTCTACTTTTAATATAAAAGTTATTGATGTGATTCTTGGAGCCTGATTTCTGATAATTCTCTTTACTGGATTTCTAGTTTTCACTGTTTGTAAATGATGTCTGAAATTCAAAAGGAGGATTTTAACAACTGGTTTTTGAAATAGCCACCTAGGATTCTCCCTTTGTGAATCAAGTGCAAAATGCTCCTAGGGGGCTGAGTATCTAGGAAAATCATACTTTTGTAGGCATGTGCAGTATAATTCTTACTCATATATTTTGTGCCTGCGCTAAATTATAAATGGGACATTTTCACTTTTTTTTTCTGTTGACCTTCCAAAGAAGGCTGATTAAACTAGAACAACGCTACAGATTCCTATAATACTTCCCCGTCATAATAATGTAATCACTCAATGAAGGTGAAAAAAGAAGTCTGAAAAGAGTGTTTGACACCAAACAGATACTCAAGAAGGAAAATTCCCCATTGGGGGAGAAATATATGGTGCTATGTAGAGCTAGTTCATATTTAATGAGGACAGTGATTAAAACATTTCCCAACAGAGTAACCATGTAGGGATCTTAGAATACCCCAAACAGATACTCTTGGCATTTAAAAAGGTCAGACAGTCCCAGAACAATAAACTCCCCTTCATCTATGTGGTTGGCTTCTCAGGTTGTTTCTATTTATTGTAGAAATCTTAACTTCGGAATCGGAAATTCTTTGAAATATATGGACCATTTTCATCTTCTGTAAAATTTGGTATTTTGTAAGACAAACAATAATGTTCCTTCCTTATCCAACACTCTGTGTTTTAATTTCCCTCCTCTAAGGCAGTGGTCTATAGACTTCTTAGTCATACATATGTATCAGTTTAAAAAAATGAATCTCAAATATATGTGCATGCTTACTAATTTACTAACATGAGACATAAAAAAGTTATAAAATATTAAAGACAAGATTAAGATATAATATTTTATTTTTGAGTAAGATTATGTTATTGCCCATACTGAACTTAAAAAAAAGAACACTTCATGGAGAAGGGAATGTATAAAAGATTTAATACCTTGAACCAGAGGTAGTAATCACCATATTCTTATGATAACACAAAAAAGAGGCAATGAGAGCCTAAATTAAACTTCTGACATTGAGAAGAGGACATTACCTTGGAGATAGTTTGAATAGAGAATAAAAGGTAAAGTAACTTTTTTCCAGAAGTACAGTCTGTCTGTCTGTCTCTCTATATAAATATCCCACTTGACAAATAATATTTTAAAGAAGAAAAATAATATCAGCAAAACAGATTGATACATTGGAACGACCAAAAACTTACAATATGTAGCAGTTTTGGACTTCCAACCACAATATTGGGGCATGTTGGTGGCGTCTTCTTATATCTCTTCCTTTAAACTCTGTTTGATTTTTACTTCATTTTTATATTTTTCATTGTTTTATTTTTATGATTATCTTTCATCTTTTTCCATTTATGCTGTTGTTGTCACTGTGCTCAATATTTCCTTAATTCTTCTTACTTCATTGTGCTTCAGTTCTATCAGATCTTTGCATACATTTCCTCCTTTTCCTCTCTCATTTTGTTTATTTTCCTACTTTATCTTTCATTTTCAACAGAGTTTATATCACATTAAAAAATTCCAGCTTTTGGTAAGGTGATACCTCTTTTTAAAGCATTTATAATATAGACCACAGAAGAATTTTTTTAAAAAATATTAACTGAGACAAAAATAATATTTATGTATGCTGACTTCACAAGCCCTTAACCTAATTGTCTCCACGCTATTAATCACAATTAAAGAATCCTAACCTGTTGTTGTTCTAAAGGCCAAAGTCTAGTAGCTTAATATTAGACTTCACCTCTGATGTTCAACTACCAACAATCTATAATTTAATAGATCTGGAATTAAGATTACAAATCTTTTGAATATAGGAAATTGCCACTAAGAGTATGGACATTTCAGGTAACCAATATCTCCACAACTTCATGACAATTCCAGGTGTGAGTAGATTGTCAACTTGCATTCATTCGGGCTTAAAATCTGCCAGGCATCATGGGGGAAATTGAGAAGGGAGAATCCTACCTCAGCCCAGGCTGAACAACCACTCTCCCACCCTTCCCATGAGATCACCTTTTTTCAGTTCATACCAGCATCTCACAGACTTACTGGCATCATAGACTGGAGGCTCTGACTGCCTTTCTTGCTATCCATACCTGGAGTGAGACTCAGAAGAATAGTCACTTAATTGTCCCATAGCATCTTAAAATAGCAGGTTCCAATAATCAGGTTTCAAATATGACTATAATTTCACTTTGGCTAAGGAATATCTTTTGAGGAAAGTCTTAAGTGGCTTACATACATTTCTATACTTCTTCTAGTTCCTGCTTAAATAAAAATAATAAAATCAATATTGCCATTAAAACCTTAACTTTTCCATCAATGTCAAATTTTACTCAAGGTTACCTGCCTCTAAGAAATTTAGACTAAAATTCTTTTCCCAAAACTAAAGGTGTCTTTTTTTTATTCTCAGTAATTAATTCAATAAGTTGTTTTAATACTAATTTCTTTTACATCACTTTTAACATGACCAGTTTTCCTCCCCATCACTCCCCTCCTCCTGCTTCATAACACCTTGCATTCTGATTACCTCTTCCCTCAATGTACCTTCCCTTCTATCGCACTCCAAACTTACCTTATCCCCATCTTCTCTCTTTTCTTGGAGGGCAAGATAAATTTCTATACCCCATTCCTTGTGTTTCTTATTTATCGTTTATATGTAATAAAAGTTCTCAACATTCGTTTCTAATACTTTGAATTCCAACTTCTCTCCCTCTCTCCTTCCCTCCCTCCCAACCCATCCCCACTGAGAAGGCAAGCAATTCAATACAGACGAAATATGTGCCGTTTTGCAAATGACTTCCATAATAATCATGCTGTGTAATACTAACTATATTGCCCTCTATCATAGTCTCTTCCGCCTTATTTTATTTAACTTTTTTATTCCCTCTTTTGACCTTGTCTCTTGCCAAAAGGTTTATTTCTAGCTACTACTTTCTCCCATTTGCCCTCCTTTCTATCATTTCCCTCACCCCACTTGTCGCCTCCCCCTCTTCTTTCCTGTAGTGTTAGAAAGATTTTCATACCAAATTCGGTGAACGTTATTTCCTCCTACAGCCATATGTGAGAGATTAGCTTCACTTTTCCCCTCTCCCCTTCTCCCTTTTCTCCTCCACTGAACAAGATTTTTCTATCTCTTTTATGAGTTATAGTATGCCCCATTCCATTTCTCCTCCCAGTGTTTTCCTCCCTCACCCCTTAATTTTTATTTTATTATTTTTGTGTGGATGTCATCTCTACTGGTTCAACACAACCTGTACTCTGTCTATATATGTATATGTGTATGTATGTATAATTCCTCCACCTACCCAAATACTGAGAAAATATTCAAGAGTTATAAATATTTCCTTTCCATGTAAGGATATAAACAGATTAGTTTTAAAAAGTCTTTTATGATTTTTCTTTCCTGTTTAACTTTTCATGCTTCTCTTGATCCTTGTGTTTGAAAGTGAAATTTTCTATATAGCTTTGGTCTTTTCATTAATATGAATGCTTCAAAGTCCTCTATATCATTGGATGACGATTTATTCCCTTTAGGTATTATACTCAGTTTTGCTGGATAGGTGATTCTTGGTTTTAATCCCAGTTCCTTTGACTTCTGAAATATTCTGTTCCAAGCCCTTCGATCCCTTAATGTTGCAGCTGCTAAATCCTGTGTTATCTTGATTATATTTCCACAATACTCTAATTGTGTCTTTCCAGCTGCTTGCAATATTTTCTTCTTGACTTTGGTACTCTGAAATTTGGCCACAATATTCCTAGGAGTTTCTCTTTTAGGGTTTCTTTCAGGAGATGATAGGTGGATTCTTTCAATATTTATTTTGCTCTCTGGTTGTAGAATATCAGGACAATTTTCCTTGAGAATTTGATGGAAGACAAAATCTACTGGTTTTTTTTCCAATCATGCCTTTCAGGTAGTCCCTTACTTTTTAAATTGTTTCTCCTTGATCTATTTTTCAGGTCAGTTTTTTTTTTTTTTTCCAATGAGATGTGTCACATTATCTTTTATTTTCTCAAACTTTTGATTTTCTTTTTCAACTGCTTAGTTTATATCATCATCATTCATTTCCCTGAACTCAATTTTCTCTTTCAGTGAACTATTTTTCTTCAATGAGCTTTTGAACACTCTCCTCTATTTGTCTAATTCTGCTTTTTAAACCCTACTTTTTCTCATTGGCTTTTTGGAGCTCTTTTTCCAATTGAGTTAGCCTCTTTTTAAAGGTGTCATTTTCCTCAGCATTTTTTTTTTGCTTCGCCTTTTGTAAACTGCTAACTTGTTTTTTTAAGGTCTTCTATTGCCTGAGCTCAATTTACGTTCCCTTTGGAGGCCCTGGAGGCAGGGGCCTTGTCTTCCTCTGACAGTATGCCTTGTTCTTCCTCATTAAAGGATGGAAGGAGACACCTGTTCACCAAGAAAGTAACATTGTATACTTTTATTTTTCCCCTTTTTTGGACATTTTCCCAGCCAGTTACTTGACTTCTGAATTTCCTCTCCACAACCACCTTGCCTCCAGTTCCACCAATCCGGTACTGAGAGTTGAAATTCAGATGAGCTGCTCCAATCCCACAGGGACTTTAGGGGGACAGGACCGCTATTCAGTTTGAGATTCATTTCAGCTGCTCAGGTGGGGGCAGGACCACCACACAGGGCTTAGTTCCCTCAGGGGTTTTACGATGAGGCCTTCAACAACGGATTTGGGTTGCTGCCTGTCTTGGGAGCGCCTGTCCTCTGCTGCTTCTGCTGCTGCCAACAGAGGAGGCCTGAGTTATGTGGACACCCTCCCCCCTTCTCAGTGAGCTGAAAAATCCTTCTCACTTTAGAGCTTGTGGGTTAAAGGATCTGGGCTGCCACTGGATATTCTGTCCTTCTCCTGTTGCTGCGTGGCCAAGCCTGGGCTGAGCTCTGCTCTGACTCAGGTGAGACAGACCTTTCCCGTCAGTCTTTCAGGTCACTCTGGTCTAGAAATCTCCTCCACTCCATTATTAAGTGACTTCGACTGGTCTAAAATTTGTTGAGAGTCCTTCTTTACAGGTGGGGGAAGAGCCAGTGTATGTGTGTGTTTCTGCTCGGCCCTCTTGGCTCCCCATGCTTTTCTGTATCCAACCAGATACACCATTGTCTACAGTACAGTACTAATCCATTGAATTCATGTAGCACAATTTGTTCAACCATTCCTAAACCAGTGGGCTTCTATATTATTTTTAATTATCAATTGTTAAAGAAAATGATTCTTTGAATATTTTGGAACATATGTGGCCTTCTTTATTATCGATGTCTTCCTTGAATTGTAGTGTGTTTTCTAGTACGGAGGATATGGATATTTTTGTCACTGTTTTTAAAATTAGTAAATAGTTCTGAATGTGGTTGTACAATTTGACAATTCCACCAAAAATTTATTTGTGTGCCTATCCTTCCACAATCTTTTCCACATTGTTGCCATTGTACTTTTGCTAATTTGCACTGTGTAAGATGAAGCCTCTGTTTTATTTTGATTTGGAATTATCTTTTTTTTAATAATTTGGGAATTCTTTCATGTGCTTATGAATACATTGATGTTTTTCTTTTAATAACTGTTTGTTCTGATTTTGTTTTAACCAGCCTATATCTGTCATTGCAATGATGTAAGATAAAAAAATAACATGGAAATGAGAAATAATAATAATAAATCAAATCATAAAATTTAGAAGTTCTTTGAAGACTTGGTTCCTATCTAATATCTTATGTTATGCTTTGTTTTGTACCCTCCAACAACTGGACACACAACGTTTGATAGAAAACAATGAATGAGGAAAGTTGAATTTAATAGATTATCTTAGTTTCAGGCACCACACAATAATATTCCCACTGACCAACTCATGAGTTTCTATCATTAAATTCTCATTCTATTGCTTAATTAATTTTGCTGCTTTTAATTCCATTTGGAAGAGGTGAAACAATAAAAATATTTTTCATTTGCAATTTTAATGTGACTCTGTTATCAACTCCTCTATATCATGGCGAATATTGAAGAGTTTCATACTAAGAAAGTGCAAAATAAGTATTGCATTATTTTATTTTTTGTAACTACCCTTTTGAAACAACAACAACAATAAAATAAATCCAGAATACTAACCAGATAAAATTGACTCTAGAACACTATGACGAAATTAGAAAGTCAGGAAGTAATAGCAGTCTACCTGGTTCTTATAAAATGGAAGAGTTACCAAGAGAAGTGAAGAATGAATGTATGGGAAAGATACATAAATGAAGGGAATGAAGCAACTCCTTAATTTTCCATTTAGCAGAAGACTGCATGGTGAAAAGAAACAATTCCATTCTTTTCTCTCTGATTCTTAATTTAAACATGGGTGAGAGACTGAGAGATACAGAGAGGGGAGGGGAGAGAGAGGAGTGAGAGTGATAATGAGAAAAAGGTTTCAATGATTTTATTTTGACGTTATTATTGATAACCCCTCCCTCCTTTAACTCACTCCTAATTCCTTTCTCTCTTTAATCACATCACTCTACCTCCAAATTTGTCTTCCTAACTAGAAAAGAGGAAATTTAGTGATTTGCCTTCCCTCTCAACTATCTGTATAATTTGGATTTATTTGTGAAATGGAAGTGATATATTGACTATTTCTGAGGGTGATATTAAGTTCAATAGAAATATTTTTCAAAATATATTTTGTAAAATACAAAGTGAGAGATATATATGGTGTTATATTCCTTCCTTCCATGTAAAGGACAAACTCAAACACACACATTATGCAAAATGTCTTTCACTTTATTTATCCCTATTCTGATGTATATATAAATATATTAGAGATATTATAGAGAGGAGGGAATTAAGATTTATATAAAATCTAGTATATATTTTTCATAATGCTGTCCAAAACTGCAATATTAATTCATTTGATTCTTAGAAGAACCCGGGAGGCAGATATTGTCATTTTCCTCATTTTCAGATGAGGCAAATAGAAGTTAAGTGACTTGCCCAGGGACACACAGCTAATAAATGTCTAAGGCCAGACATAAAGTCAAATCTTTCTTACTCCAGGTATCAGAACTCTATTCACTGATCACCTAACTGATTGTGTGTATGTTTGTGTGTGTGCCTGCATATGTGTTTATAATACAGATTTCTAGTTTTATAATTCACTGATACAGTGCCAGACAAGGACTCCAGGAAGCTGCTTTAAGGACCCCTTAACATCCAGCTTTGAAAACCATTAAAGTCTGGGAGGAAGAAGGGAGAAATGGAATTGGGCAAATTATCTCTCATAAAAGAGGCAAGAAAAAGCTTTTTCAATGGAGGGGGAAAGGGAGGAATTGAGAGGGAAAAAGTGAAGCTTACTCTTATCACATTTGACTTAAGGAGGGAATAACATGCACACTCAGTTTGATACGAAGATCTATTTTACACTAGAGGAAAGTAGGGGAGAAGGAGATAAGTGGAATGAGGGGATGATAGAAGGTAGGGCAAATGGGAGACGGGAGTAATCAGAAGTAAACATTTTAGGGGATGGACAAATTCAAAAGAGAGAATAGAATAAATGGGGGGCAGGATAGGATGGAGGGAAATATAGTAGGTCTTTCACATCAGTATTAAGGAAGTTTTTTTTTTTTTTTTTTTTTTTTTTTTTTTGCATAATTACAGATGTACAGCCTCTATTGAATTGCTTGCCTTCTCCGTGGGAATGTTTGGGAAGGGAGGATAGGAGAGACGTCAGAACTCAAAGTTTCAGGAATAAACGTTGAGAATTATTTTTGGAAGTGGGAAATAAGAAATACAGATACTGGAATATAGAAATCTATGCATCCCTACAAGAAAAGAGAGAATATGGCATTAAGGGAAGGGAGGGATGTGACAGAAGGGAGGGCAGATTGGGACAAGGAGCAATCAAAATGCACGGTTTTTTGAGGTGGGGGAGGGGAGAGATGGGGGAAAAATTGGAAATCAAAATCTTGTGGAAATGAAAGTGGAAAACTAAAAATAAATAGACAAATTATTTTTTAAAAAATGAAAGGCATTGAAGTGAAGATGTTCCAATAAAGTTCTTACTCTGAGTCTCAATCTGTCCTCTATAATTAATGAGTTTAGATTAAATGATGGTTTCTTTTCAGTTCTTTAATATCGTTTTCAATATCGAAGAACACTTTAATTAAACAATCAAAAATATGAAGTTCTCACTATTCAATTCAGTATTTATAATAAGCATAATAATGATGATAATGAACATATTAATAAACCCCCAAAACAGTAACTATGTTAACATGTCCAAGAATTCAGAGAAAATTAAGTTTCTATACGACAGTAGGATGGTGAAATTTTCTCATTATTTTCTAGGTCTCCATGACAGATTTTGCTTTCTGGTACTGGGACTTGACTTTCTGATGTCTAAATAAAAGTTTTTCTTCTCACTTCCTTATGGAGTATCGTCTGTATTTTGTTATTTAGCATTATGCTAGCATAGTCATAGTCACCAAGAGTGCTGTGAACATTACCTTGGGAATACAACGGGGCACTTCCCCTCACCCACCCACAATAGGCAACTCCACTCCCTGGGTCACAAACCATCACAGGAGAGCACTCCAAACAAAGCACACTCAGTGCCCTTCTGTGCAGTTCCCATTTTGCTCCATTACTGAATTCTGAACTCCAAGGTCCCTCTTCCTGCAGCAGGAGCCAGTTTCTCCTAGCTCCTGCCTGATTCTGTACAAAGACACGTCTCCACTCCATGTCTCCGAATAGAGGTCTGATATTTCGTGATCCCATGACTGTTCCAAAATGTAGCACCAATGCAATATTCACAATGCCTACTGCAGCCATAAATATCACTACACAATTTGAAATCACGAAATATGACCGATTCTCCACATGGAAAGCAGAATCAAAACATTTATTTGAAAACCAGAAAGCCAAATCCCAGAAGCAGAAAGCAAAATCAATCATGGTGGTCAAGAAATCAATACATATGACCACCACAGAGAGCAAAGTCATTCCAAGCCTCTCCTCTTCCCCCAGGGACTTCTCACAAGCAAATTCTCACCAGCCCGAGCCCTGGCAAGTCTACCTGGGTCCTCTCGCCACTGACCCATCCTGCGTCACTCACTTAATCCTGGTTCTGCTCTGCCCGTTCAGCAAACTCTTCCCACCACAGGCTCCATGTGACTTTTTTTTTTAATATAAATTTATTTATTTAACATTTTACATACATTTTCACAAAATTTTGGGTTCCAAATTTTCTACCCATTTATCCCCTGCCCCACCCCAATACACCAAGCAATCTAATTTTCCCTATCAGCAATTTTCCCTCTCTTCTATCATCCCTCCCTTCTCTGGTCCCCATCTTCTCTTTTGTCATGTTGGGCCAGATGACTTTCTATTCCCCATTAACTGTATTTCTTATATCCTAGTAGCAAGAACAATACTCAACAGTTGTTTCCAAAACTTTGACTTCCAAATTCTCCCCATCCTTCCCTGCCCACCCGTTCCTTTTGGGAAGGCAGGCAATTCAATATAGGCCATATCTGTGTAGTTTTGCAAATGACTTCGATAACAGTCGTGTTGTGTAAGAGTAACTGTATATCCCTCCATCCTATTCTGCCCCCCATTGTTTCTAGTCTGTCTTTTGATCCTGTCCCTCCCCGAGTGGTAACTTCAAATTGTTCCCTTCTCCCATTGCCTTCCCTTCCATCATCCCTCCCTCCCTCATTATCTCCACCTCCCCCACTTTCCTCTACTGTAAGATAGGTTTTCATACCAAAATGAGTGTGCATTTTACTCCTTCCTTTAGTCGAATGTGATGAGGGTAACCTTCATGTTTTTTTTTCTGAACTCTCCCCTTTTTCCCTCCACTAAAAAGTCTCCTGCTTGCCTATTGAATGAGATATAATTTACCCCATTCCATTTCACCCTCTCTCCTCCCACTACATTTCTCTCATCATTTACCTTAATTTCTTTTAAGATATGGTCCCATCTTATTCAATTTACTCTGTACTCTCTGTCTTTGTGTGTGCGTGCATGTGTGTATGTGTGTGTGCTTGCACGCATATACATGTGTGTGTGCATGTGTGTGTGTGTGTGTGTGTGTGTGTGTGTGTGTACGTCTGTGTGTGATCCCACCAACTACGAAAATACTGAAAAGTTTTCAGAGTTACAAATATTGTCTTTCCATGCAGGAATGTAAACAGTTCACCTTTGGTAAGTCCCTTATGACTTCTCTTTGCTGTATACTTTTTCATTCTTCTTCTCATTCTTGTGTTAGAAAGTCAATTTTGCTTCTCAGCTCTGGTCTTTTCATCAAGAATGCTTGAAAGTCCTCTGTTTCATTGAAAGACCATATCTTCCCCTGAATTATTATACTCAGTTTTGCTGGGTAGGTAATTCTTGGTTTTAGGCCTAGTTCCTTTGACTTCTGGAATATCCTTTTGCATGCCCTTCGATCCCTTAATGTGGAAGCTACTAGGTTTTGTGTTATCCTGATTGTATTTCCACAATACTGGAATTGTTTCTATCTAGCTGCTTGCAATATTTTCTCCTTTACCTGGCAATTCTGGAGTTTGGCCACAATGTTCCTAGGAGTTTCTCTTTTTGGATCTCTTTTAGGTGGTGTTCGATGGATTCCTTCAATACTTATTTTGCCCTCTGGTTCTAGAATCTCAGGGCAGTTTTCCTTGATAATTTCATGAAAGATGATGTCTAGTTTCTTTTTCTGATCATGGCTTTCAGGTAGTCCCATAATTTTTAAATTGTCTCTCCTGGATCTATTTTCTAGGTCAGTTGTTTTTCCAATGAGATATTTCACATTCTCTTCCATTTTTCATTCTTTTGGTTTTGTTTTATGATTTCTTGGTTTCTCAGAATGTCCTTAGACTCCATCTATTCCATTCCAATCTTGAGAGAACCATTTTCTTCAGTGAGCTTTTGAATCTCTTTTCTATATGGCTAATTTTTCTTTTGAAAGCATTCATCTCCTCATTACCTTTTTGAACTTCTTTTGTCAACTGAGTTAGACTAGTTTTCAAGGTGTTATTTTCATCAGCAATTTTTTGGCTCTCCTTTAGCAAGGTATTGACCCGTTTTTTCATGCTTTTCTTGCATCTCTCTAATTTTCCTTCCCAGTTTTTCCTCCACTTGTGTAACTTAATTTTCAAAATCCTTTTTGAACCAGACATCCACCTCTGATGTCTGGGATAGAGAGGCCCCGACCTCCACGTCTTTCCCTGATGGTAAGCTTTGTACTTCCTCATCAGAAATGAAAGGAGGAAGGAACATCTCTTCCCCAAGAAAGTAGCTCTCTATGGTCTTATTTTGCTTCCTTTTTTGGGCATTTTCCCAGCCAGTTACTTGACTTCTGAGATTCCTCTCCACCCCTGCCTAGATCCACCCAGCTAGTACTTGTGGTCTGAGATTCAAATGCTGCTTCCCAGCCTCAGGGCTTTCGGTGGGGGAAGTGGCTGCTAGTCAATGTGAGCTTAAGTTCTGGTGCTTGGATGGGGGCAGGTCCGCCTCCCAGGCTCAGTTCCCTCAGGGGGTTTATGCAGAGACCTTCCGTAATGGCCCTGAACTTCTGACTGCTGCTCAGGGAATCCTGGGCCACCGCCGCTGTCTCTGACGCTGCCTCCCGAGGGAGCGCGAACCACGGAGACACTCTGCTCCCCTCTCGGGCAGCCCAGGAGTCTCTGTCACAGACCTGTAGCGCCTGTGGGTGGAGGGACCTTCACGGCCGGTGGAGATTCCGTTTCTGAAGCCTGCTCGGATCTGCTCCTCTGGGGCCGTGTGGCCAGGGCAGCTCAGGGGTGGGCCCATTGATATATAGGAAATATTTTCCAATTAAAGTACCATCACATCTGTCCTCCCCCAAGGACTCCATCATGATGGCTTGCTGCCCAACCACCCCTGAGGACTTGGAAGTGCGGCCTGGAACATTGTTAAGACTGAAGCTTAACTCATTAGATCCTATACCTGAGCGCGCTTAAAATGGCAAGGTGGGAAGGACACACCCTAAGAGGACTTTGCCTGGACTATTCTCTTTGGGATTGAGGAATGAAGAGATGATTGATCTCTCCTCAAAAAATGATGTTATGTTAGGCATATACCATTGTATTTATTTAAAAGCATATGGCCACCCTAGTAATAAGTTGCTATGTTATGTATTCTGCAAATGTAAAGTTCATGATGTGTTTATTTTGTGGAAACTATGTTGTATTTACTACAGAAATGTTAATGTCTATTCAGATACAAATTGCCTATGTGATCTGTTTAAATTACCTGCATTTGGGATCACAAGGTACAATATCTCTCTTTGTTCCACAATCCATGATCATTTAGATGGTAAGGTTAAAGATTTTGGAAGGGTAGAGTGTGATGCCAAGCAAAATATAATCTTTTGCTCTTCTTGTTTTATTGTAATCAAGTACCTCTCATTGAATCTTGCCTTTATCAATTAAGAGTCTTTTCTAGGAGTTAAGTATAGAAATAAGAGTTTCTTTAATTAGAAACAGTATATGTATTAGTATTGTTAATTATTTTAATGTGATTAAAGATCTTCCCCAGTCATTAATGGGCCTATCCATTTAGGGGAGTTTGATTAGGGGAAATTTGTAGGACAGCCTACACCTTTTGCTAATGAGGCATTGGTTTTCAAAGGTTGGAAAGCCTTCTGGCTTTTAAAAAAAACTTATAGAAACTCTGAGGGTGAAGTTTCACTTTGGGGCTTCTTGACTGGAAGTGTTTTTTTGGCTAGAATGCTCTGGGAAGCTGCTAAGGAGTCCTTCACCTTGAAAAACACAGATGTTGATTTTACCACGCTGGTAATTATGGTCAGACATTTGGACCTGTCTCTTGATGATCAGGCTGAGGAAGCCATGTCTGTTAACCTTTTACTTCTCGGTACTTTCCTTGAAGTTCAGGGTGCTTACTCCCCTGAACTAGGTGAATGATATATGTGCTTGTTTAAAGGAATGACGCTCGTGCTTGATTAAAGTGATTGTTAACCCCTCAAAGATTGCCTTTCCTTTCAGAAAAGCAGAAGAAAAACCTGTGATTGCAGGCTCTCCTGAGTATGTTGAGGTGCTTACTGATACACATCATTCTCATAATTGTCGATATCATCCTTTTCATCTTTAAAAATACCAGAATTAAAGTGTCTTCCTCAATCCTATAGAAGATTAACTTGCATCCTCATATTTTTTGTCCAGTTTTCAAAGTTAGTCTATGTTAACTGCAATAAGTTCCCAAATATTAAAGGACATGATAATAGCACATCTGGACACATTGCTCTATGTGCATAATCAAAAAAATTAGAGTACTCTAATGAATACTGAACATCATCTACAATATAAATGGTAGGACTCTTCGTATTTTAACAGTAATTCTTTTGTATGTGTTTCTCCTTCAACCTCGAAGAAGACCAAGACGTCAAGATGATGACATGACTTACAGTTGACTTTGATTTGAGTGAGCAAGGGCTGTGCAAGGTCACCAGTCTCACTTTTTTTCTCCTGAGCCATCTGGGTCCAGTTCCCTGATACTCATGAGGAAGGCTGGAGATGGCCCAAGATGCAATGTGAGACATTGGATATTGCAGGCTAATATCTTACCACGTTATCACTTTGAGTGAGGTACAGCCATTCAATAAATAAGCTTCTGTAAGTTGTTGTTATGTATTTATGATCAACAATTTATTCAAACATGGTTTCAGAGAACCAATTAAGAAGCATATTGTCTATTTCTTGTTAGACATAGGATGAATACACATAGTAGAATAAGATATATACATGTATGTGTGTGTGACTCTATATGAAAATATACATATATTCTGTGTATGTGCATAAACCTCCATGTGCATATTTTCATACAGTGATAAGAATAATAGAAATAAAGTATATGTGTTTTATACTTACACATATACATACATATTTACATATACCTACACAATATATGTGTGTGTATGTAACGTGTGTAGTAGTCCTATATATGTGTACTAGACACCTTTTTGTATGAGCAATGGTCCCTCTACCTTGTTAATCTCAACTGGAATAGAATCAGTACCACGTATTTTGCCGCATAAAAGGAGGCTAATGGCCCTCAAAATCTGTTCTTCAGTGGGAAACTCAGCTAAGATGGGAATGACTTCAACCGGAGGTAAAGGGTCAAGGGCCTCAGCATTGATTGATGATGGTCTGTGGAGAACACTAAGGAAGTGTTCAGCCCATCTCTCTAGAATCATGTCCTTATCATTGATCAACGTGGCTCAATCAGCACTGAGTAGTTGTGATGCACCATAAGTTTTTGGTCCATAAATAGCTTTCAGGGAATCATCAAAAGGCTTTGTATTGTTACTATTAGCATAAAACTGAATTTCATCTGCCTTCTTCCTAAGCCACGAATCTTGTATCTCTCTAAGCTTTGCACAAAGAAGAGTTCTAAATGTTGAAATTAATTCTTTTGGTAGTCATTTTGCTTTGGGGTCAGTGCTTTTGATGAATGCCAATAATTAGCTTGGAAAGGATAAGTCTATGATCAGTCCAACACTCTGCACCACACATTGCCTTTGTCATTTTCAAATCTTGCTGTCTCTTCTCCTTGTAATCACATAATCTTTTAGATGCCAGTGTTTGCTGCAAGGGTGCATCCATGAAGTTTTATTGCATTTAGGTAAACGGAAGAAAGTGTTGGTGATGAGAAGGTCATGTGATGCACAAGTCTTCAACATTATATAACCATCGCTGTTGCTGTTTCCAACTCTATTACTCCCGAAAACTCCTTGCCAAGTCTGGTAGTCTGAGCCTATTCTAGCATTAAAGTCACGTGGAACTGTAAATTTGTTCCCATTTGGCACTTCGATGATAAGGGTCTCTATGTCTTAATATTCATATTTTCAGGACTGTAATTTTCCAGGTTATATGGAAGATAAGAGGAGATATCGCCCAGGAGTTCAAGGACACCTCCATTGTCCTTCTCTATAAGGCTAAAGGGAATAGATTGTCCTGAGACGATCATAGGGAGATGTCTGTCTTACTCATTCCCAGCAAAATTCTTGCTAGAGTCCTTCTTAATAGGCTGATCCTTCGCCTGGAAGTTAGGGATATATCTGAGAGTCAGTGTGGTTTTAGAAAGAGTCAAGGAACAGTAAATATGGTGTTGATTGCCCCACAACTACAGGAGAAATGCTAGGAGCAGAACAGAGGTTTGTACTCAACGTTTGTGGATGTGTCCAAGGCTTTTGACACTGCTACTTGTGAAGGCTTATGGAAAATTGTGTCAAAATTTGGTTGCCTGGAGAAGTTCATCAGTATTGTGCATCAATTTCATGACGGTATGTTTGCCCAGGTTCTGGATAATGGACAAAGCTCTCGTGCCTTCCCAGTTACCAATGGAGGGAAACAGGGCTGTGTGCTTGCTCCCATGCTTTTTAGCAAAATATTTTCAGCCATGTTGACAAACACTTTCAAGAAGGATGAACATGGCATCAAGGTCAACTACCATACAGATGGCAAGTGATTCAATTTGAAAAGGTTACAAGACAAGACGAAAGTGGAGGAAGTGCTAGTGCATGATTTTCTGTTTGCAGATGATTGTGCAATTGATGCAGCCTCGGAAGCTGAGATGCAACAAAGTATGGATCAATTCTCTGCTGCCTGTGCTAATTTTGGTCTAATAATGAACACCAAAACACCAAAGAAACAAAAAAACGGGTGCTACATAAGCCACCAGTACAATATTGATACGTGAAATCCTCGGTTACAACAAATGGAGAAGTTTTGAATGCTGCGTATCAGTTCACTTACCTTGGTAGTGTACTTTCCAGCGATGTTCACATTGACATTGAGGATGACACAAGCATTGCCAGAGCTAGCTCAGTGCTTGAGAGGCTCCTAAGAAATTTTTTGGAGAGAAGAGGTATTACACTGAGTACTGAACTGATGAAGGTCTACAGATCTATTGTGCTGACTGTATTGTTGTATGCTTGTGAAAAATGGACAGTCTAAAAGCACCACGCCAGGAAACTGAATTGCTTTGATTTGAACTGTCTTAGGAAGATTCTGAGGATCACCTGGCATGATAAGCTATCAGACACTGAAGTCCTTGCTCGAGTTTAACTGCCAAGTATTCAAACTATGCTTGAGAGAGTGCCACTTCAATGGGCTGAGCATGTTTTTCGAATGCCAATCGTACACTTGCCAAAAAAAAAACAAAACTATTTTGTGGAGAACTTGCATGGGGCGTGCGATCACATAGTGGCCAGAAGAAACGATGCAAGGATATTCTCAAGGTCTCTCTCAAGAACTTTGGATTTGACTGTGCAATATGGGAGACACTGGCACAGGACTGCTCAGCATGGTGTGCCCACGTAAGAAAAAGTGCTGCGCTCATTGAGCAAAGCAGAATTAAGACAGCACAAAGAAAACATAAGATGCACAAATTTGGAGTAGCCACCACAATTATTCACACAAACTATCTGTGCCAAACTTGTGGTAGAGCATTCCAAGCTCGTATTGATATGATCAGCCACAGCAGGACACACTGAAATTTCATTTTAAAATGGTGGTGTCATTTTGTTCCTCTTCGAGGATGAAGGACGGCAACCATACCACCAGATAATCTACTAGACTAAAAATTATTTGAAAGTTTTTCTATATAAACATACACACACATACACAAAATTAAGATGGTATATTCTTGGACTATATACTTGTTACAAAGTTCTCCCCCCAACAGAACTCAAGTAAGAGGAAAAATATTTTATTCTCCTCAAGATAAATTAACTTGTTTTAAAAATCCTATGGCGGAAATATCTTCTTTTTCTCACATTACATTTATCAAGATGTCTTACTCATTAAAATCTACGACCTTTTAATATTTCTTTATATATCTGACATTCCAGTCTCTTTTAGCTGAACGTTTCCTGAATTGTGCAATTCTGGAGCATTTAAATTATACTAACTTCTTTGAAAATAAACCACGAATTATAATACGGAAAATGGTACTTGAAATGTACGTGTTCTATGACACCTGTATCTTCATTAAAGTGTACAAAGATCATTGAGGATAAAGTAGGAACATATCTTGCAGGCAACTTAGCTGAATCCTTGATGGATTCAAGGGAGGAATTTGAGGGAGAGAAAGGGAAAAGTCCATCAAATTTTGTCTGTCTAAAACTCAGTGTTTTTTTTTTTTTTCCCCTTTACACAACAGTAGCTCTCTTTAATTAGAAGGGAAGCTTCCATTCCATCACATATCTTAATACAGAACATTTTAAAATGTATGAACACTTCTTCACCCAATGAATCACAGAGTAGATGCTTAATAAATGCTTAGTGTTTGGCTGCTAAAGCAGGGCTGTTTAAAATACAAACCAACAAGCAAAAAAATACAACAAAATCTTTATTTACCAAAAAATAACTGATCTTTTGAGTCATACCTTTCTCTTTCACCACATTTATGATTCTGCTATTCTATTTCCATGTTATTTTCAAACCTGATGCCTTCTTATATGAATTCTGTTGCTCTACAAAGTCCCCATTAAATATTCCCTCTTCTCTGTGAATCTTTCTGTGACCAAAATAAATCATTTAAATTTACCTTGTAAGAATTCCTACATTTAATTTTCATCACAGTCTGTTTATTTCTATGTGATGCCTTACAAAATGACATAAGTTCCATATGTTCTAACCTCTTTGAAAGCGCTATCTTTCGGGGGTAGGAGCCAAGATGGCTGAGTGGAAAGAATCATGTATGCTACCTCCGAACCCACAGCCCATAAATTTCCTATTAAAAAAAACTCCCCACAAACTCTGGAGCAGTGTAAGTTTTTATTTATTTATTTATTTATTTATTTAGCTTTTTACATTCATTTTCTTTTTTTTTTTTTTACTTTGACAGATCATTTCTTTATTTATTTTATTATTTTTTTTAATGTTTTACAATCATTTCCTTAAAGTTAAGATTTTATTCCCCTCCACCCTTCCCCCAATACCCCCCTCCCTCCCCATGACAGCATACAATTCTGTTTAGGTTCTACATATACTTTCCTATTGAGCACATTTTCGCTATATTCATGCTATGTAGTCGAACTAAAATAAATGGAAGAAATCATATAACAAATCAACATATAATACACTGAACCCCACCCACATACAAACATGATCTGCTACATTCTGCAAGTGACATTCATTTTCACAAATTTTTGGGTTCCAAATTTTCTCCCCTTTTCTCCCCTCCCCTCACCCCAATACCCCAAGCAATCTAATTTTCCCTATCTCCAATCTGTCCTCTCTTCTGTCATCCCTCCCTTCCCTTGTCTCCATCTTCTCTTTTCTCCTGTAGGTCCAGATGACTTTCTATTCCTCAATAACTGTATGTCTTCTTTCCTAGTTGCAACAACAATACTAAACAATTGTTCCTAAAACTTTGAGTTCCAAATTCTCCCCATCCCTCCCTCCCCACCCATTCCCTTTGGTACGGCAGGCATTTCATTATAGGCCATATCTGTGCAGCTTTGCAAATGACCTTCCTGATAGTCGTGTTGTGTAAGACTAACTGAATTGCCATCCCTCCTAACCTGCCCCTCATTGTTTCTCTTCTGTCTTTTGATCCTGTCCCTCCCCAAGTGTTGACTTTCAATTACTCCCTCCTCCCTTTGCCCTCCCTTCCATCATCCCCCCCAATATCTCCTTCTCCCCCGTTTTCTTATACTGTAAGATAGGTTTTCATACCAAAATGAGTGTGCATTTCACTCCTTCGTTTAGTCAAATGTGATGAGGGTAAACTTCTTGTTTGTTTTTTTTTTTTTCCTCAGCTCTCCTCTTTTTCCCTCCACTAAAAAAATCTCCTACTTGCCTCTTAAATGACATATAGTTACCCCCTTCCATTTCCCCCTCTTTCCTCTCACTACATTTCTCTCTCACCATTTACCTTAATTTCTTTTAAGGTATGGTCCCATCCTATTCAGTTCAATCTGTGCTCTCTGTCTCTGTATGTGAATGCATGTGTGTATGTGTGTGCATGCGTGTACATGTGTATGTGTGGTCCCAGCAACTACCCAGATACTGAAAAGTTTTAAGAGTTAGCAATATTGTCTTTCCCTGTATGAATGTAAACAGTTCATTTCTGGTAAGTCCCTTAATACTTCTCTTTGCTGTTTCCTTTTTCATGCTTCTTCTCATTCTTGTGTTTGAAAGTCAAATTTTCTTTTCAGCTCTGGTCTTTTCATTAAGAATGATTGAAAGTCCTCTGTTTCATTGAAAGACCATATTTTCCCTTGAAGTATTATACTCAGTTTAGCTGGGTAGGTGATTCTTGGTTTGAGTCCTAGTTCCTTTGCCTTCTGGAATATCCTATTCCACGCCCTTCAATCCCTTAATGTAGAAGCTGCTAGATCTTGAGTTATCCTGATTGTATTTCCACAGTACTGGAATTGTTTCTTTCTAGCTGCTTGCAAGATTTTTTCCTTGAGCTGGGAGTTCTGGAATTTTGCCACAATGTTCCTAGGAGTTTCTCTTTTTGGATCTCTTTCAGGTGGTGATCGATGGATTCTTTCAATACTTATTTTGCCCTCTGGTCCTAGAATGTGAGGGCAGTTTTCCTTGATAATTTCATGCAAGACGATGTCTAGACTCTTTTTTTGATCATGGCTTTCAGGTAGTCCCATAATTTTTAAATTGTCTCTCCTCGATCTATTTTCCAGGTCAGTTGTTTTTCCCATGAGATATTTCACATTCTCTTCCATTTTTTCGTTCTTTTGGTTTTGTTTGGTGATTTCTTGGTTTCTCATAAAGTCATTAGACTCCATCTGTTCCATTCTAATTTTGAGAGAACTATTAAATTCAGTGAGCTTTTGAGCCTCTTTTTCCATTTGGCTAATTCTGCTTTTGAAAGCATTCTTCTCCTCATTGGCTTTTTGAACCTCTTTTGCTAATTGAGTGAGCCTATTTTTCAAGGTGTTAATTTCCTCAGCATTTTTTTGGGTCTCCTTTACCAAGATATTGACCTTTTTTTCATACTCTTCTTGCATCTTTGTCATTTCTCTTCCCAGTCTTTCCTCCACCTGTCTAACTTGCTTTTCAAAATCCTTTTTAAGCTCTTCCAAGGCCTGAGCCCTCCCAACACCCCCCTGGGGTGTCTGGGGTACTGAGGCCCCACCCTCCACATCTTTCCCTGATGGGAAAAATGCGTTCTCGTCCTCGCCATCAGATCCGAAGGTCAGGATCATTTGCATTTGCTGGAAAAAACTCTCTAAAGTCTTATTTTTCTTCCCCTTTCTAGGCATTTTCCCAGCCAGTTACTTGACTTCTGAGATTCCTTTCCACGCCCGCCTGGATCCGCCCAGCTAGTGCTTGGCCTCTGAGATTCAAATGCGCTTTCCGGAGGCAAGCTTTAGTTCTGGTGCAGGGGTGGGGGCAGGGCCGCCTCCTAAGTTCGGTCCCTCAGGGGCTTTCTGCAGAGACTTTCAGGAACGGAGCGGGTGGGGGCGAGGTGGGGGGCCCCCGCCTCCTATGTTCAACTCCCGTGTGGGTTTTATTCAGAGGCGTTCAGCAGTAGAGCAGGGTGGGGGCAGGGCCGTCTCCCCGGCTCAGCTCCCTCAGGTTGGAAAGACCTTCACTATTGAAGATCCTACCTGCTGCTGGGGGATTCCTGAGTCCTGGGCCGCTGCCGCCTCAACTGCCCGCCCACGCCTCTGCCTCCGCCGCTTCCTGCCCCCGTCTCTGCCGCCGCCGCTTCCTCCCGAGGGGGCCCGAGTCACGGAGACGCTCCGCTCCCCTCCCCTTGCGCAGCCTTCTTTCTTACTGACTTGTAGCTTCTGTGGGCGGAGGGACTTTCCCAGCTGCCGGAGCTTCCCCCGTAGCTTTCCTCTCTGAAGCCTGCTCGGGTCAGCTTCTCTGGGGCAGCGGCCAGCGGTGGGGGTGGGGTCCGCTTTCCGGAGTGCGATGGACCCCGGGGACGGCTCTCCAGGGTTCAGTGGAACGGAAATCTCTTCCCCTATGTTTATGCACCCCCTGCAGAGATTCAGAATTTATGAGGATCTCCTTTTACCTCAATTCCATGGGTTGTGGGCTCGGAGCTCGTAGACATGCGTCCTTCTACTCCGCCATCTTGGCTCTGCCCCCCAGCAGTGTAAGTCACGCAACAAAGCAGTGGAGGAGATTTCTACTCCAGAGAGCCCTGAAAACCGCCACCAAATGTCCATCGCGCACTGAACAGCAGAGCCCAGCTCTGCCCGTGAGGTCCTGAGAGGAGCAGATCTGAGCAGGCTTCAGGGAGGGAATGTCCGATAGCCGCCAAAGTCCCTCCACCCACAGGTGCCACAGGAATCTCCGACAGCCGCCAAAGTCCCTCCACTCACAGGTGCTCTCTCAGTGAGAGAGACTTTTGGGCTGGCCAAGAGGGGAGCGGGGTGTCTCCATAACTCAGGCCACCTTGGAAGACAGCAGAAGAGGCAGCAACAGAAGGAGAAGCGCTCCCGGAGCAGGCATGACCTCAGATCAATTACTGAGGGTCTCTAGCAAAAGCCCCTGAGCGAACTGAGACTGGGAGGCGGCCCTGCCCCCACTTGAGCACAAGAACTTAAGCTCACATTGAATAGCACCCCCGCCCGCCACTGAAAGCCCCGAGGCTGGGGAGCAGCACTTGAATCTCAGACCCCAAGGACTAGCTGGGCGGACCTAGGCGGCGGTGGAGAGAAATCACAGAAGTCAAGTTCCTGGCTGGGAAAATGACCAGAAAAGGGAAGAAAAATAAGGCCATAGAAGGCTACTTTCTTGGGGAACAGATGTTTCCCCCTTTCATTTTGGATGAGGAGGAACAATGATTAACATCAGGGAAAGACATAGAAGTCAAGGCCTCTCTACCCCGAACACGCGAAAGGGATATCCAATGGGCTTAGGCCATGGAAGAGCTCAAAAAGGATTTTGAAAATCAGGTTAGAGAGGTGGAGGAAAACCTGGGAAGAGAAATGAGAGAAATGCAAGAAGAGCATGAAAAACGGGTCAATACCTTGCTAAAGGAGACCCAAAAAAATGCTGAAGAAAATAATACCATGAAAAATAGGCTCACTCAATTGGCAAAAGAAGTTCAAAAAGCCAATGAAGAGAAGAATGCATTCAAAAGCAAAATTAGCCAAATGGAAAAAGAAGTTCAAAAGCTCACTGAAGAAAATAGTTCTCTCAAAATTAGAATGGAACCGATGGAAGCTAATGACTTTCTGAGAAACCAAGAAATCCCAAAACAAAACCAAAAGAATGAAAAAATGGAAGAGAATGTGAAATATCTCATCGGAAAAACAACTGACCTGGCAAATGGATCCAGGAGAGACAATTTAAAAATTATGGGACTACCTGAAAGCCATGATCCAAAAAAGAGCCTAGACATAATCTTTCATGAAATTATAAAGGAAAACTGAGATTCTAGAACCAGAGGGCAAAATACGTATTCAAGGAATCCATCAAACACCACCTGACAGAGATCCAAAAAGAGAAACTCCTAGGAACATTGTGGCCAGATTCCAGAATTTCCAGTTCGAGGAGAAAATATTGCAAGCAGCAAGAAAGAAACATTTCCAGTATTGTGGAAATACAATCAGGATAACACAAGATCTAGCAGCTTCTACATTGAGGGATCGAGGGAATGGAATAGGATAATCCCGAATTTAAAGGAACTAGGACTAAAACCAAGAATCGCCTACCAAGAAAACTGAGTATAATACTTCAGGGGAACATATGTTCTTTCAATGAAACAGAGGACTTTCTAGCATTCTTGATGAAAAGACCAGAGCTGAAAAGAAAATTTGACTTTCAAACACAAAAATGAGAAGTATGAAAAAGTAAACAGCAAATAGAAGTCATAATGGACTTACCAAAGTTGAACTGTTTACATTCCTACATGGAAAGACAATATTTGTAACTCTTAAAAGTTTTCACTGTCTGCGGAGTTGGTGGGATTACACACATACACAAACACACACAGATGCGTGCGCACACACGCACATGTGCACACGTGCATGCACACACATACAGAGACAGAGAGCGCAGAGGGAATTGAATAGGATGGGACCATATCTTAAAAGAAATTAATGTCAATGGTGAGAGAGAAATATAGTGGGAGGAGAGAGGGTGAAATGGAATGGGGTAAATTATCTCTCATTCAAGAAGAAAACAGGAGACATGGTAGTGGAGGGAAAAAGAGGAGAGCTGAGGAAAAAAAAAAAACATGAAGTTTACCCTCAACACATTCGACTAAAGGAAGAAATAATATGCACACTCATTTTGGTATGAAAAACTATCTTACAATACAGGAAAGTGGGGGAGAAGAAGATAAGCAGGGTTGGGGGGATGATAGAAGGGAGAGCAATGGAAGGAGGGAACAATTTGAAGTCAACACTCAGGGAGGGACAGGATCAAAAGACAGAATAGAAACAATGGGGAGCAGTATGGGATGGAGGGAAATATAGTTAGTCTTACACAACACGACTATTGTCGAAGTCATTTGCAAAACTACACAGATATGGCCTATATTGAATTACCTGCCTTTCCAAAGGGAATGGATATGGTGGCAGGGATGGGGAGAATTTGGAACTCAAAGTTTTAGGAACAACTGTTTAGTATTGTTCTTGCTACTAGGAAATAAGAAATACGGTTAACGGGGAATAGAAAGTCATCTGGCCCTACAGTACAAAAAAGAAGATGGGTACAAGAGATGAGAGTGAGGATAGAAGAGAGGGAAGATTGTTGATAGGGGAAATTAGAATGCTCGGCGTATTAGGGTGGAGGAGGGGATAAATGGGGAGAAAATTTGGAATCCAAAATTTTGTCAAAATACATGTAAAAAGTTAAATAAATAAATTTAAATTAAAGAAAAAAAGGGGAAAAAAAGGAAGTGTTATCCTTCCCTGTCTTGCATATTATTTTTCATCTATAATCAATTAAATCCTTTATGAGGTCAGTGGTATTAGGAAGACTTTCTCATCCAAAATAACTTTCTCACTCCTTGAGACCTGAATTTTCACTTGAATCATTTTATATTAATTGTTACTAGGTTCAAAGGATAAAATAATAAGTAGAGTTGCAAGAGATCTTTCATATTAGTATGCAACTTTATTCATGTTACAAATAAAGTGACAAAACTTCATGGAGATTAAAGACTTATCCAAGTTCTCAAAGTTAGCAAGAGGAAATACTGAGTTTCAAGTCCAGAACTTATGCTATCATATTTGGTATTTTTAAACACGTCATCAAATAACTGGCCTCTTGAAGCCCTTGAAATCTGAGTTAATTAATATTTTTCTTATCTTTTCCCATGAAAAACATAAGAATTGACATTTCCTAAGTAGGTTTGAATGGCAGTAAAAAGAATATAGCTTTGAGAAAGTACGTTGAAAGAAGGTGAAGCTGAATTTCCTTTAAGGGGTGTGTTAACAAGTCAGGGAGTGTCAAGGGAGTTTTGGAAGGCTTAAAATATAGGAAGAATGGATTATTAAAGCATTTAATGAAGAATCAATAAAAGTATTGCATGCATTTTAAAATTTAAGTTAGAAATAACATTTCACTCTAGGTGTATTACTGCTTACATGCTTCTTTGCCACTCAGCTTATTTTGTAGAGTGATCTAAGATAAACTAGTTTCATCCTGCATTCCAAACAATGGGTCGTAATCTACACCCCTCTTCCGCCCTTGTTCCCTCAAATTCCCTGTGGAATTTGAAAGGAATACGAGCCGTGCCTTGGAGTGAAAAAATTACTGGCCTCAGTGATCAGTCCCTAAATTTAGTCCTTACTCTCTCTCTCTCTCTCTCTCTCTCTCTATATATATATATATATATATATATATATATATATATATTATTTGCTTCTTTGGAAGTTGAACAATAATATCCATACTGATATCCTCATATCATATGCTAAGAAAATCAACGTAATTTGAAAAGTGAAAACTATAAAATTATTATCATAAAATTTCCCTTGTTTTCAAGACCCATTTTTAGCCCAAGCTCTGGATGCTTACAAAATTTATTGCCATTCATAAAATTTGGACTCACGTTCCCCAACTATAGAAAAACTAAATGGAAACACGTGGTCTGCAAGGGTTGATTCTCATTTTTCCATTCAATATATCAGGTTTTATATAGCACAATCTATATTCTATTATACAATTTCCTTCCAGTTTCTAACATTCTTTACTCTTATTCTAAGACTCGTTCTTTTAATTACATTCTAAGTTCTAATATATAAATTATGAATTAAATTTAAGAGTGATATACTTGAGAAGTCATATGATCAGTGAAATTGATACACACCAAAACACATAAATATAAATTATCATAGCTGTCATGTCATTTATATAAATGTACGTGTGTGAAGCTAAATTTAAAACCAAAAAAATAACAAAACATGCCAAAATAATATCCCAAAGTTTTCAGCTTCTTGTCACATCACTTCTTTCCAAAGAGGGAGAGAACAAATGAAGGAAGTGGCAGATTCTGTATTCTTGGTTTCAAAGATCACTGCACATGGCATTTGGATAATGGAAATTAAAATATATTTGTTCCCTGGAAATAAACCTACGACAAATCTGGACCACATACTAACAACAAACAAGCAAACAAAAAACAGAAACATCCTCTTGGTTGCAGAGGTCCTTATAGCAAAGTTATGTTTTTCTTTTTTGTTTGTTTCTTTTATTCTGGGTATTATTGTGAAGTTGGATTATAACGAAAGCTGAGCTAAGAATGTGTAAGTTCTGAATTTTGTCTATGATGCTTTAGAGAGTTAGTATTTTCCAGTTTCTTCACCTTCCTTTTTACATTGCTGCAAAGTTTTAATTGATACTTTTGTTAAATATGAGGTCCAGTTGCTGTTATTGCTGCTGTTTTTTGTAATTTTTAGATAATATTTATATCTTGGCTAGATTCATTTTTAAATGATGTTAAAATATTATACCTTTTAATTTTATTCAATTGTTTGATTTTCTTTTAAAATTTCTTTTTCATGGGTTAATTATTTTAATTGGTCCATTCTAATTTGTAAAGTCCTTAGCTTAGATGCGATTTCTGCCATTTGTTTAAGACATAAGTTTTCATTATGCTTATTTTCTCTCTAACGCATTCTATATCACATTTCACTACTTCTAGATAGCCGTCTGATAATTGTTAAGAGGATATTTTTTTCTGAGTCTCCAATTTTATTATTATGACTTTGCTCTTTTGCTTTAATTTTATCTTCTAAATAAGTTTCAGTCCAAAATATTTCATCATGGCATTTCTTTATTTCCTTGTTTTGCTCATCTATTGCAGGACTGCTCTAGCTCTGGGCTGTAGCTAGGGCCTCCCTATTTCCTGGGGAAAAGCTGGCCCCGTGCATACGGTTCTACGTAGAATGCCGTGCTTATAGGCTGAGTTACTCTTCTGTCGCTAGGCACCTGACACTGGGCATTGGGGTCACCTCAAGCTTGACTATGCCTAGAATCTGTCTCACTGTATTCTAACTTCTAACAACTGTACTTCTAAAAAAGAAATTTCATGTGCAATACTTTATGATATTTACTAATAATTTATTCGGTGAGTATCAAGTGTCATAACATTAGTCAACAGAAATATTGTTTTTTTTTTTCAAATATTTAATAAGCACAACTCAGGCAAACAGCAGGGCTCTACTTACATTTCCCAAGTACTTTTTGGTAATTCCAATTGAGAAACTTTTTTTGCAATTTTGGAACAGTTATTATAGAATTTTTGTGAATATTTCTAAATAACACCTATTTTAATATGCTATTCTTGCATGGAATGAATCTTGACTTTTAAAGGATATCTTAGAGCCATGCAAGGGACTGTAAAGGCTAGATTAAAAAAAATAGAAGGACAGAACAAGCATATATTTCTGTCGTCTATGGACCTTTCTTGAACAATTTGAAGACATTTATAAACTGACTTCAGGATAATTGAAGAATGTTGTTGTTGTTGTTGCTATGCAAGGTGGTGGTATTTGCTGATAGAACTTCACAAAGATATTCCTAATATATTATATATGAATGTCCAAAGGAGTCAACATTTGCATTGTTTTAGGGCATTGATTTTGAAAAAAAAACTCCTTGAAACTATATTTTTTAAGAAATGATTTTGTTAAGTCAGTTCTGAAGAGGATGAAGGTGGAAAGAGTTGTACCTCCTCCTCAAATCTCTGTGGGTCAATCAAAGAGTGACTTGAGTGGACCCAAAATAAGACTTTGATTGGATAAAGAATTCCTTGAACCAATCCACAACTCCCTTACCGAGTCTCTGTGCTCGATGTGACACACACTTCACCTCCTGAGTAAAACATTGCGTAGCCACATGAAACCAGGGTTGGTTGCTATTAATGAAGACTAAAGTATCCCCCTCTCCAAAGGTGCAGAAGTATTGTCATAATTTAAAAAAAAATTTGATGGTATCTACCCTTAGCATTCAGAATAGGTCAAGACAAACTAATCTTACCACAGCCATAGCTGCCCTCTTGCTGCTCCACATTGAAGTTGATACTTTTCTTTTTTCAATATATATTACAAACATGAACTAACTCTCGAATATTTCTGGCTTCTAAATTTTGATGAGAATTTTTCCCCAGCATAGACTTCTTTGAATTAACTTATGGAACTATAAGCCTAAAAAATTCCAGCCATTTCTTCTTTCTCCATTATTTGAAAGAACAGTATCTACATATTAAATGTGCCAGAATGGAAAGCTAGTGTTTATATGTTTCATTATTATACATTTGCTGATCCTGTGCAGATGACAGGTAAAAAGTTTCACAAAGTTACATTCAATTCTCTGTCAAGTCACAAAATAAACAGATTGAACAGAAAAGAAAATCACGTTTCCATAAAAGTTTTTGTTTCATTGTGAGTTGCATATGACATTTTTTCCATGAATATATTTTTAGACTAAAAGTGTGACTCAAGTTTTATTTTGATAGTACAGTTAAGGGGGTGGAAGTGTTAAGTTACGAGGGAAATGTAAGGGAACTTTAAGATACTAAAGAGAAATTTAATTTACTAAAGGGAAATTTAAGATACTATAAGTAAAGGTTAGAATAATCAGCTGTTTAAAATTTTGACAAATTGGAATAAATAAAGAAGTAAATTAATAAGAATGGGGGACCTAATCTGGATGAAGGAATAAAAAGACAAAAAAAAACTCAAATATTTTTTTCCCACAAGAAATTTCTGCCTTATGCCTTCAACATCCAGGGAAAAATCTATGGAATTTAATCGCAAAATAAAGCAGATCAATTTCTTTCTTATTTTGTTTTAGTTTGTTTTATGATATCTCCCATTCATTTTAATTCTTCTATGCAACATGACTAAGGTGAAAATATGTTTAATAGGAATGTATGTGTAGAACCTATATAGAACTGTATGCTGCATCAAGGAGGCAGTGGGAAGTTAGAGAGGAAGGAGGGGAGGGAGGGGAAAATTTAAGATAAATGGGAGTGATTGTAGAACGCTGAAAACAAATAAAATAGTACCAATAATAATTAAAAGAAATTTCTGCCTTCCTTACTGAGAATAAACAATACAAACACACACACACACACACACACACATACACGCAGACACATGCACACATTGGTTGTTTGGTTGCTGTCCTTCGTTCTCGAAGAGGACCAAAATGATGTCATCAAGACAAAGTGAAATTGCAATGTGTCCGACTGTAGCTTATCAAACGAATAGGAACTCGGAATGCTCTACCACAGATTGGACACAGATAGTCCATGTCAACATTTGGGGAGGTTACTCCAAATATGAACATCCTACGTTTCCTTTGTACACACACTACATTTGTATATATGCATGTGTGTGTGTGTGCTTGTATGGTAAGAAAAAATCTATGAATTTGAGTAGAGTAATATAACTCACTAACAGTCTGGTGCATTTGTAGTGTGGACATCAGTAGAGAAGTTCTATCTGAGCCCAAAATCAAAAGAAAATATAGATGAGAAGAAATTATGTTAAGAAGAAAACACTTTCCTGGTACAGTGGCATCTTAGAAAGAGGAGAAAGCTATTTGAGAAGAGTCCTGGGTCTGGGAATTTCATGTAAGGAGTTCAGGAAATTCTCTTTTACTTTTAAATAATATATTCTGACACTTCAGTTTTACATTGCACATAAATATTACTGAATCTGATTCTGAAATTTTGAGATCACATCAGGACAGCCACATGAGAGTTCATTTGGAACTTCATTCAATATTTACTAAATTTGTTCCTTGGTGGTACATAAGTATAGTGAATTTCAGTCTGAAAACAGGAAATTTATTCTTAAGATTTGATGTTATTACTCAGAAATAATACCAATTTCATTTAGGGATAAGGAAATAGATGGAAGATTTCTATAGAACATGAAACTGTGAGGTAAAAGACGAAACCGGGCATGGTTTTCTCTATTGTTCTATACACTTAGATAAAATTTTCTTCAGTGCAACAATGACATCCTTATTTCTTAGACCATATATCAAGGGATTAAACATTAGGGTCACAATAGTATAGAAAAGTGAGAGCATTTTGTCTATTGTTAGGGAGTGTGTGGACTTAGGTCTTAAATATGTTATGAGAGCAGACCCAAAAAATAAGGCCACAACAATGAGATGGGATGAACATGTGGAAAAGGCTTTTGATCGCCCCATGCCCACAGGCAGATTCAGAATGGTGGCACTGATATTCACACAGGACCAAATTATGAGGAAAAAAGGTATGGTAACAAACAGCACAGCCACAGCATAAACAAATAATTCATTTATAGAGGTGTCCCCACAGGCCAACTTCAGTGATGGAGGAATGTCACAGAAAACATGATTTATTTTGTTAGAACCACAAAAAGGCATAGAGAAAATCTGGTATGTCTGCCCTACTTGTACTGGGATCCCACATGTCCAGGAGCTAGCCACCAGCTGGACACACACTTTTCGGTTCATTATGACAGGGTAGTAGAGAGGTCTACAAATGGCCACATAGCGGTCCTATGCCATCACAGCCAAGAAAAAACATTCAGTGGCTGGCAGAATAAGGAAAACACAAAGTTGTACAGCACAGGCCACCAAAGAAATATTTCTATTTTGAGACCCCAAGTTCATCAGTATTCTGGGAAGAATAACTGATGTGTAACAGATTTCCAAAAAGGAAAAAATACCTAGGAAAAAGTACATGAGTGTATGGAGAGCTGGATCAGTCTTGATAATTATAATCATGAGGCCATTTCCCATCAGAATACTCATGTAGATGACTGTGAAAATGCCAAACAGAAGGTCTTGGAGATTGGGTAGTTCATAAAATCCCTGGATAACAAATTCTTTTACAATAGTGAGATTCTGTTTTCCCATTTCCTCTGTTTTTCTTTGTCTTTTTGAAAAAGTGAAACGAGGTAGGATGAATTACATCACTCCACTAGAACTTAAAACCATCCTCTAACAGGTGTGGTTATAATTAGTTACATCTGATCATTTGATTTCTAATATTTGTTCTAGATTCTAATAAATTTTCAATACAAGAATTCAATAAACACTTATTATATTATCACATTTTGTGTCTCAATAATACTATTACAAAGTTTCTAAGAACAAAGTATTGGAATTCCATTTTTTTTTCTTTTATATCTTTTAAGGACCTATCGAAGCTCTTTTTTTAAAATCAATTCTTTGGAATTTTTCAAGGACAAATGGAATTACAAATTGAGTTTTAGTTAAAACTGAAACATAATATCATATAGCAAAATACTGAAAATACCGTAACGTAATACATTATTAT
This sequence comes from Bettongia penicillata ogilbyi, assembly GCA_023548195.1. NCBI lineage: Eukaryota > Metazoa > Chordata > Mammalia > Diprotodontia > Potoroidae > Bettongia > Bettongia penicillata. The sequence continues at coordinate 199,080 of JAJHZJ010000316.1, read as the reverse complement.
GCATTTCTAGGTCATCCAAAACATTCTTTAGGACTGGAATGCACCTGCAATGTCTTATGTACTAACTCATATAGGATACTGATAAAGAAACTGGAGCTTAAGACTATAAGTGAATCCAATGTTTTGAACAGCAGATAATCATTCTTATTTTGTTATGTCATTCTTTTCACTGTTATTGAAATTTTCAAGAAAAGGAGTTACTTCTTTTTGGGACTGGAAAAATACAAATGAATTTGCTTTAGCTAGTCACAGTAAACTTCTACCACAACCATGTTTTCATCTTCTAATATTCTATCTTTTTTCCCTTTCGTCAACAAAACCAAGTCTCTCCATTAATCAGAAAACTAATCTCCTTAATAAGACAAAGGTCAAATGCTTACTTTTATTAAATATCCTCTTTAATCATTCAAAGGCAAAATAATCTGTAGTATATATGAATTTCTAGATCATCGATTGTATGATCTGCTTCACACTTAAGTCTAATTTATAGCTGTTGCAATATAGATACATGATAGAAAACATCTTCTATATTTCTGTCTACGTTGCAAATAAACCCTCACAATTTTCTTCTCCATTGGTATTCCACAGAACTGGTAGCCTTGGAGGTGTAATCTTAGGATTTTAGAAGATATCACCCACTGAGGAATATCTCTCTGAAAGCCTCATCCCTCCGATTCCACCATTAGAAATAATTTTTGGGGTGTGTGTGTGGAGGGGTTAGAATTTATTTCCTTTTAATTTCCCTTATGACCTTTAAAGGAGTATAGGTCCAAGTGAATTGTCCTTGAATAGAGTATTAAAGGAAGTGACAGAAAGAATGTCACAGGTGTTCAAGTGGGCAGTGGGTTAAGTTCCATGGACCCTAATTAGATTATGTGAGCACTGCATTGTGATATGTAAGCATTGTAAATAAAAGTGAAAGGAAATAATAATTTGCAACTATTAATTTTAATTATATATTTTGTATATAGTTACATAACATATAACAATAACATACAAGATATATGAAAACAAAAGTATTAACTCTAATACAGCATATTATAATTGTATGTATAATGTAACACTATATAATAAATAGCTATATTATAATATAAATTATTAATAATTTATAAAATGTAGTCTTTTCCCTAATGTAATTCCTTGATAGTTAAATGTATTTGTTCATGAATCTCACAAAATTCAGTCTCTATGTTAGATTTTGAAATAATTTTACTTCATTATTTCTTCCTTTTTAAAATTCTCCTGATATTAAATTTTCTGAAGTGCATTGGAAGAACTTTTGAATATGATGTTGCAAGGAAAATTGGATTGGCATGCAAGGGACAGAATTGAAATTTGTTGTTCTTAGAAGCACAAAGATGTGAAATTTTAACTTCACTCTATCTTAAGGGTCTTCATCTAAAAAAAGGTCTAAAAGTACTTGGACTGACTCAAATGAGACACTGAAAAATATTTTGAAAATGTAAATTTAAAAAAAAATACCAAAATTTATGCTTTCATCCCTACCTTAAGTCTTATATATTATTTCTTAACCCTGAGGCATTGTCTTTCTTTAAAAACTATGCATTTCCACTAAATGATGTATGAAATCTCTTGATAAGGTGAAATTCTATGACACATTTTACTTTATTTTTTTCTGGCAATATATTTTAATTTATTTATTTAACTCTTTACATTCATTTTCACAAAATTTGGGGTTGCAAATTTTCTCCCATTTTGTCCACTCCCCCAACGCCAATAAACCAAGCATTTTATTTTCCCTTATCACCAATCTATTCCGTCTTCTATCATCCCTCCCTTCTCTTGTCCCCGTCTTCTCTTTTGCTCTGTGGGGCCACATGATTTTCTATTCGCCATTATCTGTATTATTTATTTCCTAGTAGCAAGAACAATACTAAACAGTTGTTCCCAAAATTTCAAGTTCCAAATTCTCCCTATCCCTCCCTCCCCACCCATGCCCTTTGGGAAGGCAGGCAATTCAATATAGGACCTACCTGTTCAGTTTTGCAAATGACTTCGATAACAGTCGAGTTGTGTAAGACTAACTGTATTTCCCTCCATCCTATCCTTCCCCCCATTGTTTCTATTCTCTCTTTTGATCCTGTCCCTCCCCTAGTCTTGACTTTAAATTGCTCCTCCTCCCATTGCCCTCCCTTCCAACATCCCCCCCACCCTGCTTGTCTCCTTCTCCCCTACTTTCCTGTATTTTAAGATAGGTTTTCATACCAAAAAGAGTGTGTATTTCATTCCTTCCTTTAGTAGAATGTGATGAGGGCAAACTTCATTTTTTTCCCTCAGTTCTCCTCTTTTTCCCTCCACTAAGAAGACTCCTGCTTGCCTATTGAATGAGAGATAATTTACCCCATTCTATTTCACCCTTTCTCCTCCAACTACATTTCTCTCTCAGAATTTACCTTAATTTATTTTAAGATATGGTCCCATCTTATTGAATTCACTCTGTGCTTTCTGTCTCTGTGTGTATGTATGTGTGTGTGTATGTTTGTGAGGTCCCACCAATTACTGAGATACTGAAAAGTTTTAAGAGTTATAAATATTGTCTTTCCAGGGGGAGGAGCCAAGATGGCAGAGTTGAAAGACTCAGTTATGCTGGCTCCAAACCCACAGCCGGTATATTTCCTGAAAAAAGAACTCCCCACAAATTCTGTAGCACTGCAAGGCACACAGAAACACACTGGAAAAGATGTCCGTTCCAGAGAACCCTGGAGGGCTGTCCCCAGGTGTCCATCGAGCTCGGGACAGCGGAGTCCACCCCAGCGCTGACCTGGCCACGTGGCCCCAGAGGAGCAGATCCGAGCAGGCTTCAGGGACGTAATCCCCGGCGGTTGTGAAGGTGCCTTCTCCCACGGACGCTACAGGTCAGTGAGAGAGACTTCTGGGCTGGCCTAGAGGGGAGCGGGGTGTCTCTGTGACTCGGGCCACCTCAGGAGGCAGTGGCAGAGGCAGCGTCAGAGGCAGCGGCAGAAGCAGAGGCAGAGGCCCACAACTCCCGGAACAGCAGGCAGAAGTTCAGGGCCATTACCGAAGGTCTCTGCATAAACCTGTGAGGGAACTGAGCCTGGGAGGTGGCCCTGCCCCCACCTGAGCACCAGAACTTAAGCTCACATGTCTGCCGTGGAAAGTCCATTTGAATCTCAGACCTCAAGCACTAGCTGGGAAGATCTAGGCGGGGGTGTACAGGAATCTCAGAAATCAAGTAACTGGCTGGGAAAATGCCCAAAAAAGGGAAGAAAAATAAAACTATAGAAAACTACTTTGATGGGGTACAGATGTTCTCACCTTTCAAGTCTGAGGACGAGGAACAATTCTTACCATCAGGGAAAGACGTGGAGGTCGGGGACTCTGTGTCCCAGACATCCCAGGTGGATGTCCGGTGGGCTCAGGACATGGAAGACTCATATCTTGAAAATCAAGTTAGACAGGTGGAGGAAAAACTGGGAACTTCAGCTATAGTATTTCAGGCAAACCCAGGCAGGATTCCTGGTTCAGTAAGAAGGCAGAAGAAATTCAATTTTATGATGATAGTAACAATGTAAAGTGCTTTTATGATCCACTGAAAGATATTGATGGACCAAAAACCTGTGTTGGTGCAGGATTTTTGTTTGCAGATGATTGTGCACTCAATGCAGGCTCCGAAGCTGAGATGCAACCAAGCATGCACCAATTCTCTGATGCCTGTGTGAATTTTGGCCAATAATTAACACCAAGAAAACACAGGTGCTCCCTCAGTCACCACAACGTCATCCATATGCGGAACCATCAGTTACAACAAATGGAGAAGTTTTGAATGCTGTGGATAAATTCACTTACCTTCGTAGTGTACTTTCCAGGGATGTACACGTTGACAATGAGGTTGATGCACACATTGCCAGAGGTAGTTCAGTGTTTGGGAGGCTCTAAAGAAAAGTTTGGGAAAGAAGAGATATTATACTGACTACCAAACTGAAGGTCTACAGAGTCGTTGTGCTGACGTCATTGTTATATGCCTTTGAAACAAGGAGAGTACACCAGCACCATGCCAAGAAACTGAATAACTTCTATTTGAACTGTTTTAGGAAGATTCTGAGGATCACTTGGAAGGATAAGGTACCAGGCACTGAAGTCCTTGCTCGAGCTGAATTGTGAAGTTTTCAAACTATACTTCAGAGAGTGCAGATCCAATGGACTGACGTTTTTTGAATAAAAAAATATACGCTTGCCAAAAAGACTATTTTATGATGAACTTACATGGGGCAGGGGATCACATGGTGGCCAGAAGAAATGATACAGGAACAATCTCACTATCTTTCACAAGAACTTTAGGTAGACTGTGCAACATGAGAGACACTGGGACACGACCACACAGCGTGGTGTGCTCACATCAGAAAAGGTGCTGTACTCTTTGAACAAAACAGAATTGTGATAGCGCAAAGTCAATGCAATATGCACAAATTTGGGATATTCACTCCAGATATTCACACGTGGTATCTGTGAACAACCTGTGGTAGAGTATTTCGAGCTCATATTGATCTGATCAGCCATAGTTGGACACAATGAGATTTCACTTTATCATGGTGATACCATTTTAATCCTCTTCAAAGATGAAAGATAACAACGAACCAACTCCTTAAGACTATCTACAATGAAAGGACTCAGTGGAAATACTAATTTGCACTGATTAGGAATCAAAGTGTCATAAGTGATCCCCAGACAATGAAATCACATATTCAGTTTAAAATGTGTACTGTATTTCCCTACATAAAAAATACTCATACATATGTGCAAACAACTAAAATCAAGCAAAATTAGACTCACATAAAAAAGATTGCAATGCATTTTCATTGTAACTGTTTTATGTGCCATTCATTCAGGAAGAGAACCATGCCATCAGGGAAATGATGACATGAGTTGCAATTGAATTTGATGTGAATGAGGGAGTGCTGTGAAAAATCACTAGCCTCATTTTCCTGTCCAGAGTCATCTGGATCCAGTGGCCAGATATCCATCGGGATGACTGGAGATGACACAGGATGCAATGATAGACCTTTGCTCTTTCAAGCTAACGTCTTTTCAGGTCTCACTTTGAGCCAGGTAACACCCATTCAGTGAATAGGGCTCTTTAAGACAAGAGTCCAGAGACAGCCCATTTAATTACATATCCCTCAAATCTAATTCAATTGTAAGTCATGTCATCATCTCCCTGATGTTATGGTTATCTTTGAGAGCAAAGGGCAAACTACAAGCTGTGAGTAGTCCAAGCTCCCTGAGTGGGGGCCCAGCTGGCTATTTCCAGTTGGACAATTCAACTTCCCTCTGCTCCCGTACTGTCCCCTTCCCTACTCTCCTTTGTAATTATAAGACAATTAGGAAGGTAGAGGTTTGAAACTTGGGATTGAAGGAGAATTTTGTCTGAAAAGAAAGAAAAAAAAATAATTGTCATTCTGAATCTTCTTAGAGGAAGATTTGTTCATTAAGCAACGTAATAAAAATGCAACAAAAGAAAGTAATAAAAAATGTGCATCACACGAAATCCAGTAGTCAACTGATAGATATCTAGTTAAAGCAGGAAATATTATGTAAATCTGATTGCTTTCATTTAAATTCCAATGTTGTGGGTAAAGTGTCAGTAGAAGTAAATATACAATATTAAAACGGAATAAAAAAACAATGCTAAATTGTTGTCTGTGCTAAGGGAGACTATCATAAGACTATCAAGAAAGATAAGAGCTTCTATGCTTGGCCACATAATACAAAATGAAGCCACATTAGCAGGATTTCCTCACTCAGAAGGAATTCATCTTCCATTCCCACTTTTTAAAGAGATTTTCCTTACAGCTTCAATGTATCCCTTCCACATTTCTGCCTTTCAATAACTCTAACTTCCTTCAAAATTCAGCTAACATATGATCTCTCACATGATGCTTTTCTTGACCCCCAACTTCCTTCACCAACTGAAATTATTTAGCATTTAATTTATTCAAAATATGCATATGTGTAATCTATTTTTATGTGTCCATGATTTCTTCAAGAAAGTATAAGCTGTATGAGGGCAGAACTATTTAATTTTGTTCTTTGCATTCCTAGGGACACACACAGCGTAGATGTTTAAAATGCTTGTTGAATACTTCATTTAAATTGGTAAGAGACAAACGAAGGCTTACTGCAAGAGAAAAAATGTTTTGTTATGTTGAAGTAATGCAATATTTTGTTATACTGTAAATATTTACTAGGTTACATTTCTTTGGGGAGTTTTCAAGCAAAAACTAGAGTGTCATTTCTTATTTTTGTAATAGCAGAGGCTTCTTTTGGATAAATTCTGGGCCAAATTTTTGATGAAGTCTTTTTTCCTTTGTATAATTTTGCCATGTTTAAAACTTAACTATTTTCGTTATCCCCATTATTTTGGGTAATATTGTTTACCAGTGTAGTGTGATGGCAATCAAATTAGTATCTTTTGCCGTTTTTGTTTTACTAAAAGTGCCTCTGATTGAAAAAAATATACTTTCTCATTGTGGGAATGTTGATTAGGGGAGTTGTTTTGTAAGAGGGTCCCAAGTACCTTTGGGTCAGAGGGTTAATCCCTCTGGCTCTAAAAAGTGTATAAATAGAGAGTGAGATTTTGCTTTGGAGCTTACTGTCTGGACATATGTGTTTGAGTATATGAGGACTCTCCGAAGGTGCTAAAAGAGTGCCGCCCTCCCAGCTTTGAGAATGCAATATGCTTCTCTCTCTGGTAACTACAGTCAGATGATTGAACCTCTCTCGTGAATTATGGTCAGTGAAAGGAAGCCATGTCTTCTGACTTTTAATTTCTCTCTATTTTCCTTGAAGGTCAGAGTGCTGACTCCCCTGAACTAGGTGAATGATATTCCTGCTTGGTTAAAGGAATGATACATGTGCTTGATTAAAGTGATTGTTAACCCCTCAAAAGTTCCCTGTCTTTTTATGAATGCCGATCTAAGGACCTATTTTAGCGGGTCCCCTTGTGTATGTTCAGGTGCTTACTGTTACATGTAGCAGTAACATCCTTGTTCCTCAAGCTGTATGCCATGGGGTTAATCACAGGGGTCAGCATTGTGTAGAAAAGAGAAAGCATGTTGTTTATTTGTGCTCAATCACCAGATGTAGATCTACAATAAACAACTGTGTCCAAGCTTTACAATAAAATCACAAGTTGGGAGTAGGAAGCAGATAAGACTTTGAATTTCTTGGAGTTGATGGCAGCTTCTGGATGGTTTGGAAGTTTTTTAAAATAAGAAGCAAATATCAATATAATGGGAACTAAACCAAAGATGCGCAGAATCACCATAGGCAGAGTTTTCATTCAGAGAGGTGTCCCCACAGTCCTGTTTAAGTAATAGTGGGATGTCACAGGAATATGACTGAGTTAATTTGGACCACAAAAAGTCAGTAAAGACGTCTGTCTTGATCATAACTGATAATATTGTGTCTGTGTGTATACATTGTTGTTCATGATGAGAGGATAATAGGGGGGTCTGCAAATAGCCACAGTAGTCATATGCCTTAACTGGCAAGACGAAACTTTCATTATCTTCCATAAAATGAAAGAAGCAAAGTTGCACAGCACAGGTCAGCAAAGAATTCCTGTTGTTTTATGTCCAAAGCTCAGTAACTTTCTGGAGAGGGTGAGTGAAGTATAACAGATTTCCAAGAAGGAAAATAGTTTCCAAGAAACTGTATGGGGGAGTTTTGGGAGATGGTTCCATCTTGGCAACTATAATGGTGAGGATATTCCTTCATTATTTTTATGCCTCCTTTATCCAGCTATGGATTATCTTTTCTCCATATTTTCCTTTCGTCACTCATTCCTTTTTCCAATTTTTCCTCTACCTCTCTTATTTGATTTTTAAAATTCTTTTTGAGCTCTTTCAAGACTTGAGACCAATTCTCATTTGACTTTGCGACATTGGTGGAATTTTGACTTTTTTATCTCCTTGAATGTATCGTTTCTTTTACTTTGTTTTCTTCTTCTGAGTTTTTATTTTTACCATCGCCTATTTACACAGTAACTTTCTCTGTTCAAGTCCTTTTATCGTTGATTATTCGCTCATTTATTTACCCTATATCTTGTCTTTTATTTATATGTTAAAGTTGGCCTGCGCTTCCAAGGTGAAGAGGTCACTATCCCAAGCTTTAGTTTTTGTGTGAAGCCACTTTCAAAGGTAATTATTGACATATGTAAATTTATAGTTTTTCCAAGGTGGTATGATCTAAAGAGTGGTGGGCTTACTACTTTCCTGGACTGTTCTATGTTCTGCAAGTACCCACAAACACTCTTTTCTGCTCTGGAACTATGACTACTCCCTACTCCCCCGAGGCTACAAGTTCCCGTTTCCTTGCGTTCCTTCTTGTCCTGGAAGTGAGACCCAGAACTGCAACCTGAATTCACATATGGTTAATGCAATAGAGCCCGGCCCCCAGTGCCAGTGAAATGATCCCAGTAATCTTCTTCTGAGCAGTTGTCAGATCCCCTTACTCTTTGTGGGCTCAGTGCTCCAGAGGCTACTGCTGCTGTCATGGTCAGGCCAAAGACTGCAGCATGGAGAGGGGGGTGGAGGGGAGAGAATTTTGATAGAGAAAAAGACATCATATTTGGCCATTAATAAGGAACTACTGATAATTTTTAGGAAAATAATTATTTTGGAATGGCAAAATTGAAAGCCAGAGAGCACAGTAAACAAGCGAGTGAGAAAGACTATGGTAACACTAGTTGTAGATGGATTTCTCAAAGACTTCAGCTACACGAGGGAGGCAAGATATAGAAGGATAATAAACTGGAACGAATGGAACAAGTTAGGGATCCTTAAAAATGTAAATACCCCCTAATCCTTTTCTCTTAAAACTTAGGTTTTAACACCTAGAGATTCTGTGGAGGCAGGCATGTAATGCAGGACTATTGTGTAAAGAGTCTTTGTACTTTACACTGGTCATGATCAATCTGTTATGTTTTACCATTTCTGACCACCATATTTTTAGAAGGACATTGAACTTATAGAGGCTAATCTGTGCACGTAGCTAAGAGAATGAGGAATATGAATATTATGATCGGTTAATTTAAATTGTGTTTCATATTCTGGAAAAATATAGAGCAGATAGAATAACAATTCCAATCGTTTAGAGGTTTATGATTTCAAACAAATACATTATGCAGTATACTATAGAATGAATATCTAGTCATGCATGTGTGTATGTGTAGATAGATGGACAGATAGATGTAGATATATAAGTCTATATGGTTCCTGAGGAAATTTTAATTTCCCACTTACATGAATTAATATTTGACTAACAGTGATAAGTTATCTTATAGATAAATTCATTTTCTCTCTCTCTTCGCTCTTTGGAGACTAGTTTTAAAAGTGCATACTAACATAGTGATGGTGTGGTTCTAAAATATGCTAAGAATTCTTGAAACAATTTGGAAATGTCGAAAAATGATAGCATTTGTTTATGCCATTTGGCATGGAAGATTTATTATGGGATTTTTCTGGACAGAGGATCAAGGAGAATATAAATGGAATGAAAAAAGTCTTTAAATTAAGAAATCACAAAGTACAAAATTGCAACTTAAAAGTAAAAACACAAGACATCATTTCAGATTAAATATAGTAATCAATCTTATTTCCAGAGGACAGATGAGTGAACGAACTTCTTTCCTATTTATCATTAAACATGTAAAAGAGTACAGATTTAAAATATCGCCCTTCCTATCATAGGTATTTTCTGTCAGACGGTTTTTTTTTGTTAATTCCTGTTCTATATTGCTATGCTATCTTATCTTGCTTTGTAAAATAGTCCTATGACAAATATTTCTTAAAATTGAAGACAATTGCTCAAACTTTTCATATAACTCTGTTAATATAAAGAAGAAATTCTAGGCCGTTGTCTCAGTTACCACTAACTGAGGGACTGGAAGGAAGAGCAAGAAACTTCCCATAATTTTCCTTTTGAAAAGAGTCAGAATTTTTCCAGTTGCCTTAATTTTCTACCAGTTGCTCTGTTTGGCTTTAACTCCACAAAAACTGTACATTCGCCCAAATTGGGTACACTCATGCATATCCGTCCTTTTCAGCTTCCTTGTGGGTACGGCCTTAGATTGTAAGCTTTTTGGGTGGAAGCTTTTGGTGGTTTCCTTCTTTTTTCTTATTTGTGTCCTCAAAAATCATATATCGTTATCATATAGACTATTGTATGATCTCTTATTTAGAATCTCTTATATAGCTCATTTTAGTACATTGTCTATATAAAATTGTCTGAAACTAGATTACACAAATGAATGGGATAATTGATTTTATTTCAAGAAGGAAAACAGTCTTGAGAGAATGAAGCATTACTTATATGTTACTATCATCTGAGAACACTTCAAATTCACATCACTATTAATATCTGGATGCAAAAACACATACACGTCTATAGTACATGTATATGTGTATTTGAGACATTCTATTTTTTTGTTGTTGTTAAGTCATTTCATTCATGTATGACTCTCTGTGACCCCATTTTGGGGGATTTCTAAGCGAAAATATAGGAATGATCTATCATTTCCTTCTCCAATTCATTTTAGAGATGAGGAACTGAGGAAAATATGGTTAAGTGACTTGTCCATGATCACACAACCAGTAAGAGCCTAAAAGAGGATTTCAAATCACATCTTCTTGACTACAGGACGAACCCATTTTTTATCTTTTTGAAAACTTTTAGACTTATACATTAAAACTTAATTATGTGATGGAAAAATAAAAATGAAATATTATAAACTTAGTAAAATTTAAATAGAAAATAAGAATAGAAAAAAAAACGATGGACAGAAAAAAATGGATGAGAAGATTCAAAATGTGCAGTAATAACTTTTCATTTCAAGAATGCTTATATAATAAATATTACAAACTGTGTTGAGAGCTGTCCAACTTTGCTTCTTTTAAGGTTTTCTTTTGTTCTGTTCTGTACACTTTTTAATTTGTTCTTTTTTCCTCTTTACCCCTCCTCCCCCTCCCTAGCACAATTAAGCATGGATATCTATTTGTAGATATAAACTTACATGAATACACACACATATATGCATATATATATAAACATATATGAGCCTACTTTTTCTAACAGATTTTACTTTTAATTTTTAGTTTTAGGTTTGTGCATATGTCTTATTTCCTATCCCTCCTGACTTCTCTATTTTAATTCTACCCACTGCTTTCCCCTCCTACTACTTAACCATATAACTCACAAAGATCTCCCCTTGTCCTCACATTCCCATAAATCTTAATATCTTTTTATATGCCTCTTTGACTTGTTCCTTAAACTTTACCTCTAGAGATTCCCTCCTTATCCTCTCGCCCCTATCCCCTTAGCGTTTTATGTCCTTCTTAATTTAGAAAACTTTTATACTATTCTGTATGTATATGTATTTTTCCCTCTCGAACCAATTCCCAATGAAAGTATGTTTCCAGAACTAACAGACCTCCTCTCCCAACTAATTCAGCTGTATCAGTTCTTCCTCTGAAACCACATTGAGGTGAGATAATTAGTCTTTTTTAGTTCTTCCTGACTAGTTTTACTTTTGAGTCATATCATGTTGATGTCTACTCAGTTCTTCCGTATGGACTATCCAGTTACTAATAACAGTCTTGGACATTTGGTTTACATTTTACACCTGTAAAAGTAGTCTGTCTTTATTGAGTTCTTGGTAATTAGTATTTGTTATGTACCTTATGTTTCTCATGGGTCTTGTATATTAAATCTTCTATTAAGTTCAGTTTTTTTCAACAACGTCCTGAAAGTTGGACAATTCGTTAAATATCCATTTTTTTCATCCAGACTTATACTTAGCTTTACAAGACATGATATTTTTCTATGAGAGGAACAATTGCCTTGCTCTTGATATACAGTGTTCCAAAAGATATATTTATATCTATCCCTATCTCTATCTATATGTGGGTTTTGTAATTTGACTATAATATTCCTGTGGATTTTCCTCATAGGATCTCTTTCAGGTGGTGATCAATGGATTTTTCTTTCTATTTCTACTTAACCATCTTCCTCTAATGCTTAAGGACAATTATCTTTATTTCTTTTATTATGGTATCAAGCTTCTAGTCCAATTACTCTTATATTTTCTCTTCTTGATTTGTTCTCCAGATCAGATATCTTTCTTATGAAATATTTCTCACTTCTATTTTTTTCATTCTTTATATTGTATTTTATTATTTCTTGATCTCCCAACTTCACTGAACTCCCCTTGTCAAAATTTGATTTTCAAGTAGTCATTTTGTTCCTTAAGATTCTGAATTTCCTTTTGTAATTGGTTGATTTTCTTTTCACAATATTCTTGTTTTTCTTGGATTGTTCTTTTTTCAGATTTTCCTCAATATCTCTTATTTCATTCTTAAAGTCCTTTCTAGGTTCTTCATCGAATTCTTTTTGGGTTGAGGGCCAACTCTTTATACACGGAGCTACCAAGTCACCCTCTCACAGGAGACATAGATAGATATCCATTCATATATGACTATTATCATAAAATGAAAAGTTTTTCAAACTCATGTTGCAAAAAGGAAACTGTGTGAATTTCAATAAGAGTTTAGATTAAAGAGCACAGAATGACAAAGTATAATTTGACATAAAGAATTTATTTACCCTTTTACTTGTAGTAATTGTTTCAGTGCATCAATGACATCTTTATTTCTCAGACCATATATTATGGGATTAAACACTGGGGTTACAATAGTGTAAAAAAGAGAGATAGTTTTGTCAATTTCTCCTGAGTTGTTTGACTTGGGCCTTGAATAGGTAATGGTTGCAGACCCAAAGAATAAAATGACAACTATAATGTGAGAAGAGCAAGTTGAGAAGGCTTTATATTTTCCCATATTTGATGGCAGCTTCAAGATGGTTGTAATGATTTTGATATAAGACCTAATTATCATTATAAATGGTATCATGACAAATAATGCTGCAACAAGATACACAGAGAACTCTATCACAGAGGTATCTGAACAAGCCAACTTGAGTAATGGGGGGATATCACAGAAAACATGATTAACTTTATTAGAATTACAGAAAGGAAGAGAGAAAACCTGATATGTCTGTCCTATCATTACTGGGATTCCAGTGGTCCAGGAACCAACCACTAACTGCACACAAACTTGATGGTTCATGATGAGAGGATAATACAGCGGTTTACAGATGGCCACATAACGATCATAAGCCATCACTGCTAGGAGTAAGCACTCAGCGCCTCCAAGAATAAGGAGGAAAGAAAGTTGTATAGCACAGACCAAAAAGGAAATACTTCTTTCATGAGTCCAAAGATTTGTCAACATATTTGGGAGAGTGACTGACGTGTAACAGATTTCCAAGAAAGAAAAGTTTCCAAGGAAAAAATACATGGGAGTGTGGAGAACTCGAGAAACTTTGGTTACTAAAATGATGAGACCATTTCCTATCAGGATAATCATGTAGATGAATAAGAAAATTCCAAACAAAAAACCTTGGAAATTAGGAAGATCAGAAAATCCAAGGAGAATGAATTCCACTACAGTAGTAAAATTTGTTTCCATCATTATTTTCTTTCTAGTCCATCTATAATGTTGTTTCTGGGACAGCAAGGACACATCATTTTCCTTAGTTTGCAATTTCCTTTTTTTTCTGTGAAAACAAAAATGGTAGGTTATATTATTTCTGCACACCTTGAATTCTATGTTTTCATATACCTTCAATCACTTCTAAAGTATATTTTGTTATTTTTGGCTTTGACATTCTTTGTTTCACATTGTCTTCAAACCTCGGGTTTTATGGCATGTGCTCTAACGTCCTCAATCTCTTAATTCTATCTCTGTAGATTTAATGCAACCTTTCTCCCCTCTCATTCTATGTTATATGTCTATCGGCCCTTCAAAATGCTAATGATCTTTGTTGACTGCTGTGAGATTGCTTCCATCTAAAAATCCTCTCCATTTTAAGATTTTCTTACAGACACTGAGAATTAAATAATATCTGATGCCTGGATTGAAATGAAGAGACAAGGAGCAACAAGGTGGGGGGATATTGTGAAGTAAAAATAAGTGTTAAAAATGCACATTTAAGTACCATTCTCTATATTAATTTTTTGTTTGTTTTCTAAAGGATGTTGTTTTGGAAGAGTAGAAGACATATTTGGTGCAAAGAGTAATTTGGAAGTAATGGAAACATAATTATTTCTCTCAAACATTATCATTATAAATTCCTTATTTATAAAATGCTCAGTTTATGTTTATTCCATTCTACAATGATGTTTTTCTACTCACTGTTCCCTATTTATCAGTATCGTGCCATTCTTCCACACGTCAGTTCAATTTCTACCCCCGTGTCTTGTGCTTCACAGATTTGTGTCCACATCAGAACAATTTCCTAGCCGTGCTTCCCTTTCTATGAATGCATAGAAAATCTGTTGTCTAGAATAAACATACACTGTGGAGATGTAATGGGTTGAGTCCTGCTTTTGGACACAGGAAGAAATGAATCTCAATCTTGTTTCAGGTACTAAAGAGCTCTGTAACCTTGGCAAATACTTTAAGGTCTCCCAGTCATAGGTTTTCCCCTAATACTAAGTATAAACATATACAAATATAAAAGGCATCCCATATCTAAAATGTACATTTTCAAAAGATGTTTATTATGGTAACTATGATAGCAATGTAGATGTCCTCACAAAAATAATTAATAATAATAAAAATCAATCAACACCTATCTCATGTGATTTTTGGAAAAGAGAGATGAAAGAAAATACATAAAATGTTGTGAAAATAATGTCCAGATAAATGATCTCTATTTTTAGTAATATTATTTATTATGAATTTTAATATTGAATTAGTATATTTATAATTACAAGTACATTATATTTATATATACATTTTACATAAAATTTATAAACATTGATTATATTATAATTATTATTGTTATAAATGATAAGGGATTTAATTTTGTTGTCTCTTTTTAAAAATAACTTTTCTACCTCTTCTTCCTCCTGTCTTCTTCCTCTTCTCATTTCATGCTTATAAATCAAACATAATCTCTTTATGTACTGATGCCAGGGCGTGAATATGCCCCAAACAATAATTAAACACATACGAAGTGCTCAATAAACACTTATTTTTGATGATAGTGATGATGACGGCCATGCAGAAGATCTCATTCATTGAGAGAGCAGTGTATCCAGAGATGGTTGATGACTTCTTTCAAACTCAATCCTTACTTTATTTAACTTTTGTATGAATCACATTGAGTACAGGGCCATATTAAATCACTGTAAAAAGCAACCTTTTCATGCTTCCTTGATTCTTGTGTTTGAAAGTCAGATATTCTATTCAG
Source organism: Bettongia penicillata ogilbyi (assembly GCA_023548195.1). Classification (NCBI taxonomy): domain Eukaryota; kingdom Metazoa; phylum Chordata; class Mammalia; order Diprotodontia; family Potoroidae; genus Bettongia; species Bettongia penicillata. Next base: position 183,726 of record JAJHZJ010000316.1, on the reverse strand, counting down.
TTCTGTTCTTTTCATCATGAAAGTATGAAAGTCCTCTATTTCATTGAATGACAATTTTTCCCCTGAAGTATTATACTCGGTTTTTCTTGGTCAAACTGTTTCTTTCTGGCTGCTTACAATATTTTCTCCTCTACCTGGGAACTCTGGAATTTGGCTACAATATTCCTAGGAATGTCTCTTTTCAGATCTCTTTCAAGAGGTGATCGTTGGATTTTTTCAATATTTATTTTGACCTCTGGTTCTAGAATATCAGGGTCGGTTTCCTCGATAATTTCATGAAAGATGATGCCTAACTCTATCTCTTTTTTTTATCATAACTTTCCGGTAGTCCTATAATTTTTCACTTGTCTCTCCTGGATTTATTTTCCAGGTCAGTTATTTTCCCAATGAGATATTTGACAGTATCTGCTGTTTTTACATTCTTTTGTTTTGTTTTGTATTGTTTTTGTCATTTCTTGGTTTCTCATAGTCATTAGCTTCTATATGTTCCATTCTAATTTTTGGAGAACTGTTTTCTTCAGTGAGCTTTTGAACCTCCTTTTGCATTTGGCTAATTCTCCTTTTTAAAGCATTCTTCTCCTCATTGGTGTTTTGGACTTCCTTTGCCAAATGATTTCACATATTTTTAAAGGCGTTATCTTCTTCAGCGTTTTTTGGGGGGTATCCTTTAACAAATTGTTGACTCACTTTTAATGATTTCCTTACAACTCTCTCATTTCTCTTCCTAATTTGTCTTCGACCTCTCTTATTTGATTTTGAAAATCCTTTTTCAGCTCTTCCATGGCCTGAGAAAATAGCATATTTACTTTGGAGGTTTTGGACACAGAAGCCTTGACTTCCTCTGATGTTATGCTTTGTCCTCCAAATAGATAGAAGAAAATACCTGTTTATCAAGGAAGTAACCTTCTATGGTCTTATTTTTTGTCCTTTTTTTGAGCATTTTTCCAGTCATTTACTTGACCTTTGAAACCTTTGTCGAGAGGAGTGTATATTTTGGGGGACCTGTAAGTTCTCAGTCGCTCCAAGGTGGCACAATCCAGGGAGAGGTGTTTGCTTATCTTCTGATCTCTGCACTGGTTGGGAGACACCAAAAACTTTTCTGCCCAGAATCTTCGTTTGAATTCCCTCTCCAGAGCCTCCATCAGCTCCACTGCCAGTGCTCCTCCTCACCCCTCAGTGGAGCTCAGGGATGAGAATCAGATCAGTGGCTCATTTCCCCCAGGGACTTTTGGTGGCGGTCTCCCGGGGCTGCCAGTCATGGTTGAGATTAGATCAACTCTTAAATTATCCCAGGGGATCTAGGTAGAAGGCTCTGAAAATGGCAGCTTCTGGAGCTCTTCCACTAACTTTTGAAGCTGTCAGTGGCTGTTTGTGGGTAGAGGAATCTGGAAACTTCTGACTGTGATGCCCTGGATCCTGTTCCGGCCCCTGTCCCTGCTGCGCACTGCTCTGTGCTCATCATACTGGTCTATGATTGTCATACTGGTCTGGTCTGTGCTCGTTGTGCTGGTCTCTTTCTTTTTTTCTAACATATAAACTCACACATTTACCTTAATATCCAACAAATAATTCATATGAACATAAAATATGTTTTATATATATATATATACATATATATATATATACATATATATATACATATATATACATATATATAAATATATACATATATATATATGTATATATATATATATATATATACATATAAAATTTGGACGATAAGAGTGTAGCAACGTGAAAATTAGTGGGGCCTTTAACCCCTAGAAGCACGTAACTGTTTTCTGCTCCTCCTTGTCTTTCCTTTTTTTATTAATATAAATTTATTTAACTTTTTACATTCATTTTCACAAAATTTTGGGTTCCAAATTTTCTCCCCATTTATTCTCTCTCCCCACCCCAATACACCGAGCATTCTAATTTCCCCTATCACCAATCTTCCCTCTCTTCTATTTTCCCTCCATTCTCTTGTCGCCATCTTCTCTTTTGTCCTGTAGGGCCACATGACTTTCTATTCCCCATTAATTGTATTTCTTGTTTCCTACTCGCAAGAACAATACTAAACAGTTGTTCCTAAAATTTTGAGTTCCCACTTCTCCTCATCCCTCCCTCCCCACCCATTCCCTTTGGGAAGGCAGGCAATTCAATATACGCCATATCTGTGTAGTTTTGCAAATGACTTTGATGATAGTCGTGTTGTGTAAGACTAACTATATTTCCCCCCATACAATCCTGCCCCCCATTATTTGTATTCTCTCTTTTGATCTTGTCCATCCCCGAGTGTTGACTTCAAATTGCTCACTCTTCCCATTGCCTTCCCTTCCATCACCCCCCCCCACCCTGCTTATCTCCTTCTCCCCCACTTTCCTGTATTGTAAGATAGGTTTTCATACCAGAATGAGTGTGCATTTTATTCCTTCCTTTAGTCGAATGTGATGAGGGTAAACTTCTTGTTTTTTTCTCAGCTCTCTTTTTCCCTCCACTAAAAAGTCTCCTGCTTGCCTCTTGAAAGAGATATAATTTACCCCATTCCGTTTCTCCCTCTCTCCTCTCACTACATTTCTCTCTCACCATTTACCTTAATTTCTTTTAATATATGGTCCCCTACTATTCAATTCACTCTCTGCTCTCTGTCTCTGTATTTGCGTGCATGTGTGTATGTGTGTGTGTGCGTGTGTGTGTGTACGCCTGTGTGTGGTCCCACCAACTATCCAGACACTGAAAAGTTTTAAGAGTTACAGATCTTGTCTTTCCATGTAGGAATGCAAGCAGTTCACCTTTGGTAAGTCCCTTATGACTCCCCGTTGATGTTTGCTATTTCATGCTTCTTCTCATTCTTGTGTTTGAAAGTCAAATTTTCCTTTCAGCTCTGGTCTTTTCAACAAGAATGTTGAAAGACCTCAATTTCATTGAAAGACCATATTTTCCCATGAAGTATTATACTCAGTTTTGCTGGTAGGTGATTCTTGGTTTTAGCCCTAGTTCCTTTGACTTCTGGAATATTTTATTTGATCCCTTAATGTAGAAGCTGCTAGATCTTATATTATCCTGATTGTATTTCCACAATACTGGAATTGCTTCTTTCTAGCTGCTTGCAATATTTTCTCCTTGACCTGGGAATCCTGGAATTTGTCCACAATGTTCCTAGGAGTTTTTGTTTTTGGATCTCTTTCAGGCGGTGACTGGTGGATTCCTTCAATACTTGTTTTGCCCTCTGATTCTAGAATATCAGGACAGTTTTCCTTGATAATTTCATGAAAGATGATGTCTAGGCTTTTTTTTTATCATGGCTTTCAGGTAGTCCCATAATTTTTAAATTGTCTCTCCTGGATCTATTTTCCAGGTCAGTTGTTTTTCCAATGAGATATTTCACGTTACCTTCTATTTTTTCATTCTTTTGGTTTTCTTTGGTGAATTCTTGGTTTCTCAGAAAGTCATTAGGCTCCATGCATTCCATTCTCATTTTGAGAGAACTATTTTCTTCAGTGAACTTTTGAACCTCTTTTTCAATTTGGTTAAATCTGCTTTTGAAAGCATTCTTCTCCTTATTGGCTTTTTGAACCTGTTTTGCCAATTGAGTGAGCCTATTTTTCAAGGTGTTATTTTCTTCAGCCCTTTTTGGGTCTCCTTGAGCAAGGTATTGACCTGTTTTTCATGCTTTTCTTGCATCTCTCTCATTTCTCTCTCCAGTTTTTCCTCCACCTGCCTAACTTGATTTTCAAAATCCTTTTTGAGCTCTTCCATGGCCTGAGCACACCGGACATCCACCTTTGATGTCTGGGATACAGAGACCCCGACCTCCACGTCTTTCCCTGACAGTAAGCATTGTTCCTTGTCATCAGAAATGAAAGGCAGGAACATCTATCCCCCAAGAAAGTTGCTTTCTATGGTCTTATTTTTATTCCCTTTTCTGGGCATTTTCGTAGATATTTACTTGACTTTTGAGATTCCTCTCCACCCCCCCCTAGATCCACCCAGCTAGTGCTTGGGGTCTGAGATTCAAATGCAGCTCCCTAGCCTCAGGGCTTTCAGTGGCAGGTACAGCTGCTATTCAATGTGAGCTTAAGTGCTGGTGCTCAGGTGGGGGCCCGGCCGCCTCCCAGGCTCAGTTCCCTCAGGGGATTTATGGGGAGACCTTCAGTAATGGAGCAGAGCTCCTGCCTGCTTGAGGAGCCCAGGTCTGCTGCTTTCCCTGTCTCCTTCGCTGCCTCCCGAGGGTGCTCGAGTCACGGAGACACTCTGCTCCCCTCTCTGCCAGCCCAAAAGTCTCTCTCACTGACCCGTAGCACCTGTGTTTGGAGGGACCTTTGCGGCCTCCGGAGATTCTGTCCCTGAAGCCTGCTCGGATCTGCTCCTCTTGGGCCACGTGACCAGGGCAGAACCGGGGTGGGCTATGTTGTCTGTTGTGTGACGGACGCCTGGGGACATCTTTCCAGGGCTTTCTTGAACGGAAATCCCCTCCACTGCGTTTCTATGTGGCTTGCTCTGCTCCAGAATTTGTGGGGAGTTCTTTTTACAGGAAACTTATGGGCTGTGGGTTCAGAGGCAGCATACATGAGTCTTTCTACTCCGCCATCTTGACTCCTCCCCCATCTTTGTCTTTCATGAAAACCCCAAAGGGATAGAACATCTGAAACTGTGTTCCTTATCAATGCCTTGAATTTCCCTATGTCCTAAATATAATTCTTTTCAGAATTTACCTGTTCATCACTGCAGTCAAGAATTGCCATCAAAATGTTCCTACATGCTATGTTACTTCTCCTATAGGGTTTTAAATGGGAGTAATTCATTCATATTAATAATGGCTCTTTACAGGTGGAATTTATTTATATTTTTGTTTTGTTTGTTTTAAATGTACATGTAAAATGGGAAAAAGACAAAAAGTAGCATTTCCATATATACAGCAGAACATGAGATGATTCAATGTAAAACAATAAATGTCCATTTCTTTAAGCCTACATACTATATACTAAACATTGTTTTCAAAGTTGGCCACCTTTTATTTGTTTTCTTGTAGATTTTCTTTTGTTTTCTGTTATGTACTTTTTACACTGTCTTTTTCCCCTCCCTTCCCCACCTTAATGAAGGTTACAGTTAATTGAACATATTTATACAGATGTGAATATATATACACATACATATAGAATGTACATATATGCACATACATGTATATGTTTAGGTATGCATACACATATACATAAATACCTATAAACTTACATATATGTAAGTTCATATATGTAACATTCTTTTTGCTACCTCTACCATCATCCAAAGGAGCTATGAAGTGACAAAATCAATAAGATTTAAAAAGAATCTTTTATGTTCCTGTTAATGTGCTAATTACTGTTAGTTTTCTGCTCCTTCTTACACACTTTTTATGACCATATTATCTTTATTTTCATTTCTAATTAAAAGGTGGGTAGCACTTTCTTTCCTAAGTCCAATTTTTTCCATGTTTAAATCAACCAACTCTTCATTTTTCTACACTACAGCAACGTTCCAAACCAAGTATATTCCATCTGAGAGACTGATTTAGAAATGTTTTATTTTTCTCCCATTTTCTGCATTCCTTTTATTCTTGGCTTTATAGTTTATTCACACAAGAACATTAATTTAAGGTGCTTTCTTTACATTGCATGCCTCTGCAGTTTCCTTGAAGGTCCAGAAATTTTATTCTTGAAAAACAATTTATTATTTTTTCTAATTCAGTAATAATATTTTGAGTAATCTATTTGGAATGACATTACATAAATATATTATGTAATTTTTTTCATTTTTATTATATTGTCTTTATTAACTTGTGAACAATAAATATCACTTAAATTGTTTACATAAGACTTTATTTTTATAAAAAATGTTTTATGTTTATGTTCATGTAGTTTCTCAATCTATTCTGGCAAGTATCCTCTGAGGTATTTTGTACTGTCCATTTATTCTAATTGAATGATCTAAAATAATGGTGAATGATATTACTGATACACTGTAGTTTCCCAAAGTTCCTCTTTCATTTAAATCTATTTTAGCTTCAACTTTATCTGAGATCATGATTACTACTCTTGCTTATGTTTACAAAATAAATTCTACTTCTGATCTTTATGTTTCACTTTTATAGCATTTCCTGAAAGCAGCATATTGTTGAATTCAAATTTTCTCTCCATCAGTTTCCATTTTATGAGTAAATTTATCCCATTTTTATTCTAAGTTATAATTGTGCATTTTACTGATTCCTATTTTTCCTCACTATCCTTCTTGCCCTATTCCTGTCATCAAGTTGTTGAAGTTTAAAAGGTGAGTCTTTGGGGAGATTTCTTTGGTGGGAGTATAGGATATCTAAACAATAGCATTGAAATAGAAAACTCTTCTATGTTCCAAAACACAAGTGTTGACCACTGGCTAGATGTAGGACACAACTGGAAGGGAAAAATGTAAAATTCTTGTTCTCCGAAAGCTTAAAATCAATTTTGAGTCATTGGGTAATGATGATAATGGTGGTGGTGATGAACGTGCTAATTGTGGTCGCCTTGGTTGTGGCAACAGCAATCATCACAACAAAATAACATGCTTATAAGGTCTAATGAGAGATAGATAGATAGATAGATAGATAGGTAGATAGATAGATAGATAGATAGATAGATAGATAGATAGATAGATAGAAAGACAGACAGACAGACAGACAGACAGACAGATAGATAGATAGATAGATAGATAGATAGATAGATAGATAGATAGACAGAAAGACAGATAGACAGATAGACAGACAGATAGATAGATAGATAGATAGATAGATATATAATGTATTTTAATCACATAATGTATCAGCTACTAGTGCTTTTATATTTATTTTCATTGACTGATCAATGACTTCCATATAGAATAATTCTTGACATGATTCCCTTAAATATTTTATCTTTCCATCTAATGAAAAATATACTATTTTTAGCCATGAGGAGTGGTATCACTTTAGCCCACCATTAGTCAGGAATATTTTGAAAGTTTATCTCCTTTATGTCCACTGCAATTTCTTAAGGAATACTAATTGTGTAGCATATAAAATAGGGAACCTTATGTTAGGATATGTGCATGTAGAGACATATGTGTGCATACACACATACATGTATGTGTATGTTTGTATGTACACACATGTGTATACATGTGCATATACATATCACATGCACACACATATATTGAGGATTACAATGCATACAGAATCTTGCCAAAGAATTTTAGTTTTAGCAGATATGGCAACTTATCGCCTTAGAAAAAAAACAGAGGAGCAGGAAACTAATAGCACTTCGCACATTACCTGGAAGATAAAAGATTCTTTTTCAATCTTAATGACTTTAAGTCACTTCATAGGTCCTTGGATGATGGGAGAGGGAGCACAAATAATAAAATGCTTCCTGAGTGTAGAAATTCAGGAAAACAAGAGGAAAGCAAGAAATCACCCATCACCTTTATAATTTTATGAAGAAAATCCATTTTCTTACTCATTTTATTATGTCTCATTTGCTCTTCTCTAAAGGGAGAGTAATAATGCCAGCATTGTCTGTCTCAAATATTTGTTGAAAATTCAACTGAGTAATTTTTATTAAATACTCATAAAAGACAAAAATGGTATACAAATCTGAGATGATCAATATGATTACCTGAACTCTATTTTCCTCTTCAAGACCACACTTAAATTCCGTCTTGCCGAATTAAATATATCTTTTCTTTCTTCTGAATTCTGTTTTCTTCTCTTCAGCGTGAGGCGTTCAAGGATATTCTAGTTTGTTTGTTTCTTTTTTTCCTCCAGTACTATATCTAATAGTATTGTTTCACTAATTATCTATACTGTACCTTTAAGTGGACATTTAACATTGATACTAAAATGTCTTTTTGGACATGACTTTTCTTTTCATTGTTATAAGATTTCCTGAGAAGAGGGAGTTTTTTTTTTTTCTTATTATCCTTGGAAGTTTAGAGCTTCAGGATTTATTGAGTCTGCATGTTCAATCAGTTCTGGAGTCACTAAACAGGACTCTTTGATGATCCATCTTTCTCCCTTCTTTTTAAAAATAATAGTGTGGGAGGCATTGCTAAAATATTCAATATAAACTATATTAAATTCTTCCATTCTATATTTTTATTGTTCATATGTTTCTTCCTGTCATACATAATGTATTTTATGTGTACATTATAGCATATGATCCGTTTCTCAATTTAGTCAGTTTACCTTTATTTTATTATCTCAAGGGACGTTTCTGACATTGAAGTTACCTATGCATATTAAACAAGGGTTTCACTCCTTAGACCCATCCCTTTATACAAAGGAAGTTCTATTTATTACATATCCGTGGGATAGGTGAAGGGTTTTCAGAAACTGTGATGTAAAAACTTTAGACAAAACAAATAAAACAGTAAATAAATTCTAGGTAAACCTAAGAATATAGGATATACAAGCCCTTTAGGCTAGAACATCTATTTAAATTGAATTAAGCTATCTTAGCTATTCACTGTTCCAAACACTATTCCCCCCCCCAAAAAAAAAAAAACCCTCAAGAATTTCTTACGTCTAAAAAAGACCCGAATTTAACACACCAACTAAGGATATCAGAATTGTTCTTCCCATATTGTGTGATGCTGTCATAGTTGAGATACATAAGTAAGTAGTAGAATATTGACCTAGGAGTGAAGAATATCTTGCTTGAAATATCTCCTTTGTACTTACTAGCCAGGAAAAATGGCATTATATACTTAGCTTCATCATATATAAAATGAGATATTGTAACTGATGTCCTTCTAGCTCCGAATTTATAATTTTAAATGCCTGAGCCAGAGTAATTTTGGAAAAAGTATCTAAAGACAACTTTGAAAATAATAGACGTCCTGACGTCCCTTGGCATAAGACTGTGAGGCTAAACAAATAAATTTTACGTATAAGATTTTCATCAGTAAATGACAGAGTCCTTCCCTCAGGATAATATTTAAAGGAAAAAATCTATTATAATTCATAGGGCAAGAATGATTTAAATAAGTGCCTAGGTCATTGATATTCCTATCCCAGTTATTTTTAAAATTATTTTGCCTCTTTTATTGATAGTAATTAATTGTGACTTCTGTTATTCATATTAGCAAATAATTCTTTTAAATTAGTATGAAACTTTTTACTTTTCAAAATTCTTTCGACAATGATCTTATAATCATTCATATTTGAAAAATACCTGTGTGTCATTTGAGTAATATCTTGATGTTCTTTGTTCAAGAGGATCTTATGAGGATTTGTTTGAATGTTTTCATTCTTTTTATAAAGTCTCCATTCCTGAGTCAGACTCTGTGGTTCAAGTGAGAGATGCTGAGTCTGTGACAGATAGTTCAAGGTTACTTTTCTTAGATAGGATCAAGTAACCTTCACCAGCTTCTTGCTTGAATTTAACAAATTTACTTAACATAGACACATGTATAGTGTATGATTTATGAAAAATACAAACAAACACAAATTTCTATCCCGTTACTGATTTGACCCTCACAAAATCTCAGGAGGTAAATCTTGTTATTAGTTCACTTTAACCTAGGAGAAATTTGATGTTCAGAGGTATCAAGAAATACAAAACTTCAATACATTTGATTTGTAATAGGACTTTTTTCCACTGTCAACTACGTTATGTTGACATTGGAAAACTGGTCCCATCCATGCAACAAGAAACAAACTCTACTGATGTTTTTTGTGTCCAATGTCATTACAGCTTTTCAGGTAGAAAGGATTACTGTTCCAACCCTCCGTGTTGAAAAATCTCCTCCCCTGATTCATTTCTCACTTTTTTTTCATAAGCGGCAAGTACCCTTTGTACAAATATTGTTAAGGAAACATTATTTCCGAATGAAACAGTGCCTTGTTTGTTGAGTCTGGGGACCTTAGTTACAATGCTATTTTAGGCACTTACCCATTTCCTTATTTGTGAAGGGGTCGGCCAGACTCTCTGAGTGGTTCAGTGAAGCAGTGACGAAGAAAAGACCACAGTCAGGCGAAGAACATAAATGACACTATCGCTTATCAATCTGAGGGCAGGGATTTATGAAGATTTTCTACAGGAAAGCAAGGAGGGTTATCCCCATGAGAACAGGCAAGCAAGCAAGGTTATTCCTATGAGAACATCTTTACTTTACTTCTATACTTCCTAATCTAGTTCCTCTGGTGATACAACCTTGGAGGATGCAGACACGGTAAAGATGTTCTCATCCTTTCATATCAAGAGTACAAGTCTGAAGTAAAACCTGGATAATAACTCACATTTCGGCCTCCATCAGTACTGTCCCTCTTCACTTATTAAGGGTGATTTAATCACTACCAACTTGAAGCCCAATTTTCTGTTCTACAAAATGGATATTTTTTTTTTATCTTTGCCTTACATGCTTATTGTCAATATTCAGCTTTACAAAAGTTAGGTAAATGCTAGTCATTAATAAAGAAAATAGTGTTGATTTTAATTTAAGGTTTACAAATTACCACATATTGCTTATATAAAATCGCAATCAGAAAATAGCACTTTGTGGCTTCCAGAATAGGAAACAAAGTTCACTTTTACAAGGCAGCCAATAAATATTTGTTTTCTGTGCCCAACTGTTTATCAACATTCAAGAAAGATTGACTGATGCATAGTAAACTTCTAAGAAAGAAAATTTCCCCTGGAAAAAATATATAGGCAAGTGATGGATCAATCTTGGTTATTAATGAGGCTATTTCCAATCAAGATACTCAGGTAGATAACTGTAAAAATGCCAAATAAGTCAGAAAATCTGTATATAAGAAATTCCACCATAATAGTATGATTTCTTCTTTTTTTCATTTTTGTGTATTTTCCTTTTGTTGACAAAGTTGTCTAATCACTTTGCTTCTATTCAGGTCAGCATCATCAGCTTCAAATATGTGTGTTGGAATTTCGATACCATCCAAAGACTCATCTATTTCTAATTTTCTACATTCCAAGTAGGAGGTACTTCTTTAAGTTAACCATTAAATAAATATTTATATTAAATGTATTTTATTCAATTCAACAGAATTATATCAATTTTCTATTTGTAAGATTCATACCTTCCAGCTTACTAACTTCATATTATTAGTTCATTCCCAATCTCACATTAAAATATTGTTTTGTCCTATTACCTTTAAAAAGAAAGGAGAACAAGAAACTGATTGCCAATGAAAATTGAAAATTCATAGTAGGTCTCAAACATTTCAGAATGTGAGCATCTTTAATCGATGGTCATGTCTTCAGTGCCTAGGAATATAGATTTGTCCTTTTTATGCTTTAGATCATTCATGACCCATTAGTAATATTATGTGTAAATCTCCAAGATATTAGGGACTCCATAACATCTATATCTATATATTTATGCATATGCATATATACACACAGACACACATAGATATACTCATGTGTATATATATACACATGTTAGTTTATTGGAGAATGAATGTCATAGAATTTGACTTGGAAGTCATTTGACAAAAGGAAAATAGACTATGAAGATTTGGAATGAATTCAAAATATCAGTTTCTCTTCGTTCCAGGTGGTCTGTTGTGTAGTCAAGTGAAAAGTACCTCATGTTTATTTTCACTTTTCCCAACATATACATAGTCTGTCATGCCTGCCCTTTCTGATTCTACAGTTTGTGACATGCATATAACATTGTATCAATTCTGTTTCTTTGGATTAAAGCATGCATGTTTTCATAGAACCATGGTCAATTTTGAGTTTAATTTCAGCAAATATCCAAGATACAAGAGACCCGACTTGCCTCCTTGCATTAGGACTTCAAATTCTGTTTTGTTTGTTTTCTTTATTGCTTGCATTTTGGATAGTTTAGTACAGAAAATTAATTCCCTGGACTTTAATATTAGTTCGTTTTTTATTTTATTCTCTTGTGAACTGAATTTGACTTGTTTGGTTGCTGTTGCTTCTACTATATAGCCATGGTTTCTTAGGAATTAAGAGAGATAGATAATATATACTATATATAGATGTATATGTATACTATACATGGATATATATGCATATATGTGTGTATGTATGTATATATATATATATGCACGTGTGTATGTATCCTAACTATACGTAACTATAGTGTATATAGCAATATTGCCTAGGATTATAGGCATATATAAAAATTTAGAATAAACCATATGTAGCAAATATACAAACTGAATTTAGTATGCTGCATATAATATACTTTATGTAGTATTCTATACGTGCAGCATGAAAATACACACATTGATGCATGAATATATACACATGCCTTTATATATATAATATATGTGTGTGTGTATTTTACATGCCTATATGCATAAATATTTATATGTGCACATATATTCATATAAAATCATATTTTGATATTTCATATGTATATAAACACTATGATCAGGAGAGGTATATGATTCTAAGTGACCCTATATATTTTGTCTATGGGGTTTTCTTGGCAAAAATACTGGGGTGATTTACCATTCCCTTCTCTCATTGGTCCCCTTTTATAGGTGAGGAACTGAATCAAATAGGGGTTAAATGATTGTCCGCGGTCACATCACCAGCGTTTGAGGCTGATTTAAAACTCAGATCTTCCTGAATTCAGACCACTGCACCACATAGCTCCTGACACAACATGTATTGGGAATAATATTTACATGCGCCATATAATCTATGTTCTTCACAGGATGTACTATATATGTATGGACATGCATACACTTAACTTAGCTATATGTGCTTATACATAATAAATCTATGCATTTAAATATGGATATATGTGATTTGTGTCACATAGTATGTATATTTCTGTATATATCAATTGCATATATGTATTTATAAGTATTTGTATATAGTCGCATTGTATGTATACAGTATAGAGCACAAATACTATCTACTATATATTCAATGTGTACGTTGTGATTTTACGTATGTGTATATACATATATGTATGTGTGTGTATATATGTATATATGGGTGTGTGTGTGTGTGTGTGTGTGTATACACATAGTCAAATATACGTGCACACCATATTTGGGCAAGCATACATTTTGCATTTGAACAATGTGGCCAGCCCATCGGAGTTGCTCTCTCTGACACATAGTTTGAATACTTGGCAGTTCAATCAAGGACTTAAGCGTCTGATACCTTATTATGCCAGGTGATCCTCCTAAGACAGTTCAAATGGAAGCGATTCAGTTTCCTGGCATGGCAGTGGTAGACGGTCCTTGTTTCTCAAGCATATAACAGTGAGGTCAGCACAACAGCTCTCTAGACTTTCAGTTTGGTAGTCAGTCTAATACCTCTTCCCTCTCAAATATTTCTTTGGAACCTCCCAGACACATACATAGGTGAGAAAGAGAGGGAAGGAGGGAGGGAGGGACAGAGGAGAGAAAGAGAGAGAGGGATGGGGGAGAGACAGAGAGAGACAGACAGACAGAGAGACAAAGAAACAGAAAGACAGAGAGGATTATTTAGCTTACTTCAAATTCCATGAAACAATATAAAGCCAATGAATCTTCATGTGCAAAATCTACACCTAGAGAACACACAATGCACTGCACTGCCTAAGACCATTGCTGAAAAGTGATTGTCTCTCTGTCCCCTTCTTCGTATCTAATAAGCTAAAGATCATCCAGAGGAATGAGAAAAAGAAAATGGTTCCAAAAAATCATTTGAAGTTTATTCTGAAGAAAATGGGGATATTTCAAAATTCTATTAAAGTTTTGTTAAAGAAAATGGGGAAGCTTAAACTGGAGAAAAATGAAGGGACAAATGATATTTGTTTTCATTTACTTGAAGGGAATTGATAGGAGAAGCAGAGATAAAGTTAATTCATTTTTTGGAGGGGAAAAGGCAAGGCAATTGAGGGTAAGTGACTTGTCCAAGGTCACACAACTAGTAAATGTCAAGTATCTCAGGCTGGATATGAACTCAGGTTCTCCTGACTCCAAGGCCAGTGCTCTATTAAATGAGCCACCTAGCTGCTCCAGGTTCATTACTGTTGAATCAAGAAGGTATGACGAGTTGAATGAAGTGAGCGTTGCAGATAGGCAGACTTAGGATTCAGATAAGGAATGAACTTCATAACAATGAGTACCATCCAAATGTGTAATAGGTTTCCTTGAGAAGCACCATATTACGGACCCCACTCCATATCTAACTAGATATATTTCAGTAAAACTTGGATGAAGTATCTATCTCTAAGCAATTGTAGAGATATTGTTTGAAGATCCATATTTTAATAAACAGACAAGATAATAGGAATTTATATTTTTAAAAAGGCTGTACTATCAAACATATAATTCTACTCTTTCCTCTTTCCTGAGAGTTACACAAGGCGAGATTTTCATTTATTTGTTTTTCGCACGTTTTTGTTCTCAGTATTTTCCAAACCAAACTATACTCACCAGAATTTGATCTTTCTGTTATCCCTCTCCCCTCCATCAGTTGTGTTTGTGACCTCATTTGGTGTTTCCCTGGCAAAGATATAGGAGTGTTTTTTTTTCTTCCTTTCTCCATCTCATTTTACAAATGAGGAAACTAGGGTACACAGACTGAAACGATTTGCCAGGGCACACAAAGTGTGTGAGAAAAGATTTGAACTCAGGAAGTTTTCCATTAGATATAGATACGGAAAAATTTCTCTGCTTAAAACGGAATATGACTTCGGGGCAAGTTTTACACTGTCTCGTTATCCACATTTCTTTTTATGATATTTTAAAAGTTTAGTAGTTTATATACATTTCAAAATTATTTACACATGAAAAAAAGATACCAGAATTAACTAGTTGCTTATTCAATGGAAGCAAAATTGCAGATTCACTCGACTGGATTAAAAAAATTTCCAAACTAGGTACTTTATCTACCATACCACTAGTCTTTAAATGTTTGGTTTAGTCAAAAACAACAAAACAAGTTACTAAAGGAAAAACAATGAAGCCCAAAAGGCTTATTTTCAGTATTGTGGAAACAGTTTAGTTTGAAATTAAGAGACAGTGATTGGCTTTAAAAGAACATAAGTAACATAATGATCTATTGAAATCATAAAAATTGAATATGAATTTTTAAAAGCTTCAAATAATTTTCCCTACTAAACAAAGTAATATTTCTGTCTCTGTCATTATATGCCTCTATCTCCATCTCTCTCTCTCTCTCTCTCTCTCTCTCTCTCTCTCTCTCTCACATGTACACACATGCATACTACCTACTATATATATGTGTATATATAAGTACATACAACACACATATGTAGTCACACATTCATACACACATATATACACATATGTATATATACACATGTATATATAGGCATGTATATGTGTGTATATATATACATATATATATACACACACACGCACACACTCACACATGCAAAAAATAAATTGACAATTTTTAAGGGGAAAATGTACCTATGAAAATAATATAATTTAGGACTGCAATCAAGGTATCTATAGATTTTCAACATCACTGAACATAAAAGACTATTTATACCCTCAGATGATTTCTAGCAAAACAAAAAGAAAATATTAGGTAGTTTTCTTGTATTTTAAAAGAGAATATCTAAAGCGGTTCTCACTTGCATACAATATAAGGGCTCTGCAAAAACTGAAACAAATTCTATTTCTGCACGATATTCAGCATAAATGGAGAGAAAACCAAACTTTATATATTAGGCTCATCGTTTCATAACCTGCGAATTTGAGAAAAGTTTCCCCAATGTAGCAATGACATCCTAACTTCTCAGGTTGTATATCAAGGGGTTAAACATTGGGGTAACAGTGGTGTAGAAAAGAGCAAGTACTTTGTCTGATGCTGCTGATTAGCTATATTTTGGCCGCAGATACACAATACTTCCAGATCCATAGAATAATCCCACAGTCATGATGGGAAAAGAACATGTACAGAACGCTTTGGATGTCCCTGAGGTTGAAGACAATTCCAGGAGGTTAATGATGATTTTGACATAGGACAGAACTATGAACAGAAATGGAAACAGAACGAATATAAGAGCATCAACTTGGACAGAGACTTCTATGATGTATGTGTCCTCGCAGGCCAATTTGAATAAGGATGAGAATCACAGAAAATGTAATTGGTTTTCTTAGAACCACAGAAGTTCATACAAAAAATCTGGTACATCTCTGTCGTGACTGGAATGCCAGTCACCTAGGAAGCCACAATCAGTTGAACACATGCTTTATGATTCATGATAAGAGGGTAATAGAGAGGCTTACATATGCCTATATAACTATCATAAGCCATCACAGCCAGGACAAAGCTCTCTGCCGTCCCCCAGAATAGCAAGGAAGAAAGTTTGTACGGCACATTCTACAAAAGAAATAGTAGTTATCTGGGACCAGAGTTCTGCCAGCATCCTGGAGAGAGTGAGTGATGTACAGCAGATTTCCAAGACGGAAAAGTTCCCCTGGAAAAAAAAAATATAGGGTTTTGGAGAGTTGCATTAATCTTGGTTATGACAATGAGGACACCATTTCCCATCAGTATACTTAGATAGATGACTAAGAAAATTCTAAAGAAAAATCCTTGGAGGTCGGGAAGATTAGATAATCTCAGGACAATGAATTCTATCAAAACTGTGAGATTGTCTTCTGCCACTGGGTTTTTCTTTCTGCCTATGGAAATAGTGAATTCAGAAGGAAACATTCACTTTCCATCTCTGGTCCTCAGTTTCCCTCTCAGTCAAAAAGTGAAATTTGAACCTGAGAGCCCACCAGATCACTCGTAGATTTAATTTCAGGTTTTTATCACACACTTCAACATTCTATGTTATATTCTTTCAATTCCTGTCTCAATTCTAACATTCTATATTCTTGGGGAAAAGCTTAGCATCAATCAATAATCGATTGTTAAGTATTTATCCTACAAAAATGACTCTGCTAATGACATACTATGTGTTTTCCAAAACACTGCTGCTCTTATTGTCCAGTGGTTTTCAGCCAGTTTTTCTTTGCTCGTATAATTTTTTCAAGTGTGGAAAGTTTTCTCTGATTATTAGAATTCTGTGATTTTTTTCACTTCTTTCCTTTGTGTAGTTTTTTCTTGATATCTATTGGTAAAAAATCAATTTCTTTCTTGAATTAATTTATCATAGGATTTATATCAGATATTTTTTCAGCTAGCAAATACTTGTTATTTAACATTAATGACGTCACCTAAGTGTATATCCTATGATGTTCTGACATTTAAAATCGTGCAAAAGACATAGTTTCTGGATAATATAATCATTGTATTGCTAATGCCAGTAGGTTATTAATAAAAGAGGGTTATTTAGCTGTCTCTCTTACGCCAAAGTCTATCAAGGTCATGGGCCCATGGTTTATATACCCTTCCAATAGGAGCTGAAGTCACTCAATCATAGTATCACCCCGGAAAAGCGTAAATATTTGTAAACCAGAATACTTCCAGCCTAAGACTGACTAGACAAAAGAATCTTGTTTCAATTCAAATTTGAGTAGAACACAATGAGCTTCCCCAGTTTAGGTTCAATTCTTTTCAAGTTTGATTGGATTCTGAAGAAGATCTAGGAAAATTAATAAAATTATTTTTATCAGAGATGCTCTTCTAAAGAAAAACTGAACTTTTGAAATGAGGAATTTAGAAAAGGAGAGCCTCTGAATCTCTCAAACATATTAGTTATTAATAATCATTTCTCACACATTTTACCAAGTTTGCACAAACTTAAAATTAAAGAACTTGCATTTCACAAATGTGTCTATTTTGAACTGAACCTTGCTCATGACAAGTAGTAAACAAATATCTGTTAGCTGTAGTAGATTGCCTTTATGACACGTATTCAGGAATATATACTATGCCCAAAATATTTCTCCTCATGACAGATGCATGAAATTTCAAATATAAAAATCCTTAAATTTTCCCTCTTTAATATCTTTTCATGCCACAAGGTATTTTCTCCTCTTCACACTTTAGTGTAGAATCTAGATCAGATCATTTCCAAAGCAACATAACTGAGAATTGTTCCCTGGAAGAACAAGACAAATAGGGAAATTCTAATAATTCAGAGATTTAAACACAAGCGTGATCTGGGACATGACTGGTAGAAATATTTTATGTCCCTGATGGAAGATAGACATAACTAAAGTGAAACAAATCAATTTTATTTGTTTTTTTTTTGAAAACAAAAAAAACAAACAAACAAAAAACATGGTCTGGGAGGAGTCAAAATGGCGGAGTAGAAAGAGTCACATATGCTAGCTCCGAAGACACAGCCCATAAATTTCCTGTAAAAAGAACTACCAACAAATTCTGGAGCAGTGCAAGCAACGCAGTGGAGGTAATTTCCGTTCCAGAGAGCCCTGAAAAACCGACCCCAAAGGTCCGTCACGCACCAAGCAGCAGAGCTCAGCACAGGCCGCGTGGCCCCGAGAGGAGCAGACCCGAGCAGGCTTCAGGGACAGAGCCTCCGGTGGCCGCAAAGGTCCCTCCACCCACAGGTGCTACAAGTCAGTGAGAGAGACTTCTGGGCTGGCCGAGAGGAGGATGGGGTGTCTCCATAACTCACGCACCCTCGGGAGGCAGTGGCAGAGGCAGTGGAGGCCCAGGACTCCCCGAGCAGACAGGACCTCAGATCCATTACTGAAGTTCTCTGCAGAAATCCCCTGAGGGAACGGAGCCTGGGAGGCGGCCTTGCCCCCACCTGAACACCTGAATTTAAGCTGACTTTGAATAGCAGCCATGCCTGCTGCTGAAAACCCTGAGCCTGGGGAGCAGCATTTGAATCTCAGACCTCAAGCACTAGCTGGGCGGATCTAGGCGGGGGTGGAGAGGAATCTCAGAAGTCAAGTAACTGGCTGGAAAAATGCCCAGAAAAAGAAAGAAAAATAAGACCATAGTAGGCTACTTTCTTGGTGAAACAATGTTTCCTCCTTTCATTTCTGATGAGGAAGAACAATGCTTACCATCAGGGAAAGACATAGAAGTCAAGGTCTCTGTACCCCAAACACCCGAAATAGAAATCCAATGGACTCAGGCCACGGAAGAGCTCAAAAAGGATTTAGAAAATCAAGTCACACAGGTGGAGGAAAAACTGGGAAGTGAAATGAGAGACATGCAAGAAAAACATGAAAAACGGGTCAATACCTTGGTAAAGGAGACCCAAAAAATGCTGAAGAAAATAACAGCTTGAAAAATAGGCTCACTCAATAGGCAAAAGAGGTTCAAAAAGCCAATGAGGAGAAGAATGCTTTCAAAAGCAGAATTAACCAAAGGGAAAAAGAGGTTTAAAAGCTCACTAAAGCAAATAGTTCTCTCAAAATTAGAATGGAACAGATGGAGGCTAATGACTTTCTGAGAAACCAAGAAATCACAAAACAGAACCAAAATAATGAAAAAATTGAAGAGAATGTGAAATATCTCATGGGAAAAACAACTGACCTAAAAAATCGATCCAGGAGAGACAATTTAAAAATTGTGGAACTACCTGAAAAACATGATCAAAAAAAGAGCCTAGACATCATTTTTCATGAAATTATCAAGGAAAACTGTCCTGATATTCTAGAACCAGAGGGCAAAACAAGTATTGAAGGAATCCATCGATCACTGCCTCAAAGAGATCCAAAAAGAGAAACTCCTAGGAACATTGTGGACAAATTCCAGAATTCCCAGGTCAAGGAGAAAATATTGAAAGCAGCTAGAAAGAAACAATTCCAGTATTGTGGAACTACAATCAGGATAACACAAGATCTAGCAGCTTCTACATTAGGGATCAAAGGGTGTGGAATAAGATATTCCAGAAGTCAAAGGAACTAGGACTAAAACCAGGAATCACCTGCCCACCAAAACTGAATATAATACTTCAGGGGAAAATATGGTCTTTCAATGAACCAGAGGACTTCCAAGCATTCTTGATGAAAAGACCAGAGATGAAAAGAAAATTTGACCTTCAAACAAAAGAATGAGAAGAAGCATGAAAAAGCAAACAGCAAAGAGAAGTCATAAGGGACTTACCAAAGGTGAACTGTTTACATTCCTACATGGAAAGACAATATTTGTAACTCTTAAAACAGTTTAGTATCTAGGTAGTTGGTGGGACTACACCCACAAACACACTCACACACACACAAACGCACAAGGACACGGACACACACGTGTATGCGTGCACGTGTGCACACACACATTCACACATGCACGCACACAAAGACACAGAGAGCACAGAGTGATTTGAATAGGATGAAATCATATCTTAAAAGAAATTAAGGTAAAAGGTGAGAGAGAAATGTAATGGTAGGAGAGAGGGTGAAATGGAGTGGGGCGATTTATCTCTCACAGAAGAGGGAAGCAAGACATTTTTAGTGCAAGGACATAAAAGAGAAAAAATCATGAAGTTTACTCTCATCACATTCGCCTAAAGGAAGGAATAAAATGCACACTCATTTTGGTATGAAAACCTATCTTACAATACAGGGAAGTGGGGGAGAAGGAGATAAGCAAGGTGGGGGGAATGATGGACGGGAGGGCAATGGGAGGAGGGAGCAATTTGAAGTCAACACTCTTGGCGAGGGGCAGGATTAAAAGACAGAATAGAAACAATGGGGGGCAGGATAGGATGTAGGGAAATATAGTTAGTCTTACACAACCTGACTGTTATCGAAGTCATTTGCAAAACTACACAGATATGGTCTATATTGAATTGCCTGCCTTCCCAAAGGGAATGGGTGGGGAGGGAGGAATGGGGAGAATATGAAACTCAAAGTTTTAGGAACAACTGTTTAGTATTGTTGTTGCTACTAGGAAATAAGGAATACAGTTCATGGGGACCAGAAAGTCATCTGGCCCTACAGGACAAAAGAGAAGAAGGGGACAAGAGAAGGGAGGGATGATAGAAGAGAGGGCAGATTGGTGATAGGGGAAATTAGAATGCTCGGTGCATTGGGGTGGGGGAGGGGACAAATGGGGAGAAAATTTGGAACCTAACATTTTGTGAAAATGAATGTACAAAGTTAAATAAATTTACATTAATAAAAACAAAAACAAAAAAAAAACTATGTTTTTAAAGCTGCCTAGTTTTTCTGTGCTTCTAATTTTCTTGTATACTCAGCTGTGCTCTTTATATTTGTAAAATTTAGAAGCAGCCTAAGAGTGGGAAATGATTGAATGTCGGATCAATTTGATGGGATATTTTGCCATTAAAAAGAGATCAAGAATAAAGATTATACAGAAATGTGGCAAGCTCTACATTAGAATAATGCCAAGTGAATACAGAATTGTGGTGAAAGCACGGGGTTTGGACTAAGTAAGTATGGACTCAGCCCGGCTCTGTGATCTCAAGAGCCCTTTAACCTCATTAGACATCAGTTCTCTCATCTCTAACATGACTAGATGGTCTTTAAGATCCCTCAGAGTGAAGACCAGATGACTGGTTGTGAAGAAGGCTGTAAAGGAGATTAATAATAATATAATTAGCATTTATATGGTGCTTTAAATTATACATAGCACTTTACGGAGATCTCACTTTACCCTCACAACCCTGAGAGGTAGGTGTTACTATTATCCTCATTTGGGGGAAACTGAGGCAGACAGGGAATTTATTGACTTGCCCAGGGTGCTACAGTAAGTATCTGAAGTTGTCTTTAAACTGAGGTCTAACCTAACTAACTCAAGGTCTAAGGCTCTGTAATAATAGTTCTTATTCAAATAGTTCTTATGAATCTAAGACTTATGAGAGGAGCGGGGAGAAAATGCAGGAAGCTGACCATCATGCCATCTCTTATATCGACTAATATACAAGCCTGCATCTTTTTAAAAAAATTTAAAGAACATATTATTCCTTCATCATACAAACTGTAAATCTTAAGGACTAGAAGGTATTCTAGGTAACTAAATTTTATTGAATCTTACGTGTCTGTGAATGTTAATTATAAAAGTGATTGAGTAAAAAAATAAGAGAAAATAAAAGAAAAATGTGTAGTTACTAAAAAAACAAAAAAACAAAAAAAAAAAAAAAAGAAAAAAACACCATGGTCTCAAATCCAACCCGCTGTCCTTCTAACCATCTTGGCTTGTTCAGCGTATTAGCTTGGTAAAATGGAAAGAAAGATTACTGACTCTGAACGCAGAAAACAGCTTCACATTCCGCTACTGAACCTCATTATCTGGTTTCCATTAGAACGTCACTCACCTATGTGCCTTATTTTCCTCATTAATAATGTGAAGCGTGACCTTGAGAGTTCTTCCATTTTTAGAACTTATTCTAAATCCACCAAATTTGCTAATGCCATTTCTCATGTTGTACCCTCCATCTCTCTCTGTCTCTGTCTCTGTCTCTCTCTCCCTGTCTGTCTCTGTCTCTCTCTTTCTATCACTCTCTCACACACGCAGACACACACGCACACACAAAAAAACCTTCCCCTCCCACTATGAAGGTAAATGCAATGATATAAATTATGTATGTGAAATTACTCAAAACATATTTCCCAAAACATATTTGCGTATTAGCTATACAGCAAAAAAAAAAAAAAAATGAAGAAAGAAGCAATAGAGAGATAAAGAGAAAATTTATGTTCTATTTGATCGTGAGAATTAATCAATTCTCTCTCTAGAAGTGGATTCCATTTTTCATTAAGATTACCCTGAATTACTATGTTCCTCAGACGAGCCCAGTCTTTCAAAGTTGACCCCCTTACAATATTCCTGTTTCTGTGCACAATGATCTCGTAGTTCTCCTTTCATGTTGCTTGAGTTAATATAAATCTTTTGGTTTTTCCCTTGAAAATATCCCCTTGGTATTTCTTATAGCACAAAAGTTTTCTATCACAATCATATGACACAACTTTTTCAGCCATTCCCCAACTGATAAACCTCCTCTCCCTTTCTACTTCTTTGCCACCAGAAAAAAAAAAAATCACTGGACGTAATTTTCTACGTAAGTGATTTTTCTTTTTCTTTGATGTCTTGTGGTAAAGACCTAGTAGTAGTATTGTTGGATCAACCCGAAAACATGATTTTTTAAACCTTTATAGTTTCAGATTGTTTTCCAGAACGGTTGAACTATTTCACTCCTAAAGTAACAGTTCAGTCATATAATAATTTTCCTTCATTCCCCCTAGCATTTTTCATTTCTGATAGTTGTGAGGTGGTACTTCAAAGATATTTTAAATTGTCTTTCTCTAATCAACTATGCCTTAAATTAGTAGTACTATACTTATGTTTAGTTTCTTCTTCTGAAAACAGTTTCATATGTTTAAACATTTATGAATTGGCTAATATCTCTTATTTACAAACGTTTGCCTCAATTCCCTAATATTTGAGAAATGACACCCTTGTCACATAAACTTGTCATGTATTTTTTGATATTCCTTCATTTTCTATGGTACTTTTTAGTGGAAAAGAATTTCACCGAAAATGTTTTTTAATTAAGTCCATTGCTGCTTTTGCTTTGTCTGAGATCGTGATTGATTCCCTGCCCTCTTCATTTCAGCTGAAGTATAATAAACTCTTCTCCAGCCTTTCATTTCAACTCTATGTATATCATTTGATCCTAAGTATATCTCTTGGACAGTACATATTTTTGCATTCTGGTTTCCAATCCATTCTGCTATTTGCTTCCATTTTATAGGTGGCCTGTTCTCCCTCAAATTCATGATTATGACCTGTAACTACATTTTCTTCCATTCCAGTTTTCTTCTGTTTATCCTTTTTACTCTCTTTTTATCCAGTTCCTCTTCAAGAGTCTATTTTGTTTCTAACCTCTGCCTCCCTAATATGTCCTTCCTTTTATCACACTCCATGTTTCTCTTAATCCATTCTCCTACTTCCCTATTGGTTGTTACATTTCTACACACAACTTTGTGTTTCTGTGTGTGTGTGTGTGTGAGAGAGAGAGAGAGAGCAAGAGTCTATTTGCACCACTTCACGCACATGTGCGCGCACACACATGCACACACACAAACACGCATTATTACCTCTTTGAAACAATCCTTATGAAAGTGAAGTTCAAGTACTGTCAGTTTTCCTCCCATTTCCCACCTAAGTATAATAGATCTTCCTTCTGTGCCTCTTTTATGTGAGAAATTTTCTCTGTTCTTCCTCTTACACCCCCTCTCTCCCAGTGAATCCATTATGACTTTCAGTTAGCCCAGTGATTATTAAGTCATTTATCTTCGAACTATATTCTACGGCAGATTTCTGTCAAGCCAATATCAAAGCACTAATGATTGCTCTTTGAATCAGACTAATAAGTCAATTCCATATCTGTTTGCAATGCTTTCATTTAGGTTGAATTTTTTTGTCATGTCCAAAGATTGGCAAAATGATCTTTTCTTTTACTGTTTCTTCATGCTTTGTTGATGTTATTTTCCTTATAGGGCAATCACTTCTTAATGAGTAACGTTTGACACATTAAAAAATATAACTCTATTCCCCCCAAAAGTAGAGCGAAGCAAAAACTTTCTGACCTTCACCTTGTTTACTGATGTAAGCCTCATGCTTCATTGATAAACTACCACTTCTATTTAAAGAAGACAGAGATGTGCTTCAAGTTAATTCAATGAAGTCATGACTGGTCTCATTTTATAGGTATTCTGACTTTTTCTTTAATCTTAATGCATTTGTTGTTGTTAAGTCATTTTTTTCAGTCATGTCTGACACTCAATGACCTCATTTGAGATTTCCTTGTAGAAATAGTGGAGTGGTAGATGACAGAGTAGAAGGACGCACGTTTACGAGCTTCAACTCACAGCCCATAAAATTAACGTAAAAACAGACCCCCATAACTTCTGGACCATTGAAAGGGGTACAGAAACGGAGTGGAAGAGATTTCCGTGCCAGAGAGCCCTGGAGACGCGTCCCCAGCGTCTGTCGCACTCCGGAAAGCGGACCCCACCCCAGCGCTGCCCTGGCCGCGGCCCTAGAGAAGCTGACCCGAGCAGGCTTCAGGGACGGAAGCAGCCGGGAAAGTCCCTCCGCCCACAGAAACTACAGGTCAGTGAGAGAGACGGCTGGCTGGCTGAGGGGAGTGGGGTGTCTCCGTGACTCGGGCCCCCTCGGGAGGAAGCGGCGGCGGCAGACACGGGGACAGGAAGCGGCGGAGGCAGATGTGTGGGAGGCAGCGGAGGCAGCAGTGGCGGCGGTGGCCCGGCACTCCCCCAGCAGCAGGCAGGATCTTCATTACTGAAAGTCTCTGCATAAACAACCTGAGGGAGCTGAGCCTGGGAGACGGCCCTGCCCCACACTGCTCCACTACTGAAGGCCTCTGCATAAAGCCCCTGAGGAAGACGAGCCTGGGAGGCGTCCCTGCCCCCACCACAGCACCAGAACTAAAGGTCACATTGATTAGCAGGCGGGTTGCGCGGAAAGCACATTTGAATTTTACCCCAAGCACTAGCTGGGAGGATCTAGGCGGGGGTGGACAGGAATCTCAGAAGTCAAGTAACTGGCTGGGAAAATGCCTACAAAAGGGAAGAAAAATAAGACTAAAGACAGTTTTTTCCAACAAAAGCAGATGATCCCGACATATTCTTGCCATCAGGGAAAGACGTGGAGGGCGGGGCCTCAGTACCCCAGACACCCTAGGGGGATGTCAGGTGGGCTCAGGCCTTGGAAGAGCTCAAAAAGGATTTTGAAAAGCAAGTTAGACAGGTGGAGGAAAATCTGGGAAGAGAAACGAGAGAGATGCAAGAAAAGTATGAAAAACGTATGAAAAATACCTTGGTAAAGGAGACACAAAAAAATGCTGAAGAAAATAACACCTTGAAAAATAGGCTCACTCAATTGGCAAAAGACGTTCAAAAAGCCAATGAGGAGAAGAATGCTTTCAAAAGCAGAATTAGCCAAAGAGAAAAAGAGGTTCAAAAGCTCACTGAATTTAATAGTACTCTCAAATTTAGAATGGAACAGATGGAGTCTAATGACTTTACGAGAAACCAAGAAATCACCAAACAAAACCAAAAGAATGAAAAAATGGAAGAGAATGTGAAATATCTCATGGGAAAAACAACTGACATGGAAAATAGATCCAGGAGAGACAATTTAAAAATTATGGGACTACCTGAAAATCGTGATCAAAAAAAGAGCCTAGATATCATCTTCCATGAAATTATCAAGGAAAACTGCCCTGACATTCTAGAACCAGAGGGCAAAATAAGTATTGAAAGAATCCATCGATCACCACCTGAAAGAGATCCAAAAAGAGAAACTCCTAGGAACATTGTGGCCAAATTCCAGAACTCCCAGCTCAAGGAGAAAATCTTGCAAACAGCTAGAAAGAAACAATTCCAGTACTGTGGAAATACAATCAGGATAACTCAAGATCTAGCAGCTTCTACGTTAAGGGATCGAAGGGCCTGGAATAGGATATTCCAGAAGGCAAAGGAACTAGGACTCAAACCAAGAATCACCTACCCAGCTAAACTGAGTATAATACTTCAGGGGAAAATATGGTCTTTCAATGATACAGAGGACTTTCAATCATTCTTGATGAAAAGACCAGAGCTGAAAAGAAAATTTGACTTTCAAACACAAGAATGAGAAGAAGCATGAAAAAGTAAACAGCAAAGAGAAGTATTAAGGGACTTACCAGAAGTGAACTATTTACATTCCTACATGGAAAGACAGTATTTGTAACTCTTAAAACTTTTCAGTATCTGGGTAGTTGGTGGGACCACATACACACATGTACACGCATGCACGAACATACACACATGCACACACATACAGAGACAGAGAGCACAGAGTGAACTGAATAGGATGGGACCATAGCTGAAAAGAAATTAAGGTAAATGGTGAGAGAGAAATGTAGTGGGAGGAAAGAGGGTGAAATGGAATTGGGTAATTATATGTCATTTAAGAGGGAAGTAGGAGACTTTTTAGTGGAGGGAACAAGAGGAGAGCTGAGAAAAAAAAAAACAATTAGCTTACCCTCATCACATTTGACTAAAGGAAGGAATAAAATGCACACTCATTTTGGTATGAAAACCTATCTTACAGTATAGGAAAGTGGGGGAGAATGAGATAAGCAAGGGGGGGATGATGGAAGGGAGGGCAAAGTGAGGAGGGAGCAATTTGAAGTCAACACTTTGGGAGGGATAGGATCAAAAGACAGAAGAGAAACAATGAGGGGCAGGGTAGGATGGAGGGTAATTTAGTTAGTCTTACACAACACTACTATCAGGGAAGTCATTTGCAAAATTACACAGATATGGCCTATATTGAATTGCCTGCCTTCCCAAACGGAATGGGTGAGAAGGGAGGGATGGGGAGAATTTGGAACTCAAAGTTTTAGGAACAACTGTTTAGTGTTGCTGTTGCTACTAGGAAAGAAAACATACAGTTATTGAGGAATAGAAAGTCATCTGGCCCTACAGGAGGTAAGAGAAGATGGAGACAAGAGAAGGGTGGGATGACAGAAGAGAGGGCAGATTGGAAATAGGGAAAATTAGATGCTTGGGGTATTTGGGTGGGGGAGGGGATAAAAGGGGACAAAATTTGGAACCCAAAATTTCGGGAAAATGATTGTAAAAAGTTAAATAAATAAATAAATAAATAAATAATAACAATAATAAAAAGAAATACTGGAGTGGTTTACCATTTCCTTCTCCCTTTCAAATTATAGATGGGGAACTGAGGCAAACAAACTTAACTGGCTTCCTTAGGGTCACGCAGCTAGTAAATGTCTGAGGGTGAATTTGAACTCAGCGAGATGAGTCTTTTTGATTTCAAGTATTTGCTCTATTCACTGTGCCAACTAGTTGCCCTAATATATATAAAATCCCAAACTCTTTAGCTTCCTCTTGCCATTTACTAAAACCTTTAATTAAAATCCGGTAACAAAACACTTTACTTTTAAAAAATATATATTGTATTCACTTTGTCAATTGTTTTCCCAATTCTGCCTATTTCACTTTTTGTCAGAACATATAAGTAGAAATATTAGTATACACACACCCACACACACATACTATTACATAATAGTATATATAGTGATTTATGTATTGTATACATAGTGATAATAATAATACATATATACATATATGTGTATATATATATATATATATACATATATATATACATATATATATATATATATATATATATATATAGATAGTGATTTAAGGCTGTGAAACATTGCAGAATAACCCCAACTAATTTACACCTCATTTTAAAAATTTACCGTCTATCATTTCTTATATCATGAAATTATGATAACAATTTAATGCGTATGTATATATTGATGAAATGTGTAATATTAAAATACATAGCACTGTTTTTCAATGAATGAGCACACTTTTATTCCAAGTACTTTATGATCAATGCAAGTGCTGTTACAAATAAGTTTGGATTTTGTGCACTTTTCCCCGTCTTTGATATTCATGAAAATATATCTCAGAGTAAGCGAGATTAACTCAAATGGCTTTCCACTTTGCATTTGAGCAAAATGAGGCAGAGCCAACTAGGTGATGTAATGGATATTCTGAAGAAGGGCCTGAAGAAGGAATACTTAGCTTCCCGTGTTCCAATCTGGTTTCAGATACTTGCTAGCTGTGTATCAATAGGCAAGTCATTTAACTGTTTTTCCCAGTTCTTCATCTGTAAAATGAAATCAGGAAGGAGGAAATGTCCAACAATGTAATATCTTTTCCAAGAAAACCTCAAAAGATGCCACATAGAGTTAAACATTGCTTCACAACAGCAACAAAAATGACTCCGATAAAGGTTGTGACTTACCAAGTTTCACAGAGCTAGTGAATTTTAGAAGCAGAATTTGAACTGAGCTTTTCTTAATTTTAAGATTAATGCTATTGCCAAGACAACATCTTCTATCTATTCAAACAAGATATAGAAATGATCTCAAATGATAGACAATTTCAGTTATGAAATAATTTTGGAAGAGGATTATAATGCAATGGAAACAAAAATATCTATTGAAAAAATTGTCTAATACACACAAATATATAAGCATGTACACATATATGCAATACTATGTCATATTGCCACAAAATCCAATATTATTATCAATAACAGTAATAATTATAACTTCTTACATTTTATAGCATCTACTGTTTACCAGGCACTATGATAAGTGCTTTAGAAATATTGTGTCAATTATGCCTCACAACAAACCTCAAAGGTAGGTGTTATTACTTTGCTCATTTTCTATATGAAGAAACAGAAGCAAATAGAAAATATATGTTTCACTCAATAATAAAGATATTAGTTTATGTAGTCAAATTTGGGCTTAGGGCTTCCTGATTACTAGCCAAGTGTTCTGGTCACTATGCGATCTAACTACCTCTAGACATTATCCTTATGCCATGATAGTTAATGGACCAAATAATATAAATTCAATTTTTATCAAAATATCCATTTCACAGAAAAATATAAGTTAATACAACTTTCTCTTCTGAGATCATAATCAGTTAATTGGTTAAAGGAGAAATACATTTACAAAGGGCTTAAATATTTTAGAGACATTAGTTATTATTACCATAAGTTATAGTAACTCAATCCTTCTGTTAAATATACTAGGGAAAATAAAACACCCCTGATGTCTTGAAGTAAATTTTCTTCTCTATGTTTTCTCTCTGGCAAAAACAGAATTGCATATGTTCACCGCACTACACGCCATGAACTGCAGATCTGGGCATGTGCACCTATACACTCATACTGCATTGAGAGAGAGGGAAAGTCTTAATGCAACTGTCCCTTTTCACATCATACACAGCAAATTGATTAAATGAAATAAAAAAATAATGGTTGTAATAAGTATTGGAGTTTAAGTAAAAAAATAAACAAGAATAATGAAACCCTTATGGTGAAATTCATTGATGCAAGATTCTAAAAATATTTTTTGCGATTTTTCTTTCTTCTTTTTTTTAAATATAAATTTATTTATTTAGCTTATTACATTTATTTTCACAGAATTTTGGGTTCCATATTTTCTCCCCTTTTATCCCCTCCCCCCAAGCCAATACAGCGAGCATTGTAATTTTCCATATCACTAATCTGTCCTCTCTTCTATCATCCCTCCCTTCTCTTATCCCCAACTTCTCTTTTGTCCTGTAGGGCCAGATGACTTTCTATTCCCCATTAACTGTATTTCTTATTTCCTGGTAGCAAGAACAATACTAAACAGTTGTTCCTAAAACATTGAGTTCCAAACTCTCCCCATCCCTCCCTCCCCACCCATTCCCTTTGGGAAGGCAGGCAATTCAATATAGGCCATATCTGTGTAGTTTTGCAAATGACCTCCCTGATAGTCGTGTTGTGTAAGACTAACTGGATTACCATCCCTCCTAACCTGCCCCCCCATTGTTTCTATTCTGTATTTTGATCCTGTCCCTCCCCGAGTGTTGACTTCAAATTGCTCCCTCCTCTCATTGCCCAACCTTCCATCATACCCCTCACCCTGCTTATCTCCTTCTCCCCCACTTCCCTGTACTGTAAGATAGGTTTTCATACCAAAACGAGTGTGCTTTTTATTCCTTCCTTTAGTCGAATGTGATGAGGGTAAACTTCTTGTTTTTTTTTTCTTTCTCAGCTCTCCTCTTTTTCCCTCCACTAGAAAGTCTCCTGCTTGCCTCTTGAATGAGAGATAATTTACCGCATTCCATTTCACCCTCTCTCCTCCCACTACATATCTCTCTCACCGTTTACCTTAATTTCTTTTAAGGTATGATCCCATCTTATTCAATTCACTCTGTGCTCTCTGTCTCTGTGTGTGCGTACATGTGTGTATGTGTGTGCGTGCATGCATTTACATGGGTGTGTATGTGTGTGTGTGTGTATGTAGTTCCACCAACTACCCAGATACTGAAAAGTTTCAAGAGTTACAAATATTGTCTTTCCATGTAGTAATGTAAACAGTTCACCTTTAGCAAGTCTCTTATGATTTCTCTTTGCTTTTCATGCTCCTTCTTATTCTTGTGATTGAAAGTCAAATTTTCTTTTCAGCCCTAGTCTTTTCATGAAGAATGCTTGAAAGCCCTCTGATTCATTGAAAGACCGTATTTTCCCCTGAAGTATTATATTCAGTTTTGCTGGGTAGGTGATTCTTGGTTTGAGTCCTAGCTCCTCTGACTTCTGGAATATCCTATTCCATGTCCTACGATCACTCAACGTAGAAGCTGCTAGATCTTTTGTTATCCTGACTGTAGTTCCACAATACTGGAATTGTTTCTTTCTAGGTGCTTGAAATATTTTCCCCTTGACCTGGGCATTCTGAAATTTGGCCACAATGTTCCTAGGAGTTTCTCTTTTTGGATCTCTTTCAGGCAGTGTTCGATGGATTCGTTCAATACTTGTTTTGCCCTCTGGTTCTAGAATTTCACGGCAATTTTCTTTGATAATTTCATGAAAGATGATGTCTAGGCTTTTTTTTTTTTTTGATCATGGCTTTCAGGTAGTCCCATAATTTTTAAATTGTCTCTCCTGGACCTATTTTCCATGTCAGTTGTTTTTTCCAATGAACTATTTCACATTCTCTTCCATTTTTTCATTCTTTTGGTTTTATTTTGTGATTTCTTCGTTTCTCAGAATGTCATTAGGCTCCATGTATTCCATTCTCATTTTGAGAGAACTATTTTCTTCAGTGAGCTTTTGAACCTCTTTTTCCATTTGGCTTTTTCTGCTTTTGAAAGCATTCTTCTCCTGATTGGCTTTTTGAATCTCTTTTGCCAATTGAGTGAGCCTATTTTTCAAGGTGTTATTTTCTTCAGCATTTTTTTGGGTCTCCTTTGGCAAGATATTGACCCGTTTTTCATGCTTTTCTTTCATCTTTCATTTCTCTTCCCAGGTTTCCCCACCCCTGTCCAACTTGATTTTCAAAATCCTTTTTGAGCTCTTCCATGGTTTGAGCCCACCGGACAATCACGTCGGATGTCTGGAATACAGAGGCCCCGACCTCCACATTTTTCCTTGATGGTAAGAATTGTTCCTCGTAATCAGAAATGAAAGGCGGAAACATCTGTCCCCCAAGAAGTTAGCTTTCTATGGTCTTATTTTTCTTCCCTTTTCTGGGCATTTTCCCAGCCAGTTACTTGACTTCTGAGATTCCTCTCCAAACCCTCCTAGATCTGCCCAGTTAATGCTTGGGGTCTGAGATTTCAAATGCTGCTCCCCAGCCTCAGGGCTTTCCACAGCGGACGGGGCTGCTATTCAATGTGAGCTTAAGTTCTGGTGCTGAGGTGGGAAGGGCCGCCCCCCAGGCTCAATTCCCTCAGGGGGTTTATGCGAAGTCCTTCGTTAATGGCTCTTACCTCCTGCCTTCTGGGGAGTCCTGGGCTGCCACTGCCACTGTTGCTACCTCCCAAAGGGCCCCGAGTCACGGAGACACCCCGCTCCTCTCTCAGGCTGCCCAGAAGTCTCTCTCATTGACGTGGAGCACCTGTGGGTGGAGGGCCCTTCATGACTGCCGGAGTTTCCTTCCCTGAAGCCGGCTCTGATCTGCTCCTCTGGGGCCGCCCGGCCATGGCAGTGCAGGAGTGGGCTCCACTGTCTGGTGTGCTATGGACCCCTGGGGATGGCTTTCCAGGGCTCTATGGAATGGACATCTCTTCCACTGTGTTTCTGTGCGGCTTGTTCTGCTCCAGAATTTATGGGGAGTTCTTTTTACAGGAAATTTATGGGCTGTGGATTCGGATCTAGCATACACGAGTCTTTCTACTCTGCCATCTTTGCTCCTCATTTTTGTGATTTTTCAGGGAAAATCACTATATTATTTACTCCCTTTGCATCGGTAGTTGGATTACTCTAACATATACTGGAAGGAGGACAATGACAGCAAGAAAGATTCCCACAGATGTGAAAATATTCAAAATCCCGTTTGTGGAAGAAAAAAAACAAAACAAAACAGGTTTTTGGTGGTTCCGTTTTGGCCCTTCAGTGTTTCCACAGTATCGCAGGGTCTTGTGTTCCTTGTCAACAACTGTTGCCCCCATCTTCTCAGACTCAGACGCTCATCTCCTGTCACTGTCCTGGGGGTAAAATTTTCTATTTCTGGAGCCGTACCACCTCCCAGTCCGGCTACCCTGAGGGCTTGCAGTTTGTTTTTTAAGGGAACTTAGAACCTAACTTGAAGGTTTTTTTATTCTTCACAGAGACCAAATCTGGCCCTGACATTTTTTCAGATATTCTAGAATTGGTCTATGAGGATTACAATTCTACCCCAACTCTTCTATATTTTTTCCACTCTATATTCACCTTGAGAATAAGACTCTAGTTCAATAGACAAAGAAAAAGTTAACGAGGGTGTGGATCTTGTGAATGGATAGAGCAGCATAAAAATGAAGGGCTTTTAAAGTGATTTCTTATTATATTTGACACATTTTGAGTAAGAAACAAATTGAATCATAACTATTCGATTGGCTAACATGACAAAACCGGAAAATGATAAATGTTGGAGAAGATGAGGGAGAGTTGGAACACTGCTTTATTGTTGGTGGAGCTGTGAGGTGATCCAATCTCTCTGGAGAACAATTTAGAACTAGCCCAATGGGCTACAAAAATGTACTTGCCCTTTGACACACCAATATCGCTTGTAGTACTGTATCACAAAGAGATCATAAAAACGGGAAAGAGTCTCACATGTACAAAAATATTTATAGCAGTTATCTTCGTGGTGGCCAAAAACTGGAAATTAATGGGATGCTCATCAATTGGGTAAAGGCCAAAGATGTTGCTGTATATGAATGTAATGGAATACTATTTTGCTATAAGAAATGATAAAGTGGAAGACTTCAGAGAGGCCTGGAAAATTTGATATGTACTGATGCTGAGTGAAAGGAGCAGAACTAGGAGAATTTTGTCCACAGCAACAACCACAGTGTGCAACGAATTTTTCTGATAGACTAAGTCCTTCATAGCAATGCAAGTTAAGAAATTTCCAATGAACTTTTCAGGCAAAATGCCTTCCACAACCAGAGCAAGAACTATGGAATTGGTTTCCACAATGAAGTAGAACATTTTGTTTTGTATTATGTTCTGTTTTATTTTATTGTTTCTCCCATTCATTTTAATGCTTCTTCTCAATATGACTAAGGTGAAAATGTATTTAATAGAAATGCACGTATAGATCCTATATAAGATTGCACATCATTTCAGGGAAGGAGTATGGAGGGAGGGGGAAAGGAGTGGTACGGAAGGAAAAAGTCTAAAATATATGGAAGTAATTATAGAACACTGAAAACAAATTTAAAAAGAACAAAACTGAAATCAGATAAGCACGGGGAATCATCAATGAGAGAAATATATTTAAAAAATATATCTGTCGAGTGTCTTGTTTCCAAAGTAAGTGGAAATTAGCATATCTGTACTAGACTGTCACATACAGTGAGTAAATTCCCAAAGATTACAAATTGTTCTACAAGGAAACATTGCAGATTGTTAAAAAAAACTGAAAATATGACTAAAAATACCCTCAAAAATAAAAAAAAATGATTTTGAGATATCAACTCACATCCTTACAAAATTCAAAAATGTCATTGGATTCGAATAATGTCGAAAAGGTATTGAGGTGGTAAAGGAAATAATACACATTGCTTTTGCATTTATAAATTGGCCACCCTATTTCCAAATACAAAGTAAAATTTTGTTATGAAAAATGCAAAATAGCGGGAGCCTAGATGGTGGATTGATTAGCAACTGCTACTTCCCTCACTTTTTTGACCTTGATCATCCCAGAGATTATCTCCCCAATAAAAGCCCTAGAACAGTGGGAGAAGCAGCAGAAGACAGCTGAGTCCCTGACAGGGAGGACAGAAATATCGCTGAAGTGGGTTTCTCTTGATGTGGCCAAAGGCAACCATTGCAGGATCAGAGTTGTCCCCTACCTCAACAAACCGGGAGAAGATCCTGAACCCCAGAGGGGTGTAGCCACCAACTGCCAATGCCAGGACGCTAGGCATGCCTCAGCACCCCAGTGTCACCGTGAAGATACTAGCATAGAAAGCTGAACTTGTCTATGTTCTAGCTTAGCAGAGGAGCCTCCGCTTGCCAGACCACCCGTCCCCCTCACCTAATGAGCTACCTACAGAACAACAGTGGAGAAAACCAAAAAAGACCTAACTGGCCTCTTCTTTAAAACACCAACCAACTCAGCACCAGGTAAGTTGCAGCATTCCATTTCTAGCAAAAAGAACAAGAGGGCAAAACACACAAAACCCCAAGTTATAGGAACAAGAACTGTGGGATAGATCTCCCTTTGCCACAGAGGCAGAGATCTAACTTAAGAGATAGGAAAAGGGTTATTAACAAGAGTAAAAGCAAAGCAGAAAAGATCATAGAATCTTTCTGTGGTGTAAAGGACCAAAACACAAATACCAAAGAGATCAGCATTGAGACTGTACTCCCATCTGATACTTCAGAAGGGAATATGAAGTGGTGAGAAGCACAAAAATCCTTCTTGGAAGAGCTGTGGAAGGATTTTAAAACTCAAATTAGAAAATAGAAGAAAAACTGAACAATGATTTTAAAAACACGAAAAAAGATTTCACCAAATAGAAAAGCTCCTTATAAAAGAAAATTGGACAAATGGGAAAGGATGTACAAAACCTAACAGGTAAAAATAGCTTCTTAAAAGGAACGATTGGAGAGACGGAAAAGGAGATGGAAAGTTAAATGAAGAAAACCATTTGATAGAAACTAGAATTGAACAAGTAAAACACAATGAATCTATGAGACATCAGGAATCAGTCAAGCAGAATCAAAATAATGAGAAGACAGCAGAAAATCGAAAATATACAATTAGAAAAACAACTGACCTGAAAAATCAATTCAGGAGAGATAATCTAAGGATTATTGGTCTACCAGAAAACCGCGATGCGATAAAGAAGTCTGGACCATGTGACCCAAGAAATCATGAAGGAAAATTGCCCAGAAATCCTAAATTCAGAGGCAAAATATTCATTGAAATAATCCATCATTCACCTCCTGAAAGAGACCCCAAACTAAAAACAACAAGGAATATCTTTGCCAAATTTCAAAACTATCAAGTGAAGGAGAAAATACTGCAGGCAGACAGAAAAAAACAATTGAAATATCAAGGAGCTAGAGTCAGGATCACACATGATCTTTCAGCTTCTACATTAAATGAACCAAGGAATTGGAAGAGAATATTCCATAAAGCAAAGGAGCAGGGACTAGAGCCAAGGATTAATTACCCATCAAAGTTGAGCACAAATATTTCAGGCAAGGAGATGGATAATTCAATGGAATAAGAGATTTCCAGACATTCATAAAGAAAAGGTCAGAACTCAATAGAAAATTAAATCTTCAAACAAAGGTCTCAAAAGAGGCATAAAAATGTAAACAGGGAAAAGAAAAACTTTTTACACAATATGGTTAAAATATTTACATCCCTATAAGGGAAGATGATTCTTGTTAATCTTGAGAATTATATATTTACTATGAAATGTAAAGGGGATATACATAGATATAGGAACTGGGTATAAATTAAATGATGTGGTGATAATAAATGTGATTTAAGGGTGAAAAGTCATTTTACTGGGAGACATTAAAAGGAGGAAGCAGAAAAATAAATAAATTCCATCACAGGAGGAGGCAAAAAAAATATTACAGCAAAGGGAAAGAGCAGAGTGAGATGAGCATCGTTTGAAAGGTATTCTCATCTGATCGGATTCAAGGAGAGTAAAAGAAACTTATTTAAGTATAGAAATGCAACTAATTCTATAGACAATAGGAGGGGAACAGGGAAAGAAAAGGGAGAGGAGGCTAACCGGGAGAGGAAGTAGTAAGGGAAGAGAGGATTAAAAGGGAGGGGGGCTGAAAAAACAGATGGAAGATTAAGGGAGGAGGTAGACAAAAATTAAAACTCTGTTGAAGAGGGTAAGGGAGAAGGGAGAACTAAAACCATAAACAAGGCGAAAGGAGATGGAGGGAAAGACACCGATAGTAATCATAACTGCGAATGTGAATGGGATGAATTCTCCCGTAAAACGGAGATGGATAGAATGGATGGAAAATCATAATCAACAATATGCTCTTTACAATAAATTCATTTAAAAAGGGGAGATACATATAAGGTAACGACAAAAGGTTGGAGCAGAATTTATTGAGCTTCAGCTGATGTAATAAAAAAGCAGGAACAGCAATCCTAATTTCAGACAAAGCAAAATCAGAAACAGATCTAATAAAAAGAGGTAAGGAAAGAATCTATATCCTGTTGAAAGGCACCATAAACAACGAAGCAGTTTCATAAAGAAATAAGTATGCTCTAAGTGGTATAGCATTCCAATACTTAGAGGAGAAATTAAGGGAGTTACAGGAAGAAATAGAAAGCAAAACTATACTAATGGGGGACCTTAACTTCCCCTTTTCTGAACTTGATAAATTTAACCTCAAAATAAACAACAAAGAAGTTAAGGAGGTGAATAGATGTCTGGATATGGTAGATATGGTAGACCTTTGTAGAAAATAGAATCAGGATAGGAAGGAATACACCATTTTCTCAGTGGAACATGGCACATATACAAAAACTGACCATGCACTAGGCCATAAAAATCTCACAATACAGTGCAGAAAGGCGGAGTGTCAATGCATCCTTCTCAGCTCACAGTGCAATACAACTTACATGTAATCAAAGGCCATGGTAGTATAAACCAAAAACTAATTGGGTACGAACTAATCTAATCTTAAAGAATGAGTGAGTCAAACAACAATTTATAGAAGCAATTAACAACTTCATTCAGGAGAATGAAAATGAGAAAATTTAACAAATTTTATGGGATACTGAAAAAGCAGGTCTTAGGGGAAGTTTTATATCTTTGAGTGCCCAGATGAATAAAATAGAGAAAGAAGAGATCAATAAATAGGGCATGCTTCTCAAAAATCTCGAAAAACAACAAATTGAAAATCCCCAAATAAATACCAAATTAGAAATACTGAAAACCAAAGGAGAGTTTAACAAAACTGAAACTCAGGAAGTTATTGAACTAATAATTAAAATTAAGAGTTGATTTTTATGAAAAAACAATAAAATTGATTATGCTTTGGTCAATTTGATTTAAAAAAAAGAAAGAAGAAAATCAAATCGCCAATATCAAAAATGAAAAGGGTGAACTCACCTTCAGTGAGGAGGAAATGAAAACAATAATAAGAAATTACTTTGCCCAACTGAATGCCCATAAATTCAACAATCTAAGTAAGATGAATGATTCGTTTAAAAGATAACCAATTACTCAGACTAACAGAGCAGGAAGCTGAATACTTAAAGATCCCTTTCTCAGAATAAGAAATAGAACAAGCCATCCCTAGGGCAAAATCTCCAGGGCCAGATGGATTGGCAAGTGAATTGTATCAAACATTTAAACAAGAGCTAATTCCAATACTAGATAGACTATTTGTGAAAAGTGGGGAAGAAGAGGTCCTCCCAAATGCATTTTATGATACAAATATGATTTTGACACCAAAATAAGGTAGAGTCAAAACGGAGAAAGAAAATTATAGACCAATTTATCTAATGAATGTAGATGCAAAAAGTTTAAATAAAATTTTAGCAAAAAGGAATAAAGCAACTAATCACGATAATAACACGTTAGGATCAGGTAGGATTTATATCAGGAATTCAGTACTGGTTCAATACGAGGAAAACTGTTAGCATTTTTGATCATTTCAACAAGAAATATAAGAGAAACCACATGTTTATCTCAATAGATGCAGAAAAAGCTTTTGACAAAAAACAACATCCATTCTTATTGAAAACATTGGAAAACATAGAAATAAATGGAACTTTAGGTAAAATAATAAGCAGTATCAACCTCATACCTTCAGCTAGCATTATATCCAAGGAGGACAAGCTAGATGCATTTACAATAAGATCAGGGGTGAAACAAAGATGTCCATTATCACCACTATTATTCAGAATGGTTCTAGAAATGTTAGCTGTAGCAATAAAAGAAGAAAAAGAAATTGAAAAAATGGTATAGACAAAGAAGAAACTACGCTATCACTCTTTGCAGATGATATCATGGTAAACTAAAAGAATCCCATAGAATCGAAAAAAAAAACTACTTGAAATAATAAACAACTTTGGCAAAATTACAGGTTACAAAATAAACCCACTCAAATCTTCTGCATTTCTATATATTACTAACAAAGCCCAACAACAAGAAATAGAAAGAGAAATCCCATTTAAAATTATGGCAGACACTATAAAATATTTGGGAGTCTACCTGCCAAAACAAACCCAGGGATTATATGAACACAATTACAAAACACTATTGAAACAAATAAATAAATAAAATATCTTCACTCATCTTACATTTATTTATTTATTTATTTTAATTTGTTATTTATTTTATTTATATTTTTATTTTATATTTTATATATATTTTTATATTTTATATATATTTTGTATATATTTATATACATTAATATATTATATGATATATAATATTTTATATTACTTTATTTATATTTTATATATATTTATTTATAAAAATAAAATAAATCAAATAAATAAATAAATGAATGAATGAATGAACAAATAAATAAATAAATGGGTGAAAGCAAATAAAATCAGATCTAAGTAAGTGGAAAACATCAATTACTCGTGGGTGGGCTGACCCACCAACAAAAATGACATTTCTACCTAAATTAATTCACTTCTTCAGTGTTATATTTATCAAACTGTCAGATAATTACTTTGCAGAGCTGGAAAAAATAATATCAAAATTCACTTAGAAGAACAAAACGTCCAAAATATCAAGGGAACTAATGAAAATAAATGCTAGGGAAGGTGGCCTAGTTTCACCAGGACGCCAATTATATTACAAAACAGCAATTATCAAAATATCTTTGCACTGGCTAAGAAACAGAAAGGCAGATGAGTGGAATAGATTGGGTACCCAAGACACAGTAGTCAATGAATATAGCAATCTACTGTTTGAGAAATCCATGGACTCTAGCTTCTGGGTTAAGAAATCACTGTTTGACAAAAGTTGTAGGAAATAACAGTATGGTAGAAAAAGGCATAGACTAATGTCTGCCACTATACACAAGAAAAAGGCCAAATGAGTACATGATCTTGGTATACAGACCAATATTGCAAACTAATAAGTGAAGCAAGGAATGGTTTATTTTTTTTCAGATTTATGAAGAAGGGAAGAATTTTTGACTAAATAAGGTATAAAACATTACAAAATGCAAAATGAATATTGTTGATTATGTTAAATTGAAAAGAGACTGTACAAACAAATACGATGCAATGAAAATTCGAAGGGAAGGAGAAAACTAGAAAAGAATTTTTGCAACTAACGTCTTTGCTAAATGCCTCATTTCTAAAATATATAGAGAATTGAATCAAATGTGCAAGCATACAATTAATTACACAATTGATAAATGGTCAAAGGATATGAACAGGCAGCTTTCAGATGAAGAAATTAAAGCTATTTATAGTTACATGAAAAACTGGTCTAAATCACTATATATTAGAGAGATATAAATCAAAAGAACTATAGATACTACATCACATCTATAAGATTGGCTAACATTGTGAAACAGGATAATGATAAATGTTGGAGAAGATATGGGAGAGTTGGAACACTAATTCATTGTTGGCATTCTGCAGAGCAATTTAGAACTATGCCCAAAGGTCTACAAAAATGCGTGTACGCTTTGGTTCAAGAATACTGCTTCCAGGACTGTATCCCCAACAGATCATAAAAGTGGGAAAGGGACTCTCATGTACAAAAATATTTAAAGCAGTACTCTTTGTGGTGGCCAAAATCTGGAAGTCAAGGGAATGTCCATCAATTGGGGATGGGCTGAAAAATTGTGGTAATAGAATACTATTTTACTATAAGAAGTGATAAACAAGAAGACTTCAGAGAGGCCTGGAAAGACTTATATGAACTCATGCTGAGTTAATACAGCAGTATCAGGAGAACGTTGTACACAGCAACAACCAACGTGTGCAAGATTGTTGTCTAGTGTACTTAGAGCTATATTGTAATTCCACGACTTAAAAAATTCCCAGTGGTCACTTAAAGCAAAATACCTTCCACATGCAGAGAAAGCACTATGGAATTCAGTCGTAGAATACAGCAGATAATTTTCTTTTGTATTATGTATTGGTTTGTTTTATGATTTCTTCCATTCATGTTAATTCTTCCACGGAACATGACTAAGGGGAAAATATATTTAATAGAAATACATGTGTATAACCTAGAAAAATTGCATGCTGTCCTGGGGAGGGTAGGTAGAGGGAGGGGGAAAGAGAGGAAGGGAGGAGGGGAAATCTAAATTATGTGAAAGTGATTGTAGAACACTGAAAACAAATGAAATAATTTTAAAGTATAACACAAATTGGGGGAGGAGCAAAGATGGCGGAGTAGAAAGACTCACTTATGCTAGCTCTGAACCCACAGCCCATAAATTTCCTGTAAAAAGAACTTCTCACAAATTCTGGAACAGTGCAAGCCACGCAGCAACGCACTGTAAGAGATTTCCCTTCCAGAGAGCCCTGAGAAACCGGCACCAAAGGTCCATCACGCACTGGACAGAGAAGCCCAGCCCGGGCCACGCGGCCTCAAGAGGAGCAAATCCGTGCAGGCTTCAGGGACGGAACCTCCAGCAGCCACGAAGGTCCCTCCACCCACAGTCACTGGAGGTCAGTGAGAGAGAATTCTGGGCTGGCCGAGAGGGGAGCAGGGTGTCTCTGTGACTCAGGCCACCTTGGGTGTCAGCGGCAGAGACAGGGACAGCAGCAGACCCGGGCTCCTCAAGCAGGGAGGAGCTCCACTCCATTACTGAAGGTCTCCCCAAAACCCCTGAGGGAACTGAGCCTCGGAGGCAGCCCTACGCCTACCTGAGCACCAGGACTTAAGCTCATATTGAATAACAACCTTGCCCACTGCTGAAAGCCCTGAGGCTGGGGAGCAGCATTTGAATCTCAGACCCCAAACACTAGCTGGGCAGATCTAGGCGGGGGTGGAGAGGAATCTCAGAAGTCAAGTAACTGGCTGGGAAATTGCCCAGAAAAGGGAAGAAAAATAACACCATGGAAGGTTACTTTCTTAGTGAACAGATGTTTCCACCTTAAATTTCTGATGAGGAAGACCAATGCTTACCATGAGGGAAAGACATAGAAGTCAAGGTCTCTGCATCACAAAGACCAGAAAAAGATAGCTCAGAAAGGATTTTAAAAATCAAGATGGAGGAAAAACTGGGAAGAAAAATGAGAGAGATGCAAGAAAAGCATGAAAAACAAGTCAATACGTTGCTAAAGGAGACCCCAAAAAATGCTGAAGAAAAGAACACCTTGAAAAGTAGGCTAACCCAACTGGCAAAAGAGGTTCAAAAAGCCAATGAGGAGAAGAACGCTTTCAAAAGCAGAATTAGCAAAATGGAAAAAGAGGTTCAAAAGTTCACTGAAGAAAATAGTTCTCTCCAAATTAGAATGGAACAGATGGAGGCTAATGACTTTCTGAGAAACCAAGAAATCACCAAAGAAAACCAAAGGAATGAAAAAAGGAAGAGTATGTGCCATATCTCATTGGAAAAAACAACTGAGCTGCAAAATAGATCCAGGAGAGACAATTTAAAAATTAGGGGACTACCTGAAAGCTATGATCCAAAAAACACCCTAGACAATATTTTTCATGGAATTATCAAGGGAAACTGTCCTGATATTCTAGAACCAGAGGACAAAATAAGTATTGAAGGAATCCATCGATCACTGCCTGAAAGAGATCCAAAAAGAGAAACTCCTAGGAACATTGTGGCCAAATTCCAGAAATCCCCGGTCAAGGAGAAAATCTTGCAAGCAGCTAGAAAGAAACAATTCCAGTATTGTGGAAACACAATCAGGATAAAACAAGACCTAGCAGCTTCTACATCAAGGAATCGAAGCGCATGGAATAGGGTATTCCATAAGTCAAAGGAACTAGGACTAAAATCAAGAATCACTTACCCAGCAAAACTGAATATAATACTACAGGGGAAAATATGGTCTTTCAATGAAAATAGAGGACTTTCAAGCATTCTTGATGAAAAGATCAGAGCTGAAAGGACAATTTGACCTTCAAAAAGAAGAATGAGAAGAAGCATGAAAAGGTAAACAGCAAAGAGAAGTCATAAGGGACTAAACAAAGTTGAACTGTTTACACTACTACATGGAAAGACAATATTTGTAACTCTTAAAACTTTTCAGTATCTAGGTAGTTGATGGGATTACACAACACACACACACGTGCACGCACACACACACAGAGCACAGAGTGAATTGAATAGGGTAAGACCATATCTTTAAAAAATGAAGGTAAGCGGTGAGAGAGAAATATATTGGGAGAAGGGAGAGTGATTGGAATGGGGGAAATTATCTCTCATAGAAGGGGCAAGCAGGAGACTTTTTAGTGGAGGGAAAAGCAGGAGAGCTGAGAAAAAACATAAGCTTACCTTCATCACATTCGACTAAAGATAGGAATAAAATGCACACTCGTTTTGGTATGAAAACCTATTTTACAATACAGGAAAGTGGGGGAGAAGGAGATAAGCAGGGTGGGGGGATAATGGAAGGGAGGGCAATGGGAGGAGGGAGCAATTTGAAATCAACACTTGGGGAGGGACAAGATCAAAAGACAGAATAGCAACAATGAGGGCAGGATTGGATGGAGGGAAATAAATTTCGTCTTACACAACACGACTATTATCGAAGTTCTTTGCAAAACTGCACAGATATGGCCTATATTGAATTTCCTGCCATCCCAAAGGGAACGGGTGGGGTGGGAGAGATGGGGAGAATTTGGAGCTCAAAGTTTTAGGAACAACTGTTTATTATTGTTCTTGCTATTAAGAAACAAGCAATACAGTTAAAGGGGAATAGAAAGTGATCTGGTCCTACAGGACAAAAGAGAAGATGGGGACAAGAGAAGGGAGGAATGATAGAAGAGAGGGTAGATGGGTGACAAGGAAAATTATAATGCTCGGTATATTGGGGTGGTGGGAGGGGATAATTGGGGAGAAAATTTGGAACCCAAAATTTTGTGAAAATGAATGTAAAATATTAAATAAATAAATTTATATTAAAAAAAGAAATTTTCACAATAAAAAAGTATAACACAAATTAGTAGATGTCCTGGTTTGTTTTTAACGTTTTTCTCAGTGA
Organism: Bettongia penicillata ogilbyi; assembly: GCA_023548195.1. Classification (NCBI taxonomy): domain Eukaryota; kingdom Metazoa; phylum Chordata; class Mammalia; order Diprotodontia; family Potoroidae; genus Bettongia; species Bettongia penicillata. Next base: position 139,638 of record JAJHZJ010000316.1, on the reverse strand, counting down.
TTTACGTTAAGAAATAGATTATATGGGGGAGGAGACATTGCCAACATTGCAGAATGAGAGCAAGTACTCACCTAAGCTCTACAACAAACTACTTCAAATACCTCTTACATGAGAATCTGCACAAATTTTAGAGTGGAGGAATTCACTAGGTGACAGAATGTAGCAGATTCCGAGCCCAAAGTAGCCTGGAAATACAGCAGGAAGGATCCATTATGCAGTACTGTGTAACATTACAGAACACACAGATTGTACCAGAATGGACCTTGCCATAGCAATGCGAAACGCGAAATGCTGACCCGACTGAAGCAGAAGCAGCATTGTGGAATCTCATACATATCAGCCCAGGACAGGAGTGTAGTGCAACTGAGTGATAGAGAAATACATTAGCCTAGGTGAATGTGGCAGCAGCTCTTGATACTATCAGTCTATAATGTCTAAATGTCTATAAGTCACATACTTGAACTTCCAGGAGCAAAGATGGCAGAGTGATCTGTTAGTGCTCTCCCTCTCCTCTTGTCGATGGTGAAAAACCAAAAGAATATTGCCCCAGGAAAAATCCTGGAAAAGTAGGATCAGCCTAAGGGGTAAACAGTCTCTTAGTTGGAGAGAGTTGGAAAAATGGAAAAGGAGGGTTCCCTCTTGCTGTGGACGGAAGGGTTATAGTGCAGTTCATAAGTGCCAACCTCATATTTCCATGCATGCCTTTTCACAGCCTGAGGAATCACGAAGACAGTATCGCACACAGGAGTTCATCAAGCACTGAGCCTGCATGTGCTCCAGTTCAGGAGAGGAGGCCACCTGTGGCCAGACCACCCCTCCTCTACAGCTCTGACAGCAAATTTCAGGGTAACTCCTGGGAAACTCAGAAGGACTTTACCTGGCAGCTGCTTTGGCACACAAGCCAGCTCAGTACCACGTAAACAGCAGCATACTAGCTTCTAGCTGAAAGAACCAGAGCCCACAATACACAATATCTTAAAGTTCTCAGCACAAGAACTGTGGGACAGAACCCCCTGTGCCCCAGAAGAGGGGATACAACTTAAAATCCAGGAAAAAGACAATCATCATGAACAGGATCCAAACCAGAAAAGAAAAGACCATAGAATATTACTATGAGGACAAGAACCAAAAGACGAATACAGAAGAGATCAGCATTGAGTCTGTATTCCTATGAGAAACCTCAGAAGGGCATTTGAAATACTTTCAAGACCAAAGAGCATTTTGGAAAAATTCAAGAAGAATTTTAAAAACGAAAGTAGAAAGGTAGAAGAAAAATTGGTCAGTGATTTTGAAAAATATGAAAAAAAGTATTCACTGAAAAAAACAGTTTCTTAAAAAGAAAAATTGGACAAATAGAAAAGGAAATACAAAGCATAACTGGAAAAAATAAGTCCTTAAAAGGAACAATTGTGAAAAAGGTAAAGGGGATGGTAAAGGAAATGGTAAAGGAAAACAATCTATGAAAAATTGGAATTGGTCCAGTACAAGCTAATAACTCTATGAGCCATCAAGAACCAGTCAAGCAGAATCTGAAGAATAAAAAAATAGAAGAAAATGTAGTATATCTCAGTGGAAAAACAATTGACCTGGAAAATATACCCAGGAGACAAAACCTAAGAATCACTGGTCTACCTTAAATCCACAATGAAAAGGAAGAGTCTGGACAATATCTAATAAGAAATCATCAAGGAAAATTTCCCTGAGGTCCTAGATCCAGAGGGCAAAACACTCTTTGAAATAATCCCCTGATAACCTCCTGAAAGAGATCCCAAACTGAAAACACGAATGAATATAGTTGGCAAGTTCCAGAACTATGAAGTTAAGAAGAAAATACTGCAAGCAACCAGAAAGAAGCAATTCAAATTTCAATTGACTAGAGTCAGAATCATACAGTACCTTGAAGTTTCTACATCAAAATTCAGAGGGGTTGAAATATGATATTCTCTAAGGCAAGGGAGTTGGAACTACAAACAAGGATCAATTACCCAGAATAAATAAGGATAATATTTCAAGGAAGGAGATGGAAATTCAATGAAATAAGAGATTTCCATACCTTTCTGGTGAAAAGGACGGGGCTCAGTAGGAAATGTGATCTTTAAACACAAGTGTCAAGTAAGACATAAAAAGTAAGCAGGGGGAAAAACATTGTAACTCAATATGGGCAAACTGTTTGCATTCCTGTAAGGGAAGGTGATTCTTGTTAATATTGAGAATAGTATATTAATTATGATATTCAAAAGAGATATTCATAAATAGAGTGAGTATAAATTAAATGGTCTGACGATAAAAATGTGATTTGAGTGTGTGAAGGAATTATAAGGGGAGATATGAAAAGGAAGAGGCAGAAAAAGGTAAATTCTATCACAGGAGGAGGCACAAAATCACATCATAATAGAGGGAAAGAGGGGAGGGAGTTGAGCACTGTTTCGGGTTTACTATCATGTGATTCAGTTTAAAGATGGAAACACAAATTCATCTAAATATAAAAATCCAGCTTGCCCTACAGGCAGTAAGAGGGGAAAGGGATAAGAAAAGTGAGGGGGACCTATAGGAGGGTGGGATGAGTGAGAGATGTGATGCTAAAAAATCAAAACTCTATTTTGGAGGTAAGTATTTTATATATGGTTTCTCTTCCCTTTTACTATTTTACATTAATACTTATTCATGGATTAAAACAAACATTGTCATTACATGATACCATTAAAAGACAATTGTACATGGAACTGCAAATTTACTAAGCGCAATTTGTGATTCCTTGCAAATATGCAAGAAGACTACTATGTAAATTTCTTTTTTTCTACCTTCTCCCACTGTGCCATAGAGATAGCTATTGCTGGACACAAATTGACATACACATGCACACACACATATATACCCACACATGCACATGCACATACACTCATACAAATACACACTTATATATGTATACACACATATATACACATATTTCTATATGTATGCATATACATTTATGTGTAAAATTATTATATACATCTCTTTTTCAGTTCTTTTTCTCGATGCAGAGAGCATATTTCTTCATGTGCCTTTCATAATTAATTTTGGTATTGATAAGAATAAAAATAACTTATCCACTCGAAGCTGTTTTTAAACAATATTGTTGTTACTACATACCATGATCTCTTGATTTTTTCATTGTACTCTTTGCCATTGAATGCAAAGTTTTCCATTTTTTGAAGTCATAAAGCTCATCTTAGTACATAGTACTCTCATAGTACAGTGGTACTGTACTATGTAGTACATAGTCCTCTCATAGTACAGTGGTATTCTATCACATATAAAATATGTTCAATCATTCCCAAATTGATGGGCATTTCTGTAGTTTTGAGGTTTTTTTTCCACCACAAACAGTGCTACTGTGGATATTTTAGAAGATATAGGTTCTTTTCCTTTTTCCGTAACCGTCTTTGGGAGTAGAATAAGTAGTGCTATTGATGAGTCAAAAGGTATATGTAGATCTGTAACTCTTTGGGCATAATTCCTGATTGCTATCAAAAATGGTTGAATGAGTTAACAATTGCTCCAAACACGAATGAGTGCCCCAGCTTTTCTACATACTCTCCCTTTCAATCATTTTAGACCATCTGTTGCATGTATAATGATACATTTTCATTTTCATTTTTGATCTTCATTTTTTCTAATCAACAATAATTTAGGCAATTTTTTAATAGGACAGTAAATTGTTTTTGGTTTCTTCATTAGAAAACTGTTTGCTCACATCTTTTTATTGTTTATCAGTTGGAGAATGACTTGTATTTTTATAGAATTGACAAAGGTTTTTCTATATTTTTGATATGAGACACATAAAATATCTATTTCTTTTCTCCAATCTTCCTGCTTTGATTCCAAACTTGGCTATATTTGTTTTATTTTTGCAAAACATTTTAAATTTAATGTAAAGGCAGGGACCCAGATAATCTCTACCCCAACTCTTCCAAATAGCTTTTAAAATGACGCTAAACAAAAGGTAGAACAGCAGAAATCAAAAAAGGCAGAGTGAAAAAGTTTTCAGCCCAACACAACTTTAAAGGTCAGCATGAAAGGTCTACTGCACTTTGAAAGAGAACAGCACAGTCCATTGCAGACTGGGCCACAGTAAATCGAGTCATAGGGTAACTTAATCATTGGCAGCAAAAGTGTTTTCCAGACTTTTCAGCCACAAAACGACAACGAAAACTTAAAAGATCAACATGAAGGGTGTGTCGCACCTGAGTGATATTACAGCATAGTCCAGCTTACAGGCAATGTTGGCTTAGCTGTGTCCATAGCAAACAAATATTTAAGATTTTTAGCACATAATTTGTGACCTGTATTGCTTTGTAAACATACTACTTCTCCTTTGGCACATTTTAAAATTGCAGGTCTGACATTTATATTCCCATTCTGGAACTCCAAGTACACCTTAATAAATATTTTGACATTCAGAGAAAAACCTGTCCCCAGAGTCAGAAAACCTAGTTCCATCCATCACGTTTTGGTCAGAAATATTTAGAATCATGTATTCATTTTTCTGCTTTGAGACTAATGTTCACTCTAAATAAGATTTACAGTTTTTCACTTCCTGAGCTATTAGGAGAGAAAAGTACGTTATGAGTGGTAAAACAACTTGTAATATTTGATTAAAACCTTCATAATAATGTTAATATCTAATAACTTGGAAAAACAACCAATAAAATATTTAACAAGCCACTCTCTCCTCCTCAATGTATTTGTGGAATATAAGACCAGCTCCCCCATCTCAATGGAGTCTATGTCACTGTCCACGCATTTGGAGTTCCATTAAACTCTATGGCATACCTCCTAACTCAATTAAAATCTGAATTCAGACATTTACTACCTGTGTGATCCAGTTTGCCTCAATTTTTTCATTTTTAAAATAAACTGGAGAAGGAAATGGGAAACCACTCCAATATCCCTGCCATTCTCTCACCCCCAAAAAAGCTCCGTGAGGAGTCATGAAGAGTTAAACAGAATCGAAAAAACACAAGGTATAAATAAGAACACAATGAATAACTACTTCAAAACAAAGAAAAATAATTTAACACTTGATGAGACAGGGCTTCCCATGTAACTTGAGAACATGGAATCACAACATACTGTTCTTAAGTGGTACAAAAACATTTTGAGAATTATGAGAGAAAAGTTATTTTTCACACCAAAAAAGTGATCAAAAGAGGGAAAAAAATCTAGAATATGTCAATGCAAACCTCAATAAAGAAATAAGATAAGGGGGCGGAGCCAAGATGACGGAGTAGAAAGATGCACATATGCTAGCTCTTACCCCAAAGCCAATAAAATACCTGTAAAGAAGAACTCTCAACAACTTCTAGACCATCAGAAGTCACACAACAACAGTATGGAGGACATTTCTATCCCAGAGTGACCTGGAAGACCGACGGGAAAGGTCTGTGGCACTGGAGGCCGAGCACAGCCCATCCTTGCCTTGGCCACCCTGCACTGAATGGAGCAGATGTGAGGAGGCTTCAATGACAGAATGTCCAGTGACAGCACAGATCCCTCAACCTACGCGCCAAAGGTCAGTGAGAGGGTCTTTTAGGCTTGCCGAGAAGGGATCTGGGTATCCCCATAACTCAGACCTCCTCAGGTGGCAGCAGTAGAGGCAGCAACAGACAGGGCTGCCAAAGCGGGAAGTTGCTTACATCCATTGCTTAAGGTCTCAATGTAAATCCACTGAATGAACTGAGCCCTGTGTGATGGCCCTGTCCCCTCCTGGACAGTTGATCTTAATCTCACACTGAATAGCAGCCCTACCCCCATCTAAAGCCCCTCAGGTTTTGCAGCAGTTCATCTGAATCTCAGCCCCCTGTGCTGGCTTGGCGGAACTGGAGGTCACGTGTTTGTGGGGAGGAAATTCAGAAGTCAAGTAACTTGACTGTGAAAATGGCCAAAAAAGGGAAAAAATAAGACCATAGAAGGTTACTTTCTTGGGGAACACGGGTCTACCCCCATCCGTTCTGACGAGGAAGAACAAGGCATATTGTCAGAGGAGGTCAAGCCCTCTGCCTCCAGGGCAAACAGAGGGAACTTAAATTGGGCTCAAGCAATAAAAGACCTTAAAACAAGTTAGCAGCTTAATAAGGAGAACCAAAAAATGCTGAGGAAAATAACAACTTTAAAAAGAGGCTAACTGAACTGGAAAAAGAGGTCCAAAAAGCTAATGAGGAGAAAGACGTTTTTAAAAGCAGATTTAGCCAAATGGAGGAGAAGGTTCAAAAGCTCATAAAAAAAAAAATAGTTCCTTGAAAGAGAGAATTGAGGGGGGAGGAGCCAAGATGGTGGAGTAGAAAGACTCACATATAATAGCTCCAAACCCACAACGCATAAATTTCCTGAAAAAAGAACTTCCCACTAATTCTGGAGCAGTGGAAGCCGCACAGCAACGCAATGCAGGAGATTTCCATTCCAGACAGCCCTGAAAAACCGGCACCAAAGTTCCATCATGCCCGTGATGTGGAACAGAGCCCCTGCCCTGGGCACGTGGCATGGAAAGGAACAGATTTGAGCAGGCTTCAGGGATAGAATCTCTGGAGGCCACGAAGGTCTCTGCACCCACAGGCACACAGGTCGGTGAGAGAGACTTATTGACTGGCGAAGAGGGGAGCGGGTTGTCTCTATGACTCAGGACCCCTCGGGAGGCAGAGGCAGAGACTGTGGTGACAAGGGACTCCCGGAGTAAGCAGGACCTCAGACACATTACTGAAGTCTCTGCATAAACCCCCAGAGGGAACTGAGTATGTGAGGTGGCCCTGCCCCCACCTGAGAAACTGAACTTAATCTTACCCTGAATAGAAGCCCTGCTCACTGCTGAAAGCCCTGAGGCTGGGGAGCAGCATTTGAATCTCAGACCCCAAGCAAGAGCTGGGCGGATCTAGGCGGGGGTGGAGAGGAATATCAGAAGTCAAGTAACTGGCTGGGAAAATGCTCAGAAAACGGAAAAAAAAAATAAGACCATAGAAGGTTACTTTCTGGGTGAACAGATGTTTCCTCCTTTCCTTTCTGATGAGGAAGAAAATGCTTACTATCAGGGAAAGACATAGAAGTCAAGGCCTCTGTATCCCAAACATCTGAAACAGGTATCCAATGGGCTCAGGCCTTGGAAGAGCTCAAAAAGGATTTTGAAAATCAAGTTAGACAGGTGGAGGAAAAACTGGGAAGAGAAATGAGAGAGATGAAAGAAAAGCATGAAAAACGGGTCAATACATTGCCAAAGGAGACCCAAAAAAATGCTGGAAAAGATGAGGAAAAGAACACCTTGAAAAATAGGCTAACTCAATTGGCAAAAGAGGTTCAAAAAGCCAATGAGGAGAAGAATACATTCAAAAGCAGAATTAGCCAAATGGAAAAGCGATTCAAAAGCTCACTGAAGAAAACAGTTCTCTCCAAATTAGAATGGAACAGGTGGAGGCTAATGACTTTCTGAGAAACCAAGAAATCAGAAAATAGAACCAAAATAATGAAAAAAATGGAAGGGAATGTGAAATATCTCATAGAAAAAACAACTGACCTACAAAATCGATCTAGGAGAGACAATTTAAAAATTGTGGAACTACGTGAAAGCCATGATCCAAAAAAGAGCCTAGACATCATCTTTCATGAAATTACCAAAGAAAACTGCCCTGATATTCTAGAACCAGAGGGCAAAACAAGTATTGAAGGAATCCATTGATCACTGCCTGAAAGAGATCCAAAAAGAGAAACTCCTAGGAACATTGTGGACAACTTCCAGAATTCCCAGGTCAAGGAGAAAATATTGCAAGCAGCTAGAAAAAAGCAATTCCAGTGTTGTGGAAATACAATCAGGATAACACGAGATCTAGAAGCTTCTACATTAAGGGATCGAAGGGTGTGGAATAGGATATGCCAGAAGTCAAAGGAACTAGGACTAAAACCAAAAATCACCTGCCCAGCAAAACTGAGTATAATACTTCAGGGGAAAATATGAACTTTCAATGAAATAGAGGACTTCCAAGCATTCTTGATGAAAAGACCAGAGCTGAAAAGAAAATTTGACCTTCAAACACAAAAATGAGAACAAGCATGAAAAAGTAAACAGCAAAGAGAAGTCATAAGGGACTTACCAAAGGTGAACTGTTTACATTCCTACATGGAAAGACAATATTTGTAACTCTTTGAAATTTTCAATATTAGGGTAGTTGGTGGGACTACACACACACATACACACACCTGTACACGCGTGCGTATGTTCACACACATGCGTGCACAAAGACAGAGATCACTGAGGGAATTGAATAGAAAGTGAGGGAGTAGGAGATAAGCAGGGTGAGGGTATGATGGACGGCAGGGCAATGGGAAGAAGGAACAATTTGAAATCAACACTCTTGGGGAGGCAGGATCTAAAGACAGAATACAAACAATGGGGGGCAGGATAGGATGGAGGGAAATATAGTTAGTCTTACACAACACGACTATTATGGAAGTCATTTGGAAAACTACACAAATATGGCCTATATTGACTTCCCTGCTTTCCCAAAGGGAATGGGTGGGGAAGGAGGGATGGGGAGAGTTTGGAACTCAAAATTTTAGGAACAAATGTCGAGCATTGCTCTTGCTACTAGGAAATAAGATATATAGTCAATGGGGAATAGGAAGTCATTTGGCCCTAGAGGACAAAATAGAAGATGGGGACAAGAGAAAGGAGGGAGGATAGAAGAGTGGGCAAATGGGTGATAGGGGGAAATTAAAATGCTCAGTGTATTGGGTGGGGGGAGGGGACAAATGAGGAGAAAAATTTGGAACTCGAAATTTTGTGAAAATGAATGTAAAAAGTTAAATAAATTTATATTAAAAAAGTGAGCTCAAACACACAGGCAGGAAGACATTGCACATATATGGAGTAGAATTAATTAATCCTATAGTTTATTTGAAGCACATAGCATATACAGGATAGTATGAAGTAATCCTGACATGGTAAGGGGTACCACATTGTGAAAGAACTTGATAGACTAAAGAGATTGGAATTTACTCAGGTACTTTGATGGCCATGCTTTTAAAAATATCTAGATACCTAACTAGTGATATCTAATACCATCTATGAATAGGGGCATTCGAAGATCAGTGCTGTCATCCTGAAGCCCCAATATCTGGACTACAAGCAGGAGATCATCTTCTTGGTGAACATCATACATGTGCACACTTCTCTCTGCTTGATGCTCCATTTGCTGTTAGTACTCCATGAGCTGATGGAACCACAATATGACATAGTAACTAGAATGATTGACTTGGAATGAGCATGAAGTGTCTTCACATCTTCCTTCCTTTATTGTGTCACCATGGGAAAGTTGTCTCTCTGAAACTTAGTTTCTTAATCTGTAAAGTAGTATGTATCTCAAAGGATTTTTGACTTTATAAGTACTACATAAAAGTTATTACTGCTGCTATAAAGTTTGTGTTACACTCAAAAAAAAAAAGAAAGAGATAATTGAGTTCAGGTAAATGAATGATCGTAAGTTAAACCAAACATTTAAAAATTTGAAAAAAAATAGAAGATAATGTGAAACATCTCATTGGAAAAACAACTAACCTGGAAAATAGATCTATGAGAAACAATTTAAAAATTCTAGGACTACCTGAAAGCCACGATCAAAAAAAGAGCTTGACAATATCTTCCATGAAATTATCAAGGAAAACTGCCCTGGTGTTCTAGAATGCGAGGGCAAAATAAATATTGAACGAATCCACCAATCACTTCCTGAAAGACACTCGAACAGAGAAACCCCTAGGAATATTGTGGCCAAATTTCAGAGTTCCCAGATCAAAGAGAAAATATTGCAAGAAACTAGAAAGAAACAATTTGGGTTTTGTATAAATACAATCAGGATAACACAGGATCTAGCAGCTTCAACATTAGGGGATGGAAGGGCTTGAATACAATATTTTAGAGTTCAAATGACATGGGATTGAAAGCAAGAATCACCTACCCAGCAAATCTGAGTATGATACTTCAAGGGAATAAATGGTCATTCAATGATACAGAGAATTTTCAATCATTCATATTGATGAGAAGACCAGATATGTATAGAAAATTTGACTTCCCAAGAGAAGAATCAAGAGAGGCATTAAAAGGTAAATAGGAAAGAAAAATCATAAAAATTCTCTAAAGCTGAACTGTTTACATTACTACATGGAAAGAAAATATATACAACTTTTGAATCTTTTCTCAGTATTTGGGTAGATGGAGAGATTGCACACACACACACACACACACACACACTCACATACCCATGCATACATAGAGAGTGCAGGGTGTGTTGAATCAGAAGAGATGTTATCCACACACACACACACACACACAGACACACACACACATACATACACATACACAGAAATTAAGGGGTGAGGGAAAAATACCAGGCAGAGAAAGGGAGAAATGGAATGGGGCAGGATATAACTCATAAAAGAAATAAGAAAAATCTTGTTCAAAGGAGGAGAAAAGGGAGAAGGGCAGAGGGGGAAAATGAAGCTCTTCTCTCGACATGTGGCTGAAGGAGGAAATAACATCCTCACTAAATTTGACATGAAAATTTATGTCACACCGCAGGAAATTAGGAGAGCAGGCGTTAAGTGGAGTGAGGGAAATGTTAGAAGGGGGGGGCATATAGGAGAAGGCCGTCACTAGAAATAAACACATTCCAGAAGGGACAAGGTCAATTGTGGGAGAGAAATAAAAGGGGATAGAGTAGGACAGAATGCAATATAATCAGTATTACACAACATGATTGTTATGGAAGTCTTTGGCATAAAAACACATATTAAGTCTGTATTGAATTCCTTGCCTTCTAAATGGGGCTGGGGAGGAAGGTAGGAAAGGAGAGAAGTTGGAATTGAATGTATTAACAACGAATGTTGAGAATTGTTATTGCATATAGTCGGGAAATAAGAAATACAGGGAATGAGGCATAGAAATTTATCTTGCCCTACAAGAAAAGAGAGAAATGGGGATAAGGGAAGGGTGGGATGTGATAGAAGGGAGGGTACATTGAGGGAAGGGATAACCAGAATGCAAGGTATTAGGAAGCAGGGTGAGGAGAGTGATAGGGAGAAAAATTGGACATGTTACAAAATGAGGTAAAAGCAATTAGTATTAAAACAATTGACTGAATTAATTACTGAGAATAAATGAATGACATCTTTAGTTTGGGGGAAAGAATTTTAGTCTAAATTTCTTAGAGGAAGGTAACCTCGAGTAAAATTTGGCATTGAAGGAAAAGTTAAGGTTTTAATGGAAAATTTGATTTTATGATTTCTATTTAATAAGGAACTAGAACATGTATAGAAAGGCACATAAGCCACTTAAGAGGCCACCAAAGATGTTCCTTAGCCAAAGTGAAACTATAATCATATTTGAAACCTGGTTATTTGAACTTGCCGTTTTTAGATGCTATGGGACTATTACCTAACTCAAGATATGGGTAGCAAGAAAGGCAATCTGAGCCTCCCAACCATGATGCCAGTAAGCTGATGAGATGCACGTACGAACTGCAAAAGGTGATCTCATTGGAAGGGTGGCAGAGTGGCTGTTCAGCCTGCGCTGAGGTAGGATTCTCCTGACTCATTTTCTCCACATTTTAAATGCCCAAACCTTTTGTAGAATAGATGGAGATCTTACAAAAGAAAAAAAAACCGTGATATCAGAAAAGGACACACATCTAGCTATAAAGGAACTTCTAAAGAAGAAATGAAAATACTTGTCCCAATTTATTCACAAGAGATATCTACCAAATATATAAAAGTCAATTAGAAGTCGTATTTCCCAACTTATTCTCAAAACTTAAGAAACAACACACTCTTCGCGAATCCTTTAATTAGAGACATATATATTACTAATACATAAACTAGGGAATTAAAAAAAAAAACTAGAAAACCTGCTACAGGCAAATATATTTAATTGACATTGACTCAAGATTAAAGAAAAAAATCCCATTATGGGCTGAGAACAGAGCTTAATTCTATCATAAAGTTCAAAATCAAGAAATATGGTAAAAATGAGTGTAAAAGAAGAATCTGATCATAAAATGCTAAGGTAGTGAAAAGAAAGATTAAGAAACAACAGCAACAACCAAGCCAAAAAAAATGTATGTACATATCTATACATATTTGCATGTACATTTATTCTTTGTATGTATAAATATGCATATATGCATATACGCAAATTCATCATATATTTAAATATATGGATTTTTATACGCGCATACTCACATACATATGTATTGATTTTATCTATGAATCTCTTTTTTTCAAATATTGATTATGTGATCAGTACCTCCTTTATTTCAATACCCTGACAAATACAACTGATCATTCCACCCACTTTCCACCTCTGATTGTAAAGATTGTGTTTCCTCTGGTGAAATTTGGATTGAAGAAGATCCGACTACGTTTCAGCTATAACTGTCTTTGAATTATTATGTTACAAGTGAGAAAAAATATTCATTTAACCACCATCTTGTACAACATTAAATTTATTTTTTTTCCTTTTGGTTAGTATAGAACGTGGTTTCTCCACTTCACTCTATGATTTTCTCATTTAACAAACTGCTATAAACCATTAAGGGGCACCCAATGTCTCTAAAAGTGGTTATATCAGTTTGTTACTTCTAGGCATTTAAAACTCTTGCCATGGAAAATATTTTAGATTTGACAGAAATTTCTTGCATATAAGCGAAATTGATCAAAATTTTAATTGGTATTGTCCCAGTATTCTAAAAAGGTTAAAAAAAGATCTAGTTTCCTTCACTTATCCTGAAGCAAAGATAAAACAGTCACATATATAAGTTTTTGAATAGTTCTCTACCAAACAGGTAAGTCTGTATAATCTACAAGGAAGTTAATGTTTGTAGAGTTAATAGAAATGTTAATGATATTCAACAGTATTTTGAAAGGAGTCCTCATTCACGATAGCTTTATAACATTTCTCAAACTTTTGGCCTGGATCTGTCAATAAAAGTGGAAATTAATGGCATTTGCCTAGTATATTTAATAGTATAGGATGATTTTGAAGAAAATGACTCCTTAGTATTAGAGTTTTAAAGGCCATCCTAATTATTTCTTAAATGATTATAGATAAGGTTGATATCAGATTTGACGAGATATCCCAAAGTCTTGAGATAACTAGGAAAGGCAAGGTTTCATAGGCAGGCAATATCTATAGAGACTTTGGGGCAAATAAAACTAATACCAGTTCAGACATTTTCTTTACGATCCCAGTCACTTAAATAGCAATTTTTTTAAATCCCACCACTACATCCTTGTTGCGCAGACTGTATGTGATAGGGTTAAGCACTGGGGTTACAGTGGTATAGATGATAGAGAACACTTTGTCTAGTCCTACTGAGTGGCTAGAACTGGGTCTCAAATATGTAACAATGCCACACCCCATATATAGGAGTAAAAGAGTGAGGTGAGAGGAACAAGTAGAAAAGGCTTTGGATCTTCCCTGGGTTCCTGGAACCTTCAAGATGGTAGTGATGATTTTCACATATGACCATATTATAAACAGAAATGGAGGTACACAAATTATTATGGTAATGGCATAAAAAGAGAACTCATTCACAGAGGTATCCCCACAGGCCAACTTTAGTAAAGGGCGCATGTCACAAAGAATATGATCGAGTCTATTGGAATCACAGAAAGGCAAAGAGAAAATTAAATATGTCAGCACTGTGTAGAATGGGATCCAAATGATCCAAGAGCCAGTCGCCAAACAGACACACAACCTATGGTTCATGATGAGAAGATAATTCAGAGGTTTACAAATGGCAACATAGCCATCATAGGCCATTACACTCTGGAGGAAGTCTTCAGTGATTGCCATAGCAAAGAAAGCACAAAATTGTGCTGCACAGGCTGTAAAAGAGATGTTTATCTTCTGGGTCCACAGACTAAAAAGTATCCTTGGAAGAACTGCTGAAGTATAACAGATTTCCAAAAAGGAAAAATTCCGAAGGAAAAAATGCATAGGTGTTTGGAGCACAGGCGCAACTTTAGTAATTACAATGATAAATCCGTTTCCTATCAGGACACTGGAGGAGATGATCAAGAAAAGACCAAACAGAAAACCTTGAAGGTTGAGAAGATAAGAAAATCCCAGTAGAACGAATTCCATTGCGAGTGAGACATTTCCTTCTGACATTTATTCTGAGTATCAAGTTTCTGGAAGTTGTGAATTCAGGTGTGCAAAAACATCTCCTCTCTCTCTCTCTGTGCCTCATGATTCCCTACAAAAGGAAAGGGTTGCAGTAGATCACTTCTGAGTTTTTTACCCACTGTACTTAATTTTATTTTATTCTTTCCAATTACATGTAAAGAGAATTCTCAACATTCCTTTTCATAAGATTTTGAGTTCCAAATATTTTTCTCCCTCTTCCCCTCCCTCCCAGAGGCGGCAAGCAATCTAATATAAACAATATTTGTATAATGATATTAAGTTCATTTCCTCATCAGTCATGTTATGAAAGAAGAACCAGAAAAAATGGAAAAGCCATAAGAAAGAAAAGGGAGACAGTGATAACGAGAGATGGAGAGACAGAGAGAGAGAGAGAGAGAGAGAGAGAGAGAGAGAGAGAGAGAGAGAGAGAGAGAGAGAGAGAGAGAGAGATACAGAGACAGAGACAGAGAGAGAAATAGTAAGCTTCCATCAGCAACCAGAATTGTCCCCTTCACTCAGCATCAGTTCACGTATACTGTTTTCTTCTTCTTCTGAAATCCACCTGCTCATCATTTCTTAAAGCACAATAGTATTCCATTACATTCATATGCCACAATTTGTTCAGTAATTCCCTAACTGATAGTCAATCGCAGAAGTTCCATTTCTTTGTCACCTCAGAAAGCGCTGCTCTAAAAATTTTGTACATATCTATCATTTCCCCATTATTATGTTCTTTTGGGGGTATAAACCTAGTAGTGATATTGCTGGATCAAAGGATATGCACATTTTTAAAACCCCTTGGACGTAGGTCCAAATTGCTCCCAAGAACTGTTGGATCAATCAGTTCCACCAACAATGCATTAGTGATCTAATTTTCTTACGTCTCCAACAATTATAAATTTTCTTTTTTATTATATCAGTTAATTAGATAGAAGTGAGATGCTACATCAGAATTGTTCTACTTTGTGTTTCTCTAATCAATAGTGATTTAGAGCATTTTTTTTCCTATTACCATAGGTATCTTTAATTTCTTCTTCTGAAAATTGTCTGTTCATATCCTTTGACCATTTTTCATTTGGGGAATTACTTGTATTCTTAAAATTTGACTCAGTTCTCTATATATTTTAGAAAAGAATTCTTTATTAGAGATGCCACCCGTTTATCGACTTTCTGACTTCCTTATCTTGGTTATATTTCATAGTATTCTCTATCTCCTGTTTGGTCATAAATGATTCCATTCTCTATAGATCTGACAGGTAAACTGTTCCTCCATTTCTTAATTTGTTTATGGAATCACTTTTTATGTCTAAGTCATTTACACTTTTGACTTTATCTTGGTACAGAGTGTGAGATATTGGTCTATGCCTAATTTCTGCCATGTTGTTTTACCAGTAGACTTGTCCCATGATGATATTTTATCCCACAAGCCAGAGTCATTAGGATTATTAAACAGTAGATTACTATGGTCATTTACTACTGTGTCTTGTGTACCTAACATATTGCACTGATGCACCACTCTATTTCTTAGGCAGTACCAAACGCTTTTGATGATCACTGCTTTACACTACAGTTTTAGATGTATTATGGTTAGGTGACAATCCCTTGCATTTCTTTTAATTAATTCCCTTGATCTTCTTGACCTTTTGTTCTTCCAGAAGAATTTCTTTTGTTTTCCTTCTCCACCATTTTTTTGGTAGTTTGATTGGTATGACACTGAACAAGTAAATTAATTTAGGTAGAATTATAATTTTCAGGATCTTAACTCTGTCTTCCCATGAACAACTGATAATTTTCCAATTATTTAGATCTTACTTATTTGTGTTAAGAATGTTTTGTAATTGCGTTCATGTAGTTTCTTGGTTTGTCTTGGCAGGTAAATTCTCAAATGTTTTATTTTGACTACAATTCTTTTAACTGGAATTTCACTTGCTAACATATGTGTGTGCGTGCGTGCGTACCTGTGTGTATACATATATAAACACAAACATATGTTTGTACACATACATAAACATACAGACATATATTGGTATATACCAATGATTTATGTGGGTTTATTTTATATTCTACAAGTCTGCTAAAGCTGTCTGTTATTAAAGTTGTCTAATGTTGTCAAGTATATTTTACTTGATTCTCTAAGATTCTCTAAGATACCATCCAGTCATATACAGAGCGATAGATTTGTTTCTTGTTTGCTTATCCTAATTCCTTCAATTTCCTTTTCTTTTCTTGTAACTAAAGCTAACATGTCTTGGACAATCGTGAATAACAATGGCAATAAACATTGTCATTTCACCCCTGATGTTTTATGGTTTTTTGGTTTCTTTTTAATAGACTCCTTTGGTCTGTATTAAGATTCCATAGTTTTTCCTCTGAATGTGGGTGGCATTTTCTTTTTTTTATTTATTTTTAACACAGTTTATAACAGATAAAGCAATTCCAACTTTTGGTCAGGTGATACTTCTTTTTAAAGCACTTACAATATGAACCACAAAAGAATTTTTTTTAAACATTAACTAACTGAGACACAAATAATATTTATGTTTCTAACTTCACAAGCTGTTGACCCAATTGTCTCCACAGTATTATTAAGAATTAAAGGACGCTAATTTATTGTTTTTGGTCTAAAGTCCTATGCCTCATATCTTAATTTTAGACAACCTCAGATATTCCTCTACCCATAGTCTATAATGAAATAGATCTGGTATTAAGCTTACAAATCTTTTGATTATTGGAAATTGCCACCAATAGTAAGGACATTGCAAGGATACAATATCTCCCCAACTTCATGTCACTTCCAGGCAGGATTAGATTATCCACTCTCATTCAGTCAGGCTTAACGTCTGCCAGGTTTCAGTGGGGAAACTGAGTCAGGAGATTCCCATCTCAGCCCAAGCTGAACAGCCGCTCTCCCACCCTTCCCTTGAGACCCCCATGTAGTTCATACCAGCATCTCATCAGCTTACTGGCATCATGGATTGGAGGCTCAGACCGCCTTTCTTGCTATCCATACCTGGAGTTAGATTCAGAAGAACAGTCACTTAAGAGTCCCATATCATCTAAAAATGTCAAGTTCCAATAACCGGGTTTCAAATATGATTATAGTTTCACTTTGACTAAGGAACATCTTTTGAGGCAAGTTTTAAGTGTTTACATGCCTTTCTAAGTATGTTCTAATTCCTGATTAAATGGCAATCATAAAATCAAATTTACCGTTAGAACCTTGACTTTTCCATCAATGCCAAATTTTACCTGAAGTTACCTTCCTCTAGGAAATTTAGACTGAAATTCTTTTCTCCAAACTAAAGATGTCATTGATTTGTTCTCAGTATTTAATTCAGTATATTGTTTTAATACTCATTGCTTTTACCCCACGTTGTAACTTGTCCAATTTTTCTCCCCATCACTCCCATCCCCCTGCTTTCTAATACCTTGCATTCTGATTACACCTTCCCTCGATGTATTACCCCTGATGTTATTGAAAATATTTCTAGCTTATCCTCAATGCATGAAATGCTTGCTAATACTTTTAGATGGAGGCTACTTATTATTTTAAGGAAAACTCCTGTAGCGTTCTTAAAAGGAATAGTTGTTGTATTTTGTCAAAAGCTTTTTCTCATGTATGAATTTTATTACAACTCTCATTTTCTTGGTTCTACTTACCAAGATATCTTCTTAGATTCCATTATCCCTGTACTAAAACCTTTTCTGGATTTCACAAGCAATGTGCTTATTAAGACCCTTACTGAGCCCCTGTATATCTTCTAACATCGTTACTTATAGTGTGTTCCAAACTTTCTTCCACCTTAAACATACCAGATTTATATTATTTTAGGATATTTAGATTAAAATTTGAACTAGAGGAAAATTAAAAATTTATGCCAAATTTAAAAAATTGATACTTATTGACCATAATAGGAACACAGACCTCAGGTAAGGATAGGCATTTCAAGCTATCTAAACCCCTCATTTTACTGATATATAGATTAATGGTTAATTCACATATAGGCTCTTCATGATGCCATTGGAAGCAGGTTGCAGAGATAGGATTTCAACTTAGATTCTTTAGCTCCAAGTCCAGGCTCCTTTCAGTATAGCAGTCTTTCCCCAATATCAATAAATGCAAATGAGAGTAGAAAGAGGGTAAAGAGAGATCATATATATCCGAACCAAGTGGGACTATTTAAGTCATAATCTTTCCTGCTTGTCTAACTTCACATTTTCTATATCCCTCACGTGTGTAGTTTTGCTTAATCTTTGTTTCCTTATCAAGGGCCCATAATCTGTAACAAACATGGAGGTGTTCAACTTTTTAATCCTTCATTTCCTTCTTTTATATGCATATACCTTAGAGCTTTACGTAAGTTGAAAGTAGGAATTGTTTCTTCTATCTAGTTATCTGCCTTGCATTATGTCCTGCATATGGAAAACAATAATTGCATGCTTAATAGTACATGGGATAGGTTGATTGGATAAAATTATTTGTGATGGGCAGGGGTACTTCCTACACATAAAGAAACCTTCAACTGATTGGTGAAGAAATCCAAACTCCAGATATTCATTCACTGGGAGAAGAGAAATATACTCATTTAATGACCATTAGGTGAAGAATCACTATTCCATCATTATCTGAAAATAATATTTTAATATGAACTCATCATCATATCAAATGTGATATGGCTACTGGAAGACGCTCATTTAGACATTTGGAGACAGCATATGAAGCTCCTTAATGAGAATCATGGAAACTGAGGTTTAGTCCCAGGATTCTGTCCTTAGCCACACGGTTCATTTAGTTCTTCCAGATGGTCTAATAGACAAGTTAGATTATTCAGATGAAAGCCCACGATCTGATAAATTATATATACAAAATAATAAGATATTTTCTTATGCTACCACTATTGGAAATGTTTTACCATTAGCAGTGAATTGTATTCTATCCTGAACACTCAAGGGCATCAGACACCATCCTACAGTGGGCTTTCATCCATTTCTGATCAGGTTATATCGCTATGGTGAGAGGAATGCAGTGATAATGCCCTGGTTCTCCCGTTTATAAAGTTGTGTAACATTGAGCAAATCACTCAAACTCTTCAGGTTTCAGTTTCTTTCTATGTAAAGCAAATTAGTGAACCACCTATCTCAAAAGGTGAATCAAACTCTAAAGTAATAATCCGCTGTTGCCCGGGAATTTATTTTCAAAGGGTAGAGAGATCACAAAATATTTACCAAGTCAATTCAAGCTGGAAGGAACATTCTACACTAATTATTTTTGGATTATTATGTTTAATGCAGATCTACTTGGAAGTTCTCTGTGGAGGAGTTCAAGGATTTAGCTGCTCTTGGGTTTGTGACCTTAAAAGTTTAGTCATCTCTCAACGGGGTGGGGTGGGATTTGGGGAATCTGTCACCTGATGAACAAGAAATTAGTCTGAGAAAAATTGTGGCTTTAATATACAATTTTTTTCAATGAAGAATCTCTGAGGTTAAAGGGATAAAGGTGCCTTTGTTCATACAAATATTGTATCCTAATCTCTGGGATTTATTTTTTAATTTGACATTTTCTTTCAGTCTTAATATGGCAATACTCATTAAACCTGTTCCCAATTACCCCCCCATGATAAAATATGAACTTTCTCACATAGTTTGAGATTTAAATCCCTTTTCAAATTGACCTGAACCTTCTTTTCCAAATTTGTAACAGAATTGTCCTTTCCACACAAACAATAGTCAATCCAAACTTCGTGTCTTGTTAATTTTCATTTTGGGAGACACCTTGATTACCATATCTTTGAGATAAAAGTTTATGTTTCATGAATGAACTCCCCTTCATGACTAACATTAAGATTCCATTAGTTTCTTTCAAAGTTCCTCTCAAGAGCTACTTTCAAATGAACTTTGTCCTGATTGCCTTAACTGAAAGATTTTTCCGCTCCCAAAAAGACAATTTCTAGTTGTAATTATTTGACATATGCATATATGATAATTAGAATTTCAATTGTGTTTTAAGGTTTCCAAAGAATTTTAAAACAAGATCTCATTTTGTGGACAATACATTCTTGAGAGGTAAATGCTATTTTTATTTAGATTCTGAAAGTGAGGAAACTGAAGCAGAGAGGCAGATAGAAGTTATGTGACTTGTCTAGGATCACAAAGTTCCTCAAGAGTAGTATCTGAACTGAGGTCTCTCTTACTCCGTGTACAGACTTCTACGCTTCATATATTCACTTTTTACCTCCAAGTAAAAGATAGCAAGGAACTTTTCGACAATGAATGGCTCATTTTTGTTCTTCATCTCTAATTAACAGTCCCCAGTAATGGTTCAATTAGTCCTTACTGATTAAAAAATCATTGTTGACTTTTATTTCTCTCTATCATTATGTAAACTTTTTTGTTACTGAATATCACTCATCCCTGATAACTTATATGCATATTACTTATGTAACTCTATAAATTATTTTATGTTTTTAAGAAAGAAATACGGGGGAAGGATTTTGTTGGAGTCAACCATCATTTGTATGTGCAAAGTATGAGTCCCAGTTGAACATGTATGTTCTTTTTCCGTGCAAGAGTGCCCTCAAATAAATTCATATAAATGGACAAATTTTCTTTGGGGGATATCCATCCCACATAATTTGAATGGAAACTAAGAAATCATTTCATCCTAAAATGATCTTAAGAAAATAACTTTTGGAGAGAGGAGACAAGATGGCAGAGTAGAAAGACTCACGTATGCTAGCTCCGACCCCCAGACCAAAAATTTCCTGTAAAAAGAACTCCCCACAAATTCTGGAGCAGTGCAAGCCACGCAGCAGTGGAAAAGATTTCCATTCCAGAGAGCCTTGAAAAACCTCCACCAAAGGTCCATCGCACACCGGACAGTTGAGCCCAGAACTACCCTGCCATGCCCATACAGCCTGGAGAGGAGCAGATCCAAACAGGCTCCAGGGATGGAACCTTCAGCGGCCGCGAAGGTCCCTCCACCCACAGGCGCTACAGGTCAGTGAGACAGACTTCTGGGCTGGCAGAGAGGGGAGTGGGGTGCCTCCAAATATCAGGCTCCCTCGGAAGGCAGTGGTGACCAGGGAATCTCGGAGCAGGAAGGAACTCTGCTACATTACTGAAGATCTCTGCATAAACACCCTGAAGGAACGGAGTCTGGGAGTCGGCCTTGCCCGCACCTGAGCACCAGAATGTAAGCTCACATTGAATATCAGCGACTCCTGCCACTGAAAGCCCTGAGGCTGGGGAAAAGCATTTGAAACTCAGACCCCAAACACTAGTTGGGCGGATCTAGGCAGGTGAGGACAGGAATCTCAGAAGTCAAGTAACTGGCTGGGAAAATGCCCAGAAAAGGGAAGAAAAATAACATCGTAGAAGGCTACTTTCTGGGTCAACATATGTTTCCTCCTTTCAATTCTAATGAGGAAGAACAATGCTTACCATTAGGGAAGGACATAGAAGTTAAGGATTCTGTACCCCAAACACCCGAAATATATATCCAATGGGCTCAGGCCATAGAAGAGGTCAAAATGGATTTTGAAAATCAAGTTAGACAGGTGGAGGAAAAACTGGGAAGAGAAATGAGAGAGATGCAAGAAAAGCATGAAAAACGGGTCAATACCTTGCTAAAGAAGACCCCAAAAAATGCTGAAGAAAATAACACCTTGAAAAATAGGCTCACTCAATTGGCAAAAGAGGTTCAAAAAGCCAATGAGGAGAGGAATCCTTTCAAAAGCAGAGTTAGCCAAATGGAAAAAGAGGTTCAAAAGCTCATTGAAGAAAATAGTTCTCTCAAAATTAGAATGGAACAGATGGAGGCTAATGACTTTACGAGAAACCAAAAAATCACCAAAGAAAACCAAAAGAATGAAAAAATGGAAGAGAATGTGAAATATCTCATTGGAAAAACAACTAACCTGGAAAATAGATCCAGGAGAGATAATTTAAAGATTATGGGACTACCTGAAAGCCATGATCAAAAAAGAGCCTAGACATCATCTTTAATGAAATTATCTAGGAAAACTGCCCTGATATTCCAGAACCAGAGGGCAAAATAAGTATTGAAGGAATCCATCAATCATTGCCTGAAAGATATCCAAAAAGAGAAACTCCTGGGAACATTGTGGCCAAATTCCAGAATTCCCAGGTCAAGGAGAAAATATTGCAAGCAGCTAGAAAGAGACAATTCCGGTATTTTGGAAATAAAATCATCATAACACAAGATCTGGTGGCTTCTACATTAAGGGATCGAAGGGCATGGAATAGGATATTCCAGAAGTCAAAGGAACTAGGACTCAAACCAAGAATCACCTACCCAGCAAAACTGAGTATCATACTTCAGGAGATAAAATGGCTTTTCGATGAAATAGAGGACTTCCAAGCATTCTTGATGAAAAGGCCAGAGCTCAAAAGAAAATTTGACTTTCAAACACAAGAATGAGAAGAAGCTTGAAAAAGTAAACAGCAAAGAAAAGTCATAAGGGACTTACCAAAGGTGAACTGTTTACATTTCTACATGGAAAGACAAGATTTGTGACTCTTTAAACTTTTCAGTATCTGGGCAGTTGGCGGGACCACACACACACAAACGCACACACACATGTACATGCGTGCGTGCACACACATACAGAGATAGAGAGCACAGAGTGAATTGAATCGGATGGGACTATATCTTGAAAGAAATTAAGGAAATTAATTAAGAAATTAAGGAGAGAGAAATGTATTGGGAGGAGAGGAGGTGAAACGGAGTGCGGCAAATTATTTCTCACAGAAGAGGCAAGCAGGAGACTTTTTAGTTGAGGGAAAAAGAGGAGAGCTGAGAAAAAAAAACATGAAGTTTACTCTCATCACATTTGACTAAAGGAAGGAATAAAATGCACACTCTTTTTGCTATGAAAACCTATCTTACAGTACAGGAATGTGGGGGAGGAGATAAGCAGGGAGGGAGGGATGATGGAAGGGAGGGAAATAGGAGAAAGGAGCAATTTGAAGTCAACACTCGGGGAGGGACAAGATCAAAAGACAGAATAGAAACAATGGGGGGAAGAATAGGATGGAGGGAAATACAGTTAGTCTTACACAACACGACTATTATCGAAGTCATTTGCAAAACTACACAGACATGGTCTATATTGAATTGCCTGCCTTCCCAAAGGGAATGGGTGGGGAGGGAAGGATCGGGAGAAGTTGGAACTCAAAGTTTTAGGAACAGCTGTTCAGTATTGTTCTTGATACTAGGAAATAAGAAATGCAGTTAATGGGGTGTAGAAATTCATCTGGCCCTACAGGACAAAAGAGAAGATTGGGACAAGAGAAGAGAGGGATGATAGAAGAGAGGACAGATTGGTGATAGGGGAAATTAGAATGCTCGATATATTAGGTTGGGGGGAGGGGATAAATGGGAAGAAAATTTGGAACCCAAAATTTTTTGAAAATTAATGTAAAAAGTTAAATAAATAAATTTATATTAAATAAAGAAAAGAAAAGAAAAAAGAAAATAACTTTTGTAAACTTTCCTTGGATAGGATTAAATCTGTCCCTTTTTCCATTAATTTATCATTCACACACAGACACACACACGCTCACATACAGACTCACACATATATACATATGTATATATATATAGATATAGATATATAGATATGTATATATACATGCATACGTACATACAGTTATGGAGTTATGGGGCATACGAATATATATTTATATATACTTCATTTTTATATTGGAGTATGGTTGTAAAGGATAGAGAATTGAACTTGCATGCAGGATTCCCTGCTCTAAAATATTGTCTACTAAAGAAATACAGGCTATGTTGCACTTAGACTTTTGGATTAGCTCTGTCTATATTTCTAAAGCAATTTTGTATCTCTGTTTTTAGGAGGTATTTCCATACCTTGATCCTTCCTAGAACAATTAAATAATTAAAGAATATCAATGTATACATACATAATTGTTGATATTTAAAAGTTGTTCTTCCCTATTTTTTTCTGATAAGACAGCCACCAACATCTTTGGAAAAAAAATATTCTTCGAGTTCAAACTCCTTAGACCTCTTTAAGTCGAAAATAACCCTGCTCTACTCAGTTCTATAGAGACTACTCAATTCCCAGATCATTTAAAAAAATAATGAGAGGCAGAATTCAGGCTCTAAGTTCAATGTTATAAACATACTTTAATGAGCTGATGTGGCCTAATGAGAAGGGGACTGGGACTGGAGTCAAGAAACAGTGCTGCATTCAGGCCCTGTTCCTTGCAAGCTGTATGACCTTGGAAAAATTAATTAAATTTTCTGAGATTCTTTTCATTTCAGTAAAATAACGCGTTTTTATCTTGGTTTCCAGAGTCGTCACGATTAAACATTTTGTCCAAGTTGGAATGACTTGCATATATCAGTTATTATTAATGAAGGCAATAATAGGGAATCTTTTTTTTTTCAATTAATTGAAATGAGAAGGTGAAATGTGATTTATCAACACCCCTCTGTGTTGTTGATTCTTTGCCCTTGTAATGAAACTTTCCTTCTTCTTTCTCCTCCCCTTCCTCTGTATCCTTGGAGGAATGATCAGCGTTGATGCTATTTCATATGGTAATAGAATGTAGTTGCTAACATGCTGAAATTAGAGTAAGATGCTTTGGCCCCATATGCAAGCTATATTCTTCACCTACATCACCTTCTTCTATTATTTAAAATTTATTTTTGCTTGTTTGGAAGCTAGATAGCACAGTGTGTACCTACTGGAGTTAGAGTCAAAAGGGTCAAGGGTCAAATTCTTCCTCAGGTAGTTAGTAATGCTGCCTCTGTTGGGTCAATTAACCTCTCTTTCAACTTCAGTTTCCTTCTCTGTAAAATGGGCTTAATGTGTGACCTTACTCATAGAGTGGCTTTCAGGATCAAATGAAGTAGCATATGTAAAAAAAATTTGAAAACCCAGTATAAAAGCTCGATATTATTGCCCCTGATACTGCTGCTGCTGCTGTTTTTAAACCAACCTTTCCTAGATAATGTGAGCTTGGTTTTTCTAAATTTATAAATACATGAATTAATCTATACTCAACCTTGTTGTAATGTAGCCATTCTAATATTAGTTGATGCATATTCACTAGTTAAAAAAAAAGCATGTGGACTCAAATGGAAAAAAAATGAAAGTTGTACTTGTACATTCTAGGAAAATTATCAAAGCGGAAGACTTCAATTGGTGGCATATATTTTAATTTTCAAAAAGTGGGAGAGAATATCTTCAAGCTATAATCAATAGGACTTGATTTTAATTCCCAAGAGAATTTTGAGGCACATCATTAAAGATTTGACTAATGGAAATCTAATCCAGTATCTATCAAAAAAAAAAAAAAACAATGTGTGTAAATAAATAAGCTAATTTGCGCAAAATACTGTCAGGGGTTCTTTAAGAATAGGTCTTGCCATACTGCTTAACTTCCATTTTTCCTATAAAGTGACTAAACAGGTAAATGAGCAAAAAGGAAGAACTATTCTTTGCTGTAGTTTAGCAAGCACTTTGATATTTTGTAATATTATTGAGGAGAATATGGAGAAATATAGATAAACTAAGTGAGATTTTATTGGAAATGTCTGAATAAGTACTTTAAGGATTAAAAGTCAACATGATTGTAAAGTATATAAAAATCAGGAGTTCTCCAGTTGTTTTTAACATTTTTCTCAGTGATTTAAGCAAAGAAATAGATTACACACTCCTCAGTTTTGCAAATGATTGTATGTTAGAAAGAATGGCAAACTCACTGAATAATAAAATTGCGATCCAAAATAATCTCGACACATTAGAGCATTGGTATAAATCAAGTAAGATGAAATTTTACGAGAATATATGCATATTCTTAATTTGGGGGAAGAAAAATTCTTTTCAAGTATCCTGTGGAGGATACAAGATTAAAATTTTGTCTAGTTACAAAGTAGTTTGCCTGAAAAACCTGGAGGTTTTAGCAAATATTGTTTGAGCTAGTATTGAGTTGTAACTGACAAACCAAAGAAACCCAAACTTACTGTGATCTTAACTGGTAATGGAGAAGAAGATAGTCCCAGTACGTTCTGACTTTGGCAGATTTCATCTGCAGCATTATTTTCAGTTCTTGAAGCAAAATTTAAGAAGGTTAATGCTAAATTAAAGTTAATCTTGAGAAAGACAAGTATCATGGCAAAAGCCCTCTAATTATTGACTGTTGAGGATTGTTTAAAGAACTAGAGATATTTACTTTGGAAGAAAAGGTACAATTAAGAACATGTTGAATGACCACATTAAAAAAAAAAAAAAAGTTTGAGTCAGCTAGATTTGATTGCTGGCTTAAAATGTTCTACAGTGGAATGTCCCAACTATTTTTACTTGACCATGTGTTATTTAATTTTTTTAACAATAGTTTGAATAATGACATAGATTAAATTCTTACAAATGTGTTGATAGCAAAAAATTAGGGAAAACATTGATGGGCAGATAGGTGGGACAGTGGAGAAAGTTCTCGGTCTGGATCCTTCATCTTTAGGAATTCAAATATGGTTACAGACACTTATTAACTGGATGACCCTGGGCCAGTCACTTTGCTTCAATTTGCTTACCTGTAAAATGAACTGAAGAAGGAACTAGCAAACTACAATACCTTTGCCAAGAAAACCCCAAATGAGGTCATGAAGATTTGGATATGACTGGAATGATCAAACATCTACAACAATAAAGGGAGATGAGAATGAGAGTCATGATGTCAAAGTGTTTTTTTTTTTTTTTAAGATTTAAATGTATTTATTTGCTTTTAGTTTTCAATGTTCATTTTCACAAGATTTTTATTTACAAATTTTCCCCATCTTTTCTCTCCCCCAACCCCAAGCCTGTTCCATGCTTCAGAAATTTTGTATCTGTCACTTGATCCCACACCCTCTGTGGGCCCAGAGCTCCAGAAGCAGTCTCTGCCACAGCTGCTGCTGCTGCCTCCTCTGCTGAGCCAGCCTCTGACTCCTACACCTGCCAGATTAGAATCCCTCCCCTCCCCAAATCCCAAAGACCTCCCCCACTGACCTTTCTGGTGTCTCTTGCTTGAGAAGCTCAGAAACTGCCACATCTGCCAACGATTCAGTCCCCTGAGGACTACTTCTCTCTGCCTGTGATGGCACAGCACATGCCAGACTAGGCTCCACTCCCTTCCAGTGCAAATGACACTTCCTGTCGATTTTCTAGGTTGTCTTGGAGTAGTAATTTGTTTCATTCTGTCATTTTGTGGATTATTTAGTTCTAGAATTTTTTAGAGTCATTTTTACAGGTATTTGGAGGGCAATGGGGGAGCCTTCAGGGAAGTCCTTGCTTTTACTTTGTCACCTTGACTCCACTCCCCAAAATGCTTTTCACATTCTACAAAACTCTAAATGTATCACATGTTTTTTAAAGGAAAACAAATGTAACCCATTATATTTAACCTAAATAAAGAGGTTGAAGACATAAAATAAATAATAATAATAATAATAATTTGTTTACTAAATTACTGTCTTGAGTTTGGAGTGCCACATTTTAGAAAGGACATTGATAGAGTGGTTAATATTCAGAGAAGAACTAGAATGGTGAAGGGTCACAAATGCATGATTTATAAATTTCAGATGAAGAATTTTGTGTTTTTTAACCTAGAATAGATATGGAAACATGTAATTTTAGTGGCATTCTATTTTTTTCAATAACTGACAATTGGAAGAGCAGTTCGTCTTGTTCTATTTTACACCAAAGGAAAAAAATTCTTAATATAAAAATAATTCCAAAGATTCAATTTATTTGAAAGCAGAAATGATTGACTCATATTCTCTTACACTGGAGGCCTCAAGGGAAGATTTTATACACACACTTGCCTGTGTATCTATTAGTGTGTGTGTGTGTTTGTGTGTGTATGTGTTTTAGGGGATTGGTTGTAATGGTTATTCTTTTCCATGTATTCTAGGCTGTTGAGGTCACCTACAGTTACGGAATCCTATAAGTATAATTACATCCCAGGAATATAACCAAGAAAACAATAAACCACTATATTTGATTTTAGTCAAAAGATTAGAAACCTAACCATTTCTTTTGGATCATTACTGTCTTCCTTTTCAACACATGAAACTTGAAGATGCTTATCATTCCATGGAGCACAAATGACTGTTTTATATAGATAGGGACCAACTTTCCCTTCTATACAGAATGAAGGTTACAACTATCAAATCACTCAAAATTTTTGGTGTTCCTCTTCTTACTTTTCTGTCTCATATCCTTCTATTCCTCATATACCAATATATTGTAAATATCCCTTTGCCACTCTCTAGCACTTCCCTTTTTGGTTTTCTCTTTCGGGAACTGTTATCATACTTCCCAGCAACACTACATTTTTCCTGGTCATTTGAAGAGTGAAAGAGCATTACATTCTTCTCCCAGGTAGGCTTCCAAATCTCTAAGACTTCATCACCACAAATCCTTTTCTTTATTATCCTAGAAATCATCTCAGTGTTTGCATCTTGGGGTCCTGTAACTATGGCACATTCCACTCTCATGCCTGTCCATTTTTCCGTGCTTGAGTTTGTTTTATTTTCCAAATGCCTCTATTTTTAGGGAAGTTCCATGTGAGACAAATTTTATTTTCCTTCTTGCCATATTTCTAATTCTCCTGAAATTTGTCGTCATAATCTCCAATAAATAACTGCATCTCCACCCCACCATTCTTTATCCTCCTAATCCTTGATTTCCAGCTCCATTTTAAATGTGATCCTCACTCATTAGAAGTTAATTTTCTTAAGAACAAGGATTTTCTTTTTACCTGTAATTGAATTCTCAAGGATTTGCACAGTGCCTGTGCAAGTAAGCATTTTATATATTATCACTTCTTTATTGTTTTACATTAATACATATTTATGGAATAAAACATTTTTATAAAATGATACAATTATAAATCAATTATGCATGAAACTGCAAATTTACTAAATACAATTTGTGGTTCCTTTCAAATATACAACAAAAATATCATGTAAATTTCCTTTTTTCTACCACCTTCCACCGTGCCAAAGAGATGGCTTCCATTAGATACAAATAGACCTACACATGTCCACGCACATACACTCACACACATGTACACATACACACAAACACACCACATATCTATATATATATATATATATATATATATATATACATTTATGCATATTTTTATATGTAGGCATATACATTTATGTGTAAAATTATTATATACATCTTATCACTGTTTTCTCTGGATGAAGACAGTACTTTATAAGTCTTTCATATCTAATTTTGATATTTACAATAGTAAAAATAACTTGTCCACTTGAACTTGTTTTTAAAACAATATTGTTGTTTCTATATATTACGTTCTTTTGATTGTTTGTTTTGCTCTTTATTATTAAATGCAAGCGTTTCCATTTTTTAATATCATAGAGTTTACTATTTCTTATAGGATGATAGTATTATATCAAAATCATATACCAAAATTGTCCAGTCATTCCCCAATTGATGGATATCTCTGCAATTTTTAGTTCTTTGCCGCCACAAAGAGTGCTACGTTTGACATTTTAGAAGATATAGGTTATTTTCCTTTTTCACTAATCGTCTTTGGAAATAGACTAAGGAGTGGTGTTGATGGGTCAATGTGTATAGGTAGGTCAATAACTTTTTGAGCATAATTCCAGATTACTCTCCCAAAGGGTGGAATGAGTTAACAATTTCTTCAACCACGAATTAGTCTCACAGCTTTTCTATATCCCCTCCAGTATTTGAAGATTTCCTCTTGTAACAGACATTTTAATGGAAAGATCTTTCTCATTCATTAGTCACCCATGTGACCTGATTTAATCACGTAGAAGCCTAAGTCAAATGTGGTCGGAGGAACCTGCTGAAGAGGCAAAACAGAAAAGGTGGAGTAGAACCAGGAGGAAGTGAATGAGCATGCTCAGGGGGAGAAAAGACAACTCAAGTCAGTAGGCAGGCAGACAGGCATGGCTAGGCTCAGGCTTATGAGAAGACCCTGGAAGACTGGGGGGAGTCTTGGCAATGGCTTTTCCCTCTGCTATGACCATGTTTATTAGCTTCTTGGTCACCATAACGGATTTCGCTTTCTGGATCTGGGACTTGACTTTATAGTGTCTAAATGTTTTTCTTCTGCCTTCTATATGGAAAGTCTTTTATATTTTACAATTGAGAACCATGTAAGCATTTTCATAGTCACCACTTTTGCTACCTTGGCAATGAAGCCCTTCAATCATTTTAGACAGACTGTTGCATGTAAAATGATATCTCAAGGTTGTTTTGATCTGAATTTCTCTAGTCAACAATGATTCAGAGCAGTTTTTTTTTTTATAATGACAAAAAATTGTTTTGAGTTCTTCATTAGAAAACTACTTGGTTTGAATGTTTACCAATTGGAAAATTACCTGTGTTCTTATAGATTTGATAAAGTTCTTTCTATATTTTTATGAGACATGTATTGGATGAAATACTTATACATTTTCCCCCAACTTCATTGCTTTCCTTCCAAATTTGTCTATATTTGTTTTACTTTGTAAAGCACTTTTAATGTAAAGGCAAGGACTTAGCTAAGTTATGTCATAACCCCTTCCAAGTAGTTTTTCAAATGACTTCAAACAGATTCTAGAGCAGCAGAACTCACAAAAAGATGAAGTGAAAAAATGTCCAGCCCAACACAACTTGAAACGTCATCATGAAAGGTCTATTGCCAGGGTGAGGGAGGAACACAATGCAGTGGAGAATGCTCCAGTGCAGACTGGGTCCAAGAAAACCTAGTCACCAGGCGACAGAATCATTGGCACCAAGGATAATTAACTGACCTTGCAGTATACAAACACCTAAGACAATTTAGAAGACCAGAAAGAAAGGTCTGTCACACCTGTGTGATAGTAGAGCACAGTCCAGTTTTCAAGCAGTGTTAGCATAGCCCTGCTCACAGCAAGCCAAGAGTAGGCCTTGACTGTTACTGAATCATCAGCAGCAACAGCAGTGGTAGAAGCTGCTTCCATATCTTTCAGCCTGTAGATGGTGAAGTGGTTGAATAACTGCACAGAAAGAGCTTACAGGTTTTTTTTTTTTATATTACTGAGGTAGGACTCTGCTTCTGTGGCTATAACTGTATCTTAGTTACAGTCCTGCCTGCAATCTCAGGGCCAGAAGGAGCATGAGCATTGCAGAGCTTGTAACAGCAGTGGAGAGAGGACCCTCTACACAATTCCAGGAGGGAAAAAAGTGCTTAAGGTTACTCAAAGACCATAGAACAGGCCAGGAGAGAAGCAAACACATCTCTTTAGATCATACCACTTTGGAAGCACTAAAAACTTACAGGTCCATAGAAGTATCTTTGAAAACAGCAGGATGAAGTGGAGCCAAGATGGCAGAGTGAGAGCAGCTACTCACGTATGCTCTAAGACAAACTCCTTCAGATACCTCTAAAAAGGGAATCTGACTAAATTTTGAACATGCAACATCCAATAGGAGACAGACTGTGGCAGATTCATTGCACAGGACAGACTGGAATGTTGATGGAAAGGAACTGTTCCACTGGGCTGGAGAAACATACAGTGCACAGCAAAGCACATCCACCCACAGAAGGGTCAATCAGGAAGGCTCTGGGGCAGTCTGAGGCAGCAACAGTCCAGAGAAATCTTGAGCAAAACACCCCAGGATGGGGGTCCAGCACAACTGAGCGAGGGAGAGCCACAGAGCCCCAGGTATCTGCAGCTGCTCCTCCTGAGACTATTAGCTTGCTGATTGATTTTCTGTAAGTTACCTACTTGAACTTCTGGGAAGAAAATGGTGGAGTGGCCAGTAACTGCTCTCTCCACCTCCCCTTGTTGACCTTGAAAGAATCATGAAATATTTCCCTAGAAAAATCCTAGATCACTGGAATCAACAGAAGGGGCAAACATCCTCATAGCACGTGAGGCTAAGAAAATCGCTAAGGAGTATTCCTCTTACTGTGGTGGAGGACCAGGGATTTCTTGACAGTCCCACCTCAGAGAACCAGGAAGAAATCCAGAGTACCATGGGGGTGGAGCCTCACAGCCACCAACACAAGGACCCCAGGGATGCCACAACATTCCAGGGGAAATGGGAAGAAAATAGGGCAGCACAGATCATCAACACCTGAGCTTGCCTTTGCTTTAGCTCACCTAAGGAGATTTCCCATGACTAGACCACACCTCCCCCACACTTAAGAAGCTAGCTCCAGGGCTAATCCAGGGAAACACAAAAAGACAGAATTCACTTGGCCTGTACTTTCTCTCACCAGCCAGCTCAGCACCAGGTTTTTTAGCCTCTAGCTGAAAGAACCAGAGGCAACAATACACAAACTGTCATCATCATAAGTAAGGAGCAAAGTAGAAAAGACCATCGAATCTTTCTATGGGGACAAAGATCAAAACACGAATACCAAAACCGTCAATATTGAGTCTGCACTTCCATCTTAATATTCAGAATGGACTATAAACTGGTCACATGTACAAACAGCATTCTTGGAAGAGTTGAAAAAGGAAATAGAAGAAAAGCAGGCCAATGACTTTAAAAGTACGAAAAGAAAGAATTCACTGAAGAGAACAGCTCTTTAAAAAGGAGAATTGGACAAATGGAAAAGGAAGCACAAATCTGACTGGGAAATTTGGACAAATGGAAAAGGAAGAACAAAAACTAACTGGAGAAAATAATTCCTTAAAAGGAATAAATGGACAGATGGAAAAGGAGATGCAAAAGTTAACTGAGGAAAACAACCTGATAAAAATTAGAATTAGACAAGAAGAAGCACATGACTCTAAGAAACATCAAGAAGCAGTCAAAATCTAAAGAATGAAAATATAGAAGGAAATGTAAACTATCTAATTGGAAAAGCAACTGACCTGGAAAATTGATCCGGGAGAGACAAATTAAGAATTTTTCCCCTACCAGAACGCCATGATGAAAAAAGAGCCTGGACAGCATTTTCCAAGAAATTATCAAGGAAAACTGCCCAGAAATACTAGATGAAGAGGGTAAAACAGTCATTGAAAGAGTACACCGTTCACTTCCCGAAAGGGATCCCAAACTACAAACACAAAGAAATATCGTTTCCAAATTCAGAACTATAAAGTGAAGGAGAAAATACTACAGGGAACAAGAAAGAAACCATTCAGATATCGAAGAGCTGCAGTCAGCACCACACAGGACCTGGCAGTTTCTGCATTAAAATATCAAAGGAAATGGAATATGATATTCCATAAGGCAAAGTAGCTGGGACGACCACCAAGGATCAATTACCGAGAAAAGTTCAGCATAACATTTCATGCAAGGAAATGGACATTCAAGGAAATAAGGAATGTCCAGACCTTCCGGATAAAAAGGCCAGAACTCAATAGAAAATTCGATTTTCAAACACAGATCTCAAGAGAGTCATAAAAAGGCAAACAGGGGAAAAGAAAAACATGTTACTTATTATGGGCAAACTGTTTAATTCCCTATAAGGGAAGATGATATTCATTAATCTTGAGAATTGTATACTTATTATGAAACACAAAAGAGACATACACAGGTAGAGGGAGAGATTATAAAGTAAATGATATGATGATAAAAATATGACTTAAGGATGCAAAGGTACTGTAACAGGGAATGTGAAAATGAGGAAGCAGAAAATGGTGAACTGCATCACTGGAAGAAGTACAGAATTATATTTCAGTAGAGGAAACGATGGGGGGAAGAGAAGCAACAAACTTAATTAAGTATATAAATCTAAATAGATCTATAAGCAGTGGAAGGAGAAAGGGGAAAGAAAGGGGAGGGCAAAAGGGCGGGAATAAGTAGTAAGGGTAAAGACGAGTAAAAGGCAGAGGGGCTGAAATAATGAAGGGAAGACTGTTGGAGGTGGTGATCAAAATTACAACTCTATTTTTCAGGGGAAAGAAGAAGGGAGAACTAAAAGCACAGAAGGTGCTAAAGAGCATGGAGGGAAAGACACAGGTAGTAATCATAACCGTGAATGTGAATGGGATGAAATATCCCATAAAATAGAGATAGATAGCAGAATATATTAAAAACCATAATCCAACTGCATGCTATTTTTTTACAAGTAACACATTGAAAGCGGAGGCATGCAAACAAGGTAAAGGTAAAAGGCTCGAACAGAATATATTGTGCTTCATCTGATGTAAAAAAAAAGCAGGGGTAGCAATTCTAATCTCAGAAAAAGCAAAAGCAGAAATAGATTTGATCAAAACAGATAAGGACGGAAACTATATCCTGTTAAAAGGCATAACAGACAATCAAGCAACATCATTACTCAACATATATGCTCCAAGAAGTATCACATCCAAATTCCCAGAGCAGAAGTTAAGGGAGTTACAGGAAGAAATAGACAGCAAAACTATACCACTAGTGGACCTCAACCTCACCCTCTCTGAACTTGGTAAACCTTACGTTGAAATAAACAAGAAAGAAGTTAGGGAGGTGAATGAAACTCTGGGTAAGTTAGCTATGATACATCTCTGGAGAAAACTGAAAGGGATGGAAAGGAATACACATTTTTCTCAGCGGTACATGGCACATATTCAAAAATTGAACGTATACTAGGGCATAAAAACCTGCAATCCAGTGCAGACAGGTAGAGATAGTCAATGCATCCTTCTCAGATCATAATGCAATAAAAATTATATTAAATAAAATACCATGGAAAGATAGACTAAAAAACAATTGGAAACTAAATAACCCATTGCTAAAGAAGAAGTGGATTAAACAACAAATCATAGAAACGATCAACAAGTTCATTCAAGAGAATGACAATATTGATACAATCTACCAAATCATATGGGATACTGCAAAAGCATTTCTTAGGCAAAGTTTTATATCTTTTAATGACTACATGAATAAAATAGAGAAATAAGAGTTCAATGAATAGGGCCTGCGACAGAAAAAAACTGAAAAAAAAACCAAAAGTTGCGGGAAAATTGGATAACAGTATGGAAGAAACAAGGCATAGACCAATGTCTGTCACCTTACACAAGAGTAAAGTCCAAATGGCTACATGATCTACGTATAAAGATTTATACTAACAACCAAGGAGTGAAGCAAGAAAAAAATGAATGTATAAGATTTATGGAGAAGGGAAGAATTTTTCACTAAACAAGAGATAGAAAACATTATCAAGTGTAAAATGGATAATTAAGTTGTAAAGTTTTTGCACAACCATATTCAATGCAACCAAGATTAGGAGGGAAGCAGAAAACTGGGAAAGGATTTTTTCAGCTGGTGTCAGTGATAAAGGCCTTATATAATATAAAATCGAGCAATGATTCAAATGTACAAGAATACAAGTTATAACCCAATTGATAAATGGTCAAAGGATATGAAAAACCTGTTTTCAGAGGAAGAAATTAAAGCTATCCATTATAAAAATCACTATTGCTTAGAGAGATGCAAATCAAAACAACTCTGAGATATCACGTCACACCTATCAGATTGCCTAACATGACAGAACAGGATGATGATAAATATTGGAGAAGATGTGGGGGATTTGGAATACAAATTCATTGTTGGTGGGGCTATGAGCTGATCCAACCATTTTGGAGAACAATTTGGAACTACGCCCTAAGCGCTGGAAAAATATGCATACACTTTGACCCAGCAATACCACTTCTAAGAATGTATCTCCAAGAGATAAGAAAAATAGGAAATGCTCTCACATGTACAAAAATATTTATGGTAGAGCAATCTTTTATGGTGGCTAAAATCAGGAAATCAAGGGATGACCACCAATTGGGAAATGGCTGAATAAATTGTGGTATATAAATGTAATGGAATACTATTGTGCTATAAGAAAGGATGAACAGGAAGACTTCAGAGAGGCTGGGAAAGACTGCTATGATCTGATGTTGAGCCAAAGGAGCAGAACCAAGAGAACACTGTACGCAGAAAGAACCACAGTGTGTGAGAATTTTTTTCTGGTAGACTTAGAACTTCATGGCAATGAAAGGACTTAAAAAATTCTCAATGATCTTATAAGGCAAAATATCTTTCATATTTAGAAAAAACTATGGAATTCAATCCCAGAATGTAAAAGACTATTTTCTTTGGTATTATATTGTTTGATTTATGATCTATCCCATTTGTTGTAATTCTTCTCTGCAACATGACTGTGGTGAAAATGTATTTAATAAGAATAAATGTGTGGAATCTATATGGAATTGCATGCCATCTCCGGGAGGGAGAGGGAGAATAGGAGGAAAGGAGGGGTAGGGAGGGAAGGAAAATCTGAATCATATGGTAGTGATTGTAGAACACTGAAAATAAACAAAATAATTAGAAAATTATAACAATAAATGAAGGACTTAGACCTGAAAAATAATAATAAGAAAACTGCTGCACAAACGCCTAAAGCTTGGAAAAGTATGCTCCCAACTCTGAAAGAAGAGGTCTACTTTAACAAAGAGTAAAATGTCAAGTAATAGCCTTGGAAAGTGAGCAAGCAATGGAATAAAACTCTGACTATACAAAGATATTGTGGCGACAAGCAAGATCAAAACACACAGTTGGAAGACAACAAATTGAAACCTCTTACACCCAAAGCCTTCAAGAAAAGTATGAATTGGTTTCAGGTTATAGAAGAGTTCAGTAATGGACCCGAGCTCCTTCCCACTCTGGGAACCCCTGGCTGCCACTGCCTCTGCTGCTTCCTCCCAAGGGGGTCCGAGTTATGGAGACACCCTGCTCCCCTCTCAGCCAGCCCAGAATTCTCCCTCACTGACCTGCAGCGCCTGTGGGTGGAGGGACCTTCGAGGCTGCTGGAGGTTCTGTCCCTGAAGCCTGCTCGGATCTACTCCTCTTGGTGCCGCGTGGCCAAGGCAGGGCTGGACTCCGCTCTGGGTCTGGTGCGCGATGGACCTTTGATGTCAGTTTTTCAGGGCTCTCCGGAACAGAAATCTCCTCTACTGTGTTGCTGTGCAGCTTCCACTTCTCCAGAACCTACTGGGAGTTCCTTTTTACAGGTAACTTATGGGCTGTGGGCTTGGAGCCAGCATATGTGAATCTTTCTACTCCACCGTATTGGCTCCTCCCCTATTTTCCCAATTTCAAATATTCACTGTAAGCTATTCACAGTTACCATTTGATCTCAATGGCTGTAGTAGCACATTTGCAATGCACACTTTTTACTGGAAAGAGACGCCCAAGAGGACTTGTTAACAAATATTCTGACTTTGCTCATTAATTTGAGAACTTTGAACAGGAAGGTATTTAGGGATTACCAGTGTAAGTCATTAACAATAAATTTATTGCCAAGAATAACCTTGGTTTCTTTTCTATTTCTGATTTGAGTATTAAATCTCAAAGAACATTACCTTTGTTTCCCCCCCTTAAAAATATGGAAATCTCACTGGCGTTCTCATGTACAATTACATTATTTCCCACTGGTATCTGTGTAGAGAAAATAATGCGTCATTACTATCACCTTTTATAAGGATTCAAGTTTTTCAAACGTTTCTCATGAAAGTACAAGAAGTCAAAGCATATGTATGCGTGAATCCCAAATGGCTGGACCAAGGCATGCATCCTGAGAGTTCTCTACTTTTTTTCCCAAAAATATTTGTACCTATTAATTTCTAGTTATGCTACTTGAAGACATATTATAAAAAAGGATTGCATTTTAAAGGACAAATAAGCAGAAAAGGTTTTGTTCATTGCAATAAGAAATTTTCCATGAAATGAAAGCATTTTAAAAACTTTGAATTATTAAATAATTTTAACGTGTCCAAAAATAGGAAATGTAAGAATATAAAATTTTCCAACATCTTTAGGATATAATTTAGACAAAAAGTTAGCAAAGTTACATTTGCCTCCTTTGAGTCCTTTCCCACTATGAGCATATTTTCCATTTGTCTTCATTCTATTAGCACAAGAAAAATCACAAACGTCATTTCCTGTGCTATTGAATTAATTATTGTTGGACTATTACTGTCATTAAATACCCATTGCTGAGAGAAATGCATGCCATGTTATAGAATAGTCACATGCAGAAATATAATTTAGAAATGAAAAAGGTCATCGAATTTATATGACTAATTAAAACATATAAAATAAAAGTATTAAGCTATTGTCCTCAAAAATCCAGGGAAGAGTATAGAGAGCAGGGGAAGAATGAATTGAATTGGGTAAATAATGTTGGATTATGGAATTGTATCCAATATTGTATCCCCCAATCACTGAATCCTGTAGACTGTGCCCACCTACTTCCATATGCTTAAAAATAAACTTTACCTCCCAAGTGGCATCAGAGTATCTGGGCTATGCCAATAATAGGAAGAAACTGAAATTCAGGATAAGGTGAAATGAAAAGTAGACGTGTGATTAATCAACGGAACATAATCTAGAGTCAAATTTATGGCTCATTTCTCTGTGCCTGGTGTGCCATATTTGGTTGGCTTCTGTCCTCTATATAAATCAGACGTTCACTAACAAGTGGGACTAGAAAGTCAAAAATTCAAAAAAAAAAGTAATGGGAATATTTTGCACACCATCATCAAAGTGAAAAGATACAGAGCGTCGATTTTTTTGAGTCAGAAGTCTCATATTACACATGACTTAGCAAAAGAATAATACAAAAGAAGAAAATTTTTTTTATCATATACTTTAAGAAAGTATGTAAAGCACATAGAATTTTCCTTTTCTAAAATTCTTTTTTCCTGTCACATATAACCAGAGTGTATGTCTTATTAACCCCCATAATAAAGAGAAAGAAAGAAGGCTAAAGGGAGACAAAGAGGGAATTTGCTATTTTGTATTTAAAATAAATCTATTTAGAATAACTCTACACAATATAAAATCCATTTGAGTATACTTGTCAAAAGAAACCAAGGAACTATATAAGCAATTTTTTTAAATATAAACTCACAACATTTATACAAATAAATGAAATTTAAATATTTGGAAAAATATTCAATATTCATGGGGTAGTCAGGAAAATATACCAAAAATGACAATTTTACTATAAATTATATATATATATATATATATATATATATATATATAATATATATATATATATATATATATATATATATATATATATATGACATACTAATTAAATTAGTTTTGTTTTACTAAATGTTAAAAAAAATCTATTTCTGGAAAAAACCAAAAAGTTTACAATATCAAAGGAAATAATGAAAAGGCTATATAGAGGGGGAGGACCCAAGATGGCGGAGTAGAAAGATTTACATATGCTAGCTCAGAGCCCACAACCCATGAATTTCCTGTAAAAATAACTCCCCACAAATTCTGGGGCAGTGGAAGCCACACGGCAACGCAGTGGAGGAGATTTCCGTTCAGGAGAGCCCTGAAAAACTGGCACCAAAAGTCTGTCGTGCACCAGACAGTGGAGCCAAGCCCTGCCCTGGCTGTGCAGCCCCAAGAGGAGCAGATCCAAGCTGGCTTCAGGAATGGAATCACTGGCGGGCACAAAGGCCTGTCTACCCACAGGCGCTACAGGTCATTGAGAGAGACTTCTGGGCTAGCAGAGAGGGGGAGGTCGGGGGTGTCTAAGGCTCAGGTCCCTCGGGAGGCAGCGGGCAGAGGCAGTGGCAGACCGGGATTCACGAAGCAGGAAGGACCTTAGATCCATTACTGAAGAGCTCTGCATAAATCCCCTCAGGGAACAGAGCCTGGGAGGTGGCCTTGCCCCCACCTGAGAACCGGAATTAATCTTACCATGAATAGCAGCCCCTCCCGCCACTGAAAGCCCGGAGGCTGGGGAGCAGCATTTGAATCTCAGACCCCAAGCACTAGCTGGGAGGATCTTGGCAGCTGGAGAGGAATCTCAGAGGTCAAGTAACTGGCTGGAAAAATGCCCAGAAAAAGGAAGAAAAATAAGACCATAGTAGGCTACTTTCTTGGTAAAACAATGTTTCCTCCTTTCATTTCTGATGAGGAAGAACAATGCTTACCATCAGGGAAAGACATAGAATTCAAGGCCTCTGTATCCCCAACATCCGAAAGAGATATCCAATGGGCCCAGGCCATGGAATAGCTCAAAAAGGATTTTGAAAATCAAGTTATACAAGTGGAGGAAAAACTGGGAAGTGAAATAAGAGAGATGCAAGAAAAGCATGAAAAACAAGTCATTACTTTTCTAAAGGAGACCCAAAAAATGCTGAAGAAAAGAGGACCTTGAAAAATAGGCTGACTCAATTGGCAAAAGAGGTTCAAAACGTCAATGAAGAGAAGACTGCTTTCAAAAGCAGAATTAGCCAAATGGAAAAAGAGGTTCAAAAGCTCACTGAAGAAAATAGTCCTCTTAAAATTGGAATGGAATAGATGGAGGCTAATGACTTTATGAGAAAGCAAAAAAAAATCAGAAAACAAAACCCAAAGAACGAAAAATTGGAAGATAATGTGAAATATCTCATTGGAAAAACAACTGACCTGGAAAATAGATCCAGGAGACACAACTTAAAAATTATGGGGCTGAATGAAAGCCATGATCAAGAAAAGAGCCTAGACATCATCTTTCATGAAATTATCAAGTAAAACGGCCCAGATATTCTAGAACCAGAGAGCAAAATAAGTATTGAAGAAATCCATCGATCACCCCATGAAAGAGATACAAAAAGAGAAACTCCTAGGAACACTGTGACCAAATTCCAGAATTCCGTGGTGAAAGGGAAAATACTGCAACAGCTAGAAAGAAATAATTCCAGTATTGTGGAAATAAAATCAGAATAACACAAGATCTAGCACATTCTACATTAAGGGATCGAAGGATATGGAATAAGATATTGCAGAAATCAAAGGACCCAGGACTAAAACCAAGGATAACCTACCCAGGAAAACTGAGTATAATATATCAGGTGAAAATATGGTCTTTCAAAGAAATAGAGGACTTTCAAGCGTTCTTCATGAAAAGACCAGAGCTGAAAAGAAAATTTGACTTTCAAATACAAGAATGAGAAGAAGCCTGAAAGTAAACAGCATAAAGAAGTCATAAGGGACTTACCAAAATTCAACTGTTTACACTCCTACATGGAAAGACAATATTTGTAACTCTTAAACCTTTTCAGTATTTGGTTAGTTGGTGGAAGTACACACACACACACACACACACACACACACACACATACACGTGCGCACACACACACATGTACACATGTGCGCACACACATACACATACACATGCACGCACACACAAAGACAAAGAGCCCAGTGTGAATTGAATAAGATGGGATCATATCTTTAAAATATTAAGGTTAACGGTGAGAGAGAAATGTATTGGGAGGAGAGAGGGTGAAATGGAATGGGGTAAATTATGTCTCATACAAGACAGAAAACAGGAGACTTTTTAGTGGACGTACAAAGAGGGGAGATGAGAGAAAAACAAGAAGTTTACTCTCATCACATTGGACTAAAGGAATCAATAAAATGCAGACTCATTTTGATATGAAAACCTATCTTACAATACAGGACAATGGGGAAGAAGGAGATAATCAGGGTGGGGGCATGATGGAAGGGAGGGCAATTGGAGGAGGGAGGAATTAGAATTCAACACTCGGGGAGGGACAGAATCAAAAGGGAGAATAGAAACAAGGTGGGGTGGGATAGAATGGAGGGAAATATAGTTAGTCTTACACAACACGACTTTTATCGAAGTCATTTGCAAAACTACACAGATATGGCCCATATTGAATTGTCTGCCTTTCCAAAGGGAATGAATGGGGAGGGAGGGTTGCAGAGAAGCTGGAACTTAAAGTTCTAGAATCAAGTGTTGAGTATTGTTCTTGCTACTAGGAAATAAGTAATACATGTAATAGGGAATAGAAAGTCATCTGGGGCGGAGTCAAGATGGCGGAGTAGAAAGACCCACGTATGCGAGCTCCGAACCCACAGCCCATATATTTAATGTAAGAAGAGTTCCCCAGAAGTCCTGGATCACTGCAGGGGGTGCAGAAACATAGTGGAAGAGATTTTCGTTCCAGACATCCCTGGAGAGCCGTCCCCAGGGTCCATCGCGCCCCGGAAAGCGGAACCCACCCCAGCGCTGCCCTGGCCGCGGATCCAGCGAAGCTGATCCGAGCAGGCATC
The DNA here is from genome assembly GCA_023548195.1 of Bettongia penicillata ogilbyi. Taxonomy (NCBI): domain Eukaryota; kingdom Metazoa; phylum Chordata; class Mammalia; order Diprotodontia; family Potoroidae; genus Bettongia; species Bettongia penicillata. Next base: position 97,353 of record JAJHZJ010000316.1, on the reverse strand, counting down.
AGGAACGGAAGCTCTGGCGGCCTGGAAGGTCCCTCCGCCCACAGAAGCTACAGGACAGTGAGAGAGACGGCTGGCCTGGCCGAGAGAGACGGCTGGCCCGGCTGAGAGGGGAGCAGGGTGTCCCCGTGGCTCGGCTTCCCTCGGGAGGATGCGGTGGAGGCAGGGGCAGGAGCGGGAAGCAGCAGAAGATGAGGCGGGGGTGGCGGCGGAGGCAGCGGTGGTGTGACCCGGGACTCCCACAGCAGCAGGCGGGATCTTCATTACTGAAAATCTCTGCATAAACCACCTGAAGGAACTGAGCCTGGGAGACGGCCCTTCCCCACCCGCTCCATTTCAGAAGGTCTCTTCATAAAGCCCCTGAGGGAACTGAGCCAGGGAGGTGGTCCTGCCCCCACCCCAGCACCAGAACTAAAGCTCTCATTGAATAGCAGCTGCTTGCCACGGAAAGCCCATTTAAATCTCAGGCCCCAAGCACTAGCTGGGCGGATCTAGGCGGGGGTGGACAGGAATCTCAGAAGTCAAATAACTGGCTGGGAAAATGCCTAGAAAAGGGAAGAAAAATAAAACTATGGAGAGTTCTTTTGAACAGATGCAAATGATCCTAACTTTCGGATCTGAGGACAACGAGGACATATTCTTGCCATCAGGGAAAGACGTGGAAGGCGGGGTCTCGGTACCCCAGACATCTCAGGGGGATGTCAGGTGGGCTCAGGCCTTGGAAGAGCTCAAAAAGGATTTTGAAAAGCAAGTTAGACAGGTGGAGGAAAAACTGGGAAGAGAAATGAGAGAGATGCAAGAAAAGTATGAAAAACGGGTCAATACTTGGTAAATGAGACCCAAAAAAATGCTGAAGAAAATATCATCTTGAAAAATAGGCTCACACAATTGGCAAAAGAGGTTCAAAAAGCCAATGAGGAGAAGAATGCTTTCAAAAGCAGAATTAGCCAAATGGAAAAAGAGGTTCAAAAACTCACTGAAGAAAATAGTTCTCTCAAAATTAGAATGGAAGAAATGGAGTCTAATGACTTTACGAGAAACCAAGAAATCACCAAACAAAACCAAAAGAATGAAAAAATGGAAGAGAATGTGAAATATCTCATGGGAAATACAACTGACCTGGAAAATAGATCCAGGAGAGACATTTTAAAAATTATGGAACTACCTGAAAGTCATGATCAAAAAAAGAGCCTAGATATCATCTTCCATGAAATTATCAAGGAAAACTGCCCTGACATGCTACAACCAGAGGGCAAAATAAGCACTGAAAGAATCCATCGATCACCCCCTGAAAGAGATCCCAAAAGAGAAACTCCTAGGAACATTGTGGCCAAATTTCAGAACTCGTAGGTCAAGGAGAAATCTTACAAGCAGCTAGAAAGAAGCAATTCCAGCACTGTGGAAATAAAATCAGGATAACTTAGCAGCTTCTACATTAAGGGATCGAAGGGCGTGGAATAGGATATTCCAGAAGTCAAAGGAACTAGGACTCAAACCAAGAATCACCTACCCAGCAAAACTGAGTATAAGACTTCAGGGGAAAATATGGTCTTTCAAGGAAACAGAGGACTTTCAAACATTCTTGATGAAAGACCAGAGCTGAAAAGAAAATTTGACTTTCAAACACAAGAATGAGAAGAAGCATGAAAAAGTAAACAGGAAATACAAGTCATAAGGGACTTACCAAAGGTGAACTGTTTACATTCCTACATGGAAAGACAATATTTGTAACTCTCAAAGCTTTTCAGTATCTGGGTAGTTGGTGGGACCACACACACATGTACACGCATGCACGCACACACACACACACACACATGCACACACATACAGAGACAGAGAGCACAGAATGAATTGAATAGGATGGGACCATATCTTAAAAGAAATTAAGGTAAATGGTGAGAGAGAAATGTAGTGGGGGGAAAGAGGGTGAAATGGAATGGGGTAATATGTCATTTAAGAGGCAAGTAGGAGACTTTTTAGTGGAAGGAAAAAGAGGAGGGCTGAGGAAAAAAAACCCAAGAAATTTACCCTCATTACATTTGCCTAAAGGAAGGAATAAATTGCACACTCATTTTGGTATGAAAACCTATCTTACAGTATAGGAAAGTGTGGGAGAAGGAAATAAGCGGGGTGGGGATGATGGAAGGGAGGGCAAAGGGAGGAGGGAGCAAATTGAAGTCAACACTCAGGGAGGGACAGGATCAAAAGAGAGAATAGAAACAATGAGGGGCAGGATAGGATGGAGGGTAACTCAGTTAGTCTTACACAACACGACTATCAGGGAACTCATTTTCAAAACTACACAGAAATGGCCTATATTTAATTGCCTGCCTTCCCAAAGGGAACGGGTGGGGAGGGAGGGATCGGGAGAATTTGGAACTCAAAGTTTTAGGAACAACTGTTAATATTGTTGTTGCTACTAGGAAAGAAGACATACAGTTAATGAGGAATAGAATGTCATCTGGCCCTACAGGAGAAAAGAGAAATTGGGGACAAGAGAGGGGAGGGATGATAGAAGAGAGGGAAGTTTGGTGATAGGGGAAATTAGAATGCTCGGTGTATTTGCGTGGGGGGAGAAAAACAAATCGGAAGAAAATTTGGAACCCATAATTTTGTGAAAATGAATATAAAAAGTTAAATAAATAAATATATATTTAAAAAACGAAAAGAAAAAGAAAGAAAGAAATGCCAAAGAGAAAATTCCTGGGAACATTACAACAAAACTTCAGAGAAAGTAAGTCAAAGGAAACATACTGGAAATGTCCAGAGAAAAAGAATTGAAGTACCAAGACTCCACAGTCATAAGCAGCCATGATTTAGCAGCTACCATTTCAAAAGAATGTTGAGCCTAACATATGATATTCTAGAAGGGTAACGACATAAACTTAGGATCAAAAATAAGTTAACCAGCAAAACTTAGTAAAATCCTAAAAGGCAAAATAATGAAAGAGAGGTTTTCCAAACATTCATGATGATAAGACCAGAGCTTAATAGAAATTTTGAAGTGTAAACATAGGATTCAAGAGCAATATAGAAAGACAAATGGGAGTGAATAATTATAAGGGATCAAACAAGGATAACTTTTTGACATCCTAAATTGGGGAGATGATACATATGCCTCCTTCTGAACCTTAGCTTCAGGAGTCACAGAGGGAATCTAATTAAATAGAGGATTTGGGAGTGATTCTATTATGCCCTGACGGTATTAAAAGTAGAATGGAAAGGGATACAGAAGAATACACTAGTGGGAGAGAGAAAGGATACAGAAAATCATCTCATATCATCGAGGCACACAAATAGAAGCCTACATAAACAAGGAGGAAGGGGTGGAAGGGAGAAGTTGATATGATCCTCATTCTCGTTTAAACTGGTCAAAGGAAGGAAGAATATATAACTGAATTTGAGAGAAGTAATAGCTCCTGTGTAAAATGGCTTTTTCTGAAAATAATTGAACAAAAAGGACCAAACATTTTTCCATCTGTCACCCATTCACTTCACAGCTCTGCCACCTGGTTAAATAATCCAATTTTCCCTGGTCAGACTCCCTGAAATTGGGACTTTATTTCAAAAATCTTCTGTGCATCTTCAATAAGTCTTGAGAAATCAAAAAAGAAAAAAGAAATTGGGAAAGTAACATTATGAAGAATCTAGTCTTAATTGTGCTTAAGAAGACAAAACAGGGTTGAGCACCAAGGTCAATGCTTGGTCCTTTTCCTGATGATTTTTAATTGAAGCTTGTTAATAGAATAACAAATTTTATTCCAAGATTCCTTTGATTTCACTGGACTAGGGAGAGGGAAAGCATTTATTAAACACCTACTATGTGCTATGCACAGTGCTAAACACTTTACATGTTTCATTTGATCTTCATGAGTACTCTTTGAGTTAGCTGCTACTGTTATCCTCATTTTACAACTGAAGAAAGTGAGGTAGACCATGGTTAAGTTGGTGAATCCAGGCTCAATATACTATCCACTGCAAACTTAGCAGCCTCTAGAATATAATAAGAATAGAGTTAAATCTAGATGAAACGATTGACAGACGATATTAATCACTTTGTGTCAGTGCTTCAAAATATAGCATTCACAACACTTAACAGCACACCTTCTTCCGTGACAAAACTTTGGGATCAGTGTGTCAGAAAATGAATTCCCCCAATACATATGCATAAGCGTGGCTTGGTAAACTGTCCTTGACATTCAAAATAGCTTCCTGAGTTCCTTGGATACCTCTCAGAATTCCCTAATCACAGTGAATGCAGAATGCCAGATTCATGCATGCAATATTTTATGGAAACAAGAGAAGAGTACTGTGGCATAATGGAGTGCCATACTGAGAATCATCAAGACTTTAACACATTGATAACAACAGTAATTAGCTATGCGATGCAGGGCAAATTACATACTCTTCTCTATGCCTCAGTTACTTCATCTGTAAATTGGAAATGGCATTATCACCTACCTCCCCGAATAGTAATGACAATCAAATGGGATAGCATACACAAAATTAAAATATTTTATTAAAATGTTAATAATACGCATGTACACACACAGAGAGCCTAGGGAGAGTTGAATAAGAAGGGATGATACCCAAAAAAATAAAATAAAATTGAGAGGTGAGAGAGGAATATATTGGGAGGAGAAAGGGAGAAATGAAATGGGGCAAATTATCACTCATAAAGGAGGCAAGAAAAAGCTATTTCAGTGGAGAAGTAAAGGGAAGAGGTGAGAGGGGAAGAGGGAAGCTTATTCTCCTCACATTCGGCTTAAGGAGGAAATGGCATGCTCACTCAGTTTGGAGTGAAAGCATATCTTGCACTATCAGAGGGTAGGGGAGAATGGGACAAGTGAGGTGAGCGGGATGATAGAAGGGAGGGAAAGTGGGGGAAGGGAGTGATCAGAAAAAAACACTTTTTAGTAGGGTCATGGTCTAAAGAGAGGATAAAATAAATGGGGGCCCGTATAGGATGGAGGGAAATATAGTTAATCTTACACAACATGACTATTATGGAAATCTTTTGCAGATCTACATATATACATCCTATATTGAATTGCTTTTCTTCTCAGTGGGGATGAGTGGGGAAGGAGGAAGGGAGACAAGTGGGAATTCAAAGTATTAGGAATGAATGTTGAGAATCGTTTTTGCATACAACTGGGAATTGATAAATACAAGTAATGGGGTATAGAAATTTGTCTCGCCCTACAAGCAAAGAGAGAAGGGGACAGTAGAAGGGAGGGGTGTGATTGAAAGGAGGGCATACTGAGGGAAGGGATAATCAGAATGCAAGGCATTATGGGTTGGGGAGTGGGGAGAGACAGGGAGAAAATTTGGAACTCACAATTTTGTGGAAATGAATGTTGAAAACTATAAATAAATCAATAAACATTAAAAAGAAAAAAAGAAAGTAAGGAGTTCACCAAGGTAAGGTTATGAGGGGGAAGGCACAGGCATTTGAATAGTACTTACAATGTGCCAGATGCTGTGATTTTTATACATACACACAATAAAACACACACACACACACACACACACACACACACACATATATATATATATATATATATATATATATATATATATTATTTTGTAAATATTACAGCAGCTATCCTGCGGAAGCAGGTGCTGTTACTATCCCTATTTCACAAATGAAGGAACAAACGAGGCAAATAGAGTTTAATTAACTTTTCCAGAGTCATACAGCTAGCAAGTGTCTAAGGCTGCATTTTAATTCAGGTCCTCCTGATTCCAGGTCCAGCTTTCTACCCACTGAGTCACCTATTTACCTCCGAAAAGTATTCGTGGTATGATGCAGAATCAGAGCTGATGCTGGGAATAAGGACAAGACAGCGACTGATTAAAGAGTCAGCTCCAAGAATAAAACTGGGGCTTCCAATGATATACTCACGAGACCTATCAGAGGAAATTAGGTATGTAAATTCAGGGAAAGAGTCTAAGAGCACCATTCCCCCATCCAAAGAAGGATGCAGCCGATGATGAATCAGGGAGGATGATGAAGAGACGCTGGTTTGAAAACAGTCCCAAGGATCCTGTTGAGCATGCTCAAAACTGACTTGAAAAGCACCCAATATGAATGAATAGTAATTTAAAGTCATTTGACCCTTGATAAAAGACTTCAAATAGAAGGTCTTGGTTGCAAATCTAAAATATGTACAAACCCTTGACTTATGCATTTTTATTGAAACATGCATAATGTCTTCCTGGATAGGAAGAATAGCATCTATTTTTTTCTCTGTCCTTATTTCGATAATTGTCAACCAGAAAATGCCAAGCAAAGTGACCTTTACCAAATGATGTGATTTTTCTCTGCTTCACTTTTCTCATGCATAAAAGAAGTGAGTCAGATTGACTGCTTTCTGAGGCTCCCTCAAGCTCTAATCTTATATTCTCTAAGACATTTCAGGCTAAAGAATTGCATGCATATTTTGAGTTAGGATTTTTCCTAACATATAAACTCTTTCAAAAATAGGCTTTTTAAAAATTAAAGTACATACATCCAATATCTGAACACTTGTACTCTTAATAAACAAGGCTGATGTGTAGCAAAACATAGTAAAACTTTTTTTTTCTGTGAAGATCTTTAAATTTTCAACAGCAGTCATTGAAAAAGCACAATTTTTCTCTTCGCAATTTCCCCATTCAGCTTGTTGAGTGAAGTGAAATAATTGAATTAGTGTTGGCAATAAAAAGGTAAAATGTGTACTATCTGAAAGCTGAGTATTGTTTTTCCAAAATCTTATTGTAAGGATCAAAACGATACTTTGATGATCTGTAATTTTGTTGGTGTGAGTACTCCCTCCTTATAATGAAGTAATCATCTTGAGTCACTGTGGCCTTTCTGGTGTTTAACTTCTCCAAGACTGGGCAGCAGATGCAGACATCCATCGTTCAGTTTGTACCTGAAACCTCAGCAGCTTGGTCAGACCCACAAGATCCCAGGGCTACGCTGATATCACAATGAGTCATTGGAGTCAGACATTAGAAAAGGAAGAAAACACGGGGCATTGAATGGGGACTTAGGACACCTGGGTCCAACTGCAAGGTAAACAGCTCAAAATAGACTGTACCTGCTGTTAAACTAGAGTGTCAAGATATGTTGAATGAATAAATGTAATTCATCAGGTCCCCAATGATTTTGTCAATGGTGCTGGCAGAGTGTGACTGGTACTTCTAGCAGAGCTTTATAAATGAACCTTATCAGGTTCAGATCAGATAGGAGGCTTCCATTCCATCCAATTTACTCACCTGCATTTATCATGACCATAACCTCTTCACGTTAATCTATCCATCAGTAATAGGGAAATAATATCTGATTTAAGGAGCTATTTTTAGGACAAATATAATTATGTAGCTAAGCACGTGCTTTGGGAAAGAAATGACATTATAGAAACATAAGACATCTTTATTGTACCTAAGATTTCCCGACCATAAACTATGAATCTCTGCGAAAGAAGGAAAGGAGGGAAACATGAATTTATTAAGCAATTGCTATGTGCCTGGTTCTGCACTAAGCACTTTACAAATATTACCTCATTTGAACCTCACAGTAACCTGGGAAGTGTTATTGTTATCCTCCTTTATAGATGAGAAAACAGACGCAAACAGAGATTAATTGACTTGTCTAGGGTCACACAGCTATTAAGTATCTGTGATTGGATTTGAACTAGAATCTTCTTAACCCCAGGCTCAGTGCTCTTTCTACTGCACCGTCTATGACACAAAGAGATCTGAGCTCCAAGACTGAACTAAAGTACCTATCGGGGGAAAATTTTGCAAAATATTTGCACGTCATTCATCTCAAAAATGAATGCATCTGCCATTATTGGAATTCTTGTTTTTGTTTATTTAATCATATTTTGCTTGATACTTTGATTCTTTGGAAGTGTGATTATAACACGGTGGGCATCTGCCATGTGGATACATATCACAGTGCTTCCAAATTGCTTCATCACATGCAACTGTTGTCTACATGTTACCATAGATCCCTCACAGACTAATTAGACAAGGCACTGGAGCCTTCTTCTTGTTCTCTGAGTAGCTCAGCGATACTAACTCAACAGTCAGATTCTCGATCTGTTGTGCCTCAGTCTACTCATTTGAGCAACCAACATCCTCATACTAATAATAACAAAAGATTGTATTATATAGTTAAGTTTTATAAATGGCTTGACATACAGTATCTTACTCAGTTTTGTAACTTTCATCATACCTTACTCTGTTTTCTGCACAAATTTGTCACTGTTTGCTTAGCCGACGTTGCATTTTTCCATTGTCCTTTGAATTGCTTGTAATTTTAATTCTTCTCAATGCATGGTGTTCATTAATTCGCAGGAAAACAGATCATTGGAAGAACATCGATGTTAACGAGATACTTTCCCCCCCAACCCAAGTTGTCAGGGGCCGTCCCCGAACCTCCTGGGCAGAGAGGTAACAGCAGGAGTCTATACCTGCCCCTCCCCGGCAATCACGTGCCTCACCTGTGACTTCCGGGCTAAGGGTGCAGGGAAGGCTCGTGTACAAGGCACGATACCGCCCTCGGGGAGGTGCTGAGGGAGCCCCAGTAAGAGTAAAACACACCTGGCCACCTGTGATAGGACCAAGTAGATGGTCCGAGTGGGGAGGGAAGGTCCAGAGAGACTCCTGCCCTATTGCCACAGGACACAACCAGCTAAGGGGAGGGGGCTGGGGTGACAGCAGGCTGAGCTCTCCAATCAGGGGCCAGATAGCAAGAACCGGAAAGGATAAGGAATATAAGCCAATGCCCTAAGAGGGAAAGTGGGACTGGACTGATGTGAACTACTGAATAAACATCTGCATTGCTCTACCACTCTGGCCAGTGTCTGGTTTTGCCCGTCCTCAGCCCCTGGGGTCGGGACCGGAGACGTCCGAAGCCGCCGTTAGTTAGGTGGAAGCAGAGGTCACGACGTACCCCCTGAGGTCCGGCAGGGACAGAGCGCGGACACCAAGTAATAGACAGTTTAGGATCAGTGAAAGCAGAGCAATTTTCCATGCTTTCTAGAAAACAATCTGGCTTGATCTTCTCCCCTTTTTACTTAACTTGGAGAATAGCCCATTATCTATGTGCAGCACTACCCAAGATACACACACGCACACACACACACACACACACACACACAGAACCACACACATATATACACACCAAAAAACACGCACATACACACACAAACTACATGTTCTCTAAGTAATATGTGTTCTTCATCAACTCTGCTTTTTTCAGTCTGGATAGTTACACAAAATCCATGTGAAATGCCATCGATTTCATTTAGGAGTCTTTACAGTATTCCAGAGCTTGTGTAATTAATATGGCATCACCTACAAATAAGAGCATTTAGAAACATTAGGAAATAAAGAAGAAAACGTTTTGTTTATCTATCCCCTATAACACCGGGGAAGATATATTTACCGCATGACATTTCACTTAATATGGTAACAGATCATCAAATACGGTTTCTTTATGGTGATAACTATCAATTCAATTCAATTCACCAAACATTTACTAAGCTATGGAATCTTGTATGATTTTAATATATGTATTAGAAATACCTTATCTGAAGAGAGTTTTCAATGCTGCTGTTTATTTCTGCTGAAACAAATGCTTTCTTCAAGTCAATTAACTATAAAAACAACAGGAATAAAGTTAGTAATATGGCTATGTCCTTCTTAATCAACTCAGAATTAGATTAAGGAATTAATCCTAAATGTGAACGATCTATGGCTCTTGGAAAATAGCTACCAGGTGCCTGTTGTCCAACATATCCGGTTAGATTTCCCTGAATACCTACGCTCCCTAGTCTCTGCCCTCTAGGCATAAAGCATTTATTAAGCACTTCCAATGTTCCAAGCATGGTGGTAAGCGTGAATAATTCAATGACTGACAAAAAGGGTCCTTACCCTCAAGAAGATCACATTCTAATAAGATAAATAACATGTGTAAACTGATATATTTACAATATATATTTGGTACAATTAATACAGTAGTATTTATATAGTGATTATTATGCATCAGGTATAATGCTAGGTGCTTCACAAGTATTGATCTTCAAAATACTGGCAGGTAAGAGTTATTATTATCCCCACCTTATACATGCAGAGACTTAGCTAAACAAAACTTAAGTGACTTGCTCAAGGTAGGTTCTACATTCAGATTTGAAAGAATTTCTTCCTAATTCCAGGTTCAGCGTTCTATGCATTGCACCATCTAGTTGTTTTGGAGGTAATCGCAGAGAGTTAGCACTAGCATTGAGGAGAATTGGGGAAGTCTCTTTGAAGAAACTTGGATTTGCACTTATATTTCAAGGAAACCAAGAGACAGAGATGAGTATGTAGAGTGTTTCCAGGCTAAACAATAGCCAGAAAAGAGGCACAGAATATGAAAAGAAAGATGGTGTTAGTGACAATGCTGTTACCCTCATTAGCACTTCCATCTATCATGATATGGCTCTAAAGCATACAGACTAAAACCAGCATTTTCTCCACCATTTTATGATTATAGAACTCCTTTTCTATGTTTCAGTATTTGCAACTGCTGAAATAAAAACTGTCCACCTTGTTTTTTCTCACTGAATTTTCATTTCTGCAAGCAATGTAGAATAGTGGAAAGAGTATGGAACCCAGTGAGTTGACATTCACACTTTCTTACTTATAATGTGTGTGTGCAATTGATTGACTCCCCACGTGCCACTCCCTTCTATTTTTTAATATCATAATTGGACTGGATTCTTTCCACTTTTTTACGTATGATCCTCCTCATCCACTTACTCTAACATTTCCTGTTCTTTTATGACTTCATTTTTGATTCTGAAATATGAAAATCAACAGTATCAAGTAAAACAAGAAATGTTTAACTTCATCTTTGATACTTTTGTCTCTGACACGATCAAAGATTTCAGAATAGTGGAACAGAAAAAGAAATTGGAAATTAAATATAAATCATCAAGGTGATTTGATAATTTTAAAATTTAATAATGTCTTGGGAAATATTAATAGAGACAGTATTTCTGGGATGCAGAACTTATAATGGTACTTTATTTTAATGTAGACAAAAACATTATGAAGGTTGGTGTTTTGTAATTAATTTTACTCTGTAGTTGATTTTAAGAAAATATATTTATATGCTCATGAGTATTCATAAGAAGTCATTCTGGATGACAAGAGGACAAGACAACATGTTTGTTATGTGAGAACAGATTAAAGGACTAGGCGTGTTCATGCTAAAAAATAGAAGGTGTATAGGAAATACAACTATCTTCACATAATTGAAGAATTACCAGATGATAGAGGGGTTGAATGATGCTTTTGTCCCAAATAGTACCACAAGAAAAAAGAAATATATATTTTGAAGACAGGAATTTATATTATATAGAAATAAATTGCAATTAAAAAAAAAACTGGAGCTATCTAATACTGGAATGGGCTTCTTGGAAAGAGAGAAGGTTCTCCATAGCTGATGGTCCCATCTCTATTGTTGTAAAACTCCTTGTCGGGCTAATTGGCAAGGACATTCTTATTCAAACACAGGTTGATTCTGGGTGCTGGAGAATAACTAGAGCCTCTCTGATATATCGTCCAAATTTGAGTATGTATTATTTTACGAAGCACAGCTTCACAGAGTAGAAACACGAAAGGTTTTCTGAGTCAAATTGTTGTTTTCTAGAGAGTTCACAAAAAGTAAAAGAACCAAACAATAGAATACAAATGCCTGGTTTGGGGAGGCAAAGCCAAGATGGCAGAGTAAAACCAAATACTTCCTAGTTCTCTCCCCTAAATCCAGCGAAATATCTGGCAAAATTGATCTAAACAAATTCTAGAGCTGCACAATCCATGGAATGATAGAATAAAGTAAATCTCCAGCCTGGATGGTCGACAGGAGCCGTCTATTACACTACTCTGGGAGCAGAGTGCCGTGCAGCGTGGGCTGCACCATCACAGACCGGAACTGAGTAGGTTGAGGACGGCCTGAATCTCCAGCACTTGTGGCAGCTTCCAGACATCACAACCACAAAAATCAGAGGAAAAGTTGGAAGGTCAATGGAGGAAACATGCTGGACATATGTGAGGGAGTAGAGTGATTTGGTCCCAGCCACAGGTGGCAGAAGAAGGTGAAGAAGCCTGTGGGAGTCACAGCAACAGCAAGGGCAGCAGCTGTTCTGGAGCTCTTGGCCCACAGGTTGTGGGGGGGATTGAGCATCTGATGGTAGAGCAAGTATGGGGCAGAGAAATGAGACTCATGCAAGAAAAACATGAAAAACGAATCAACTACTTGCTAGAAAGGAGCCATAAATGCTGAGGAAAATAAAACTTAAAACCAGACTAACTGAAATGACAAAAGAGATCCAAAAATACAATGAGAAGAATGTCTTAAAAAAGCAGAATTGGCCAGATGCAAAAGGAGTTCTCAAAGCTCACTAAAGAAAATAATTCCTGAAAGATTAGAACGGAGCATAAGGAAGCTAATGACTGTATGAAAAATCAAGCATCCAGAAAGATCCAGTTTTATTATTGTGGAAACATAATCAGGATACAGACAAGATCTAGTAGCTTCTACATTATATCAAAAGACTTGGGGACAGCTAGGTGGTCCAGTGGATAGAGCACCAGTGCAGGAGGCAGGAGGACCTGAGTTCAGATCTCACCTCAGACGCTTCACACTCACTAGCTGTGTGACCTTGGAAAAGTCACTTAACCCCAATTGCCTCTTCCTGACTCATCTACGGTAATCCTGAAAAATATCTGGTCACTGGATTCAGATGGCTCTGGAGGACAACTGAGGCTGGTGACCTGAGCATATCTCCCTTACTCCAAACAAAGTCAAGTGCAAGTCATGTCATTAGTTCTCTGATGGCATGGTCTTCTTCAGCAAAGAAGGACTAACATACACAATGGAAAGACTTGGAATATGATATTTCAGAGTTCAAAGGATCTTAGATTAAAAAGAAAAATCACCTACCAAGCAAAACTAAGCATAACACTTCAGAGGGGAAAAGGTCATTCAGTGAAATAGAGAATTTTCAAGCATTCTTGATGAAAAGTCCAGGGTTGAATAGAAAACTTGACTTTCAAACACCAGAATAAGGAGAAGCTTATAAAAGGCAAACAGGAAAGAGAAATCATAAAGGACCTATTAAAAATGAACTGTTTACATTCCTACATGGACAGAGAATGCTTGTAACTCTTGAGACTATTCCTAGTATTAGGTTAGTTGTAGGGATTACATACATATAGACAGAGGGCACAGAGTGAGTTCATTATGAAGGAATGATATTTAGACACTAAAATTAAGAGGTGAGAGAGGACTATATTGGGAGAAGAAAAGGGGAAGAAATAGAATGGGGTTATCTCTCATATTAAAGTGAGGAGAAAAAGCATTTTCAATGAAGGGGAAAAGGAAGGAGGTTAGAGGGAAAGAGTGAACCTCACTCTTACTGGATTTGGCTTAAGGAGAGAATAATATGTACATTCAATTTGGTATGAAAATATATCTTAAGCTACAGAAAAGTAAAGGAGAAGAGAATAAGTGAGGAGTTGGGGGATGATAGAAGGGAAGGGGAATGGGAGAAGTGGCAAATTAGAAATAAATACGTTTTGAGGATGGACAGGATTAAAAGAGAGAATAAAATGGGAAGCAGGATAGAATGGAGGAAAATATAGTTAGGTTTTCACGTTGTGACTGCTACGGAAATATTTTGCGTGATTACACATGTATAACCGCTATTGAATTGTTTTTCTTTGCATTAAGTGGAGTAGAGAGGAAAGGAGAGATACTGGAACTCAATATTAAAGAAAATATATTAAAAATTGTTTTTACATGCACCAAGGAAATAAGACGTACAGAGAGCGGGGTGTAGCAATCTACCTTTTCCTACAAGAAAATTAGAAGAGAAGGGGATTAGAGAAGGGAGATGTGTGATAGAAGAGAGGGTAGATTAAGGGAATGAGTAATTTAAATGCATAATGTCTTGGTGTGAGAGGAACGGAGAGATGGGGAGAAAAGTTCGAACTCAAAGTCTTTTGGATATGAATGCTGAAAACTAAAAATAAATAAATTAATTTCTAAAAAAGATGCACATTTACATGATTTTTAATGGGGAAAAGAAACTGAATATTATACAGAGAACTTGACTTTTCCAATGTCACACAGCTAGCAAGTGTCAATTATAGAGAGAGTTTGACATAACTTGACAGAGAACATATCACTACAAAGGAGTTACTGAGCATATGAAGAAGGAAAAGGTGATCACAAAAAAAAAAATCTCCCAACACTGCTTCGTCAAGAACAGGATAACACAAGGAATAATAAGAACGTTTATTTACTTTTCTCGGTACTATCACTGGACTGATCAGATAAGAATTATTGCCACATTTTGCTTAGATATTATCAAATAATGCAACAAATCTTTCCATTTTCTGAGTCAACAAAAAGAGAAGATATTTGGTCTAGAAAATAATAAGTTCAGACCTAAGTGAATGGACAAATACTAAAATTGCCCATAGGTAATTGATAATAGGGAGATCTATGCTATAAGATCTAAAAAACATTAATTAACTAAACTAATCACGGATTATGAGTGTATACATTTGGAAACACAGATGCATACTTTTGTTTGTTGTTGTGTGTGTATGATAAAAAGAGTACGAACATTCACAGAGACAGAAAGGCAGAGACATGGAAACAACAAAAAATAGGAATAAAGGAAAAGAGACAAAACAAGACACAAAATCTCAGAGATGGTAATAAAGGCAGCCACAGATAGGACAAAGATCGAAATCAAGGTTGATAAATTTGAAACGTTTTAATTAGAACCAGTATTATTCATCAGTTTAGTACTCCTTGAAATAACAATATATGTTTCTAAGGCACAGATAATTTTGAAGATGAATTGTGGGAAAACTGGCAATCAATTGAATCGAAAATAGTTTTACATCACACATTTAACCACATTACACATTAACTAGCACAGACTTAAAAAAATAAAGAAGTGCAACACTTATATTTTTAAATCTTTTCCTCAGTTGCAAGTAAAGACAATTTTTTTTCCTTGAAAAATTGTTAATTTATTGGGAACATGATTGATTATTCTGGCTTATATAGTGAGCTACTTATTTCACAGCCATTTTTATTATTCTATTTATTTCTTTTATTACAAATATATTTGTTTTCAGTATACTACAACTTCCATAATACTTAACTTTTCTTTCCTCTCTTTCCCGTTTGTCTCCCCTCCCTCCCCGAGATCGTGTACTATCTTTTATGAGTTCCACACATACTTTCTTAGTGAATGCATTTTCACACTGGTCCTGTTGAATAGAACAATTAAAATGAGTGGGAGAAACTGTGAGAAAAAAACCAAAAAACAAGCATAATACAAGAGAAAATAATCTGCTTCATTCTGTGCTCCAATTCCACAGTTCTTTCTCTGAATGTGGAAGACATTTTGCCTCAAGAGTCCATTGAGAATGTTTTAGGTCCCCGCATTGTTGTGAAGGGCTAACTGCTCACACACTATGGTCATTACTATTAATAATGTTCTCCGGATTCTGCTCCTTTCACTCAGCATCTGTTCATAGAAATTCCTCCAGGCCTCCCTAATGTCTTCCTGTTCACCATTTCTAACAGCACAGTAGGCTTCCATTGCATTCACATATCACAACTGGTTCAGACATTCCCCAACTGATGAGCATTTCTTTGATTTCCAGTTTTTGACCACCACAAAGAGAGCTGCTAAAAATGTTATTGTACATATGGGACACTTTATCATTTTTATGATCTCTTTGAGATACAGTCTTTGAAGCAGTATTGCTGGATCAAAGGGTATACACATTTCTGTAGCACTTTGAGCATAGTTCCAAATTGTTTTCCAAAAGTATTGGATCATCTCAAAGCTCTACAAACAATGAATAATTGTTCCAGGAGCCAAAATGGTGGAGTAGAAAGACGCATATACTCTAGCGCTTGCCCAACAGCCCATAAAATACCTGTAAAACTGACTCAACAAATTCTAGAGCAGCAGAAGAAACGGAACGACAGAGTGAAAGAGATTTCCAGCCAAAGGTAACCTGGAAGGCCGAAAGGAAAGGTCTATACCACAGGACACTGAGTGGAGTGGAGTCCAGCCCTCACCACATGGCACTGGGAGGAACAGGACCAAAACAGGCCTCCAGAGCAGAATCCCCAGCAGGGAGGGTCTCAGATCCCTCAACACACAAGGGCCAAAGAAAGATTCAAAGGTCAGTGTGGGAAGGTTTCCCCAGCTGGGCAAGATGGGAACTGGGTTCCCCCAGGACTGGCTCCAGGTAGTGAAGGCTGCAGCAGCAAAAAGCAGCAGGGACTGTGGTAGCTATGGCAGTCAGGCCACAGCCACCGTCCATTGTTCCATTGTTGGAGTTTTCAGTATAAGGCCTCTGGGGGAACTGAACAGCTGATCTAAATCTCAGCCTTGAGCACAGCCCTGGGGAGAGGAGGAGAACTAGGACCCTCCTCTGACAAAGGATTCAAAAGTCAAGTAAATGGGTGGGAAAATGTCCAAAAAAGGGGAAAAAAATAAAGCCATAGAAGGTTACTTTCTTGGTGAACAGTTATCTCCTTCCATCCTTTCAGATGAGGAAGAACAATGCATACTGTCAGAAGAAGTCAAGGCTTCTGCCTCCAGTACCTCCAAAATGAGTATAAAATGGGCTCAGGCCATGGAAGAGTGAGTCAGCAGCTTACTAAAGAAAACCCCCCAAAATGCTGACGAAAATAAAACCTTTAAAAATAGGCTAACTCAATTGGAAAAAGAAGTCCAAAAACCAATGAGGAGAAGAAAACCTTAAAATCAAAATTAGCCAAGCAGAAAAGGAAGTTCAAAAATTCACTGAAGAAACTAGTTCTTTAAAAATGAGAGTAGAATTCAAGGAAGTTAATGACTATATGATAAACCAAGAATTTACAAAACAAAACCAAAGCAATGAAAAAATAGAAGATAATGTGAAATGTCTCATTGGAGAAATGATCTGGAATTTGGAATTCTGACTATTAGGAAGGAATGTTGAGAATTGTTCTTGTATATAACTGGGAAATAAGAAATACAAGTAATGGGGTATAGAAATTTATCTTGCCCTACAAGAAAAGAAAGAAGATGGGGATAAGGGAAGCGTGAGTGTGATAGAAGGGAGGGCACATTGAGGAAAGGGGTATTTAGAATGCTAGGTGCTAAGTGGTTGGGGGAGAGAAGAGATAGGTAGAAAAATTATAACTCATAATTTTGTGGAAATGAATGTCGAAATATAAATATAAATAAATAAAACTGTAAAAAATAATTTTTCCAACTCTCCTCCATATTCTCCAGCATTTGTCATCTACCTGTTTTGTCATGTTAGCCAATCTGAAAGGTGTGATGTGGTACCTCAGAGTTGTTTTGATTTGCGCCTCTTTAATCAAGAGTGATTTAGGGCATTTTTTTTTTCATATGACTAAAGGTAGCTTTAAGTTCTTCTTCTGGAAAATGCCTGTTTCCGTCCTTTGACCATTTGTCAATTGAACAATGAACTGTATTCTTGTATAGTTGACACAGTTCTCTATATGTTTTAGAAATGAGACGTTTTTCACACAGAGTACTTGCAAAAAATCTTTCTAAGTTTTCTGCTTCCTTCCCAACCTTGGTCGCATTCAATTTGTTTGAGAAAATCTTTTCAATTTAACATAATCAAAATTGTCCATTTTGCACTTCACAATGTTCACAATGGTCAGATATTTCGTCATTCTTCATAAATCTGAGAAATACACTGTTCCTTGCTCAACTCATTCATTTGTATTTTCAATGTTTATTACTATTTCATGTATCTGTTTAGACTTTATTCTTAAGTGCAGTGTCAGAGGTTGGTCTATGCGTAGTATCCACCACACTATTATCCAGTTTTCCCACCAGATTTTTATCATTACACGAAGTTGTTATTCTAGAAACTAGGCTCCTCGGGATTATCAAATAGTAGATTGCTATATTTATTGACTACTATGTCTTGAGTATCTAACATATTCTACTTGTCTACACTTCTGTTTCTTAGCCAGTAACAAGTGGCTTTTATGATTGCCAACTTATTATAAAATTGAGATCTAGTAGGTTAGGCCATCTTCCCAAGTATTTTTTTTTTCATTATTCCACCTAATATTCTGGAGATTTTGTTCTTTCAGATGAATTTTGATATTATTTTTCCAGCTCCAGAATAAAATTATTGAGTATTTTGACTTGCATTAAATTTAATAAGCAAATTAATTTAGGTAGAATTGTCATTTGTATTATATTATTTTATTATTATAGCTCGACCTATCCAGAAGGAACTGATGTTTTTTTCCAATTACTGATATCTGAAACTATATGTGTGAAAAGTGTTTTTTAATTGTGTTCATACATTCTCTGGGTTTTTTTCCACCAGAACTTT
The DNA here is from genome assembly GCA_023548195.1 of Bettongia penicillata ogilbyi. Taxonomy (NCBI): domain Eukaryota; kingdom Metazoa; phylum Chordata; class Mammalia; order Diprotodontia; family Potoroidae; genus Bettongia; species Bettongia penicillata. The sequence goes on along the minus strand of JAJHZJ010000316.1, from coordinate 78,903 downwards.
AATAGTATCTACTGTAGCTTAAATGGTATTTCTCTTTCTGTCTCTTGCTATTAGGCTTTGTTAGCAATATACAAAAATGGAGATGATTTATGTGGGTATATTTTGTAACCCTGCAACTTTGCCTAAGTTGTTGGTTATTTGAAATAGTTTTTACTTGATTATCTAGGATTCTCTAAGTATATCATCATACCATCTGCAAAGAGTGATAACTTAGTTTTTTTCTTTGTCTATGCTAACTCATTCAATTTCTTTATCTGCTATTATTGCTAAAGCTGACATTTCTACTACCCTATTGAATCACAGCACTGGTAATGGGAATAAATGTTTAAATCTTGATTTTAGTGGAAATGCGTCTCTCTTATTCCCATTGCATATAATGCTTACTGATAGGTTTGGGTATATATAGCTTATTATTTTATGGAAAGTTCCATTTATTCCTATGTTCTTCAGTGTTTTCAATTGGAATGCAGGTTGAATTTTTCCAAAGTTCTTTTTCATCTATTGAGATAATTGTATGGTTTCTGTTAGTTTTGTTGTGGATATGAACAATAATGTTTATAGTTTTCCTAATATTGAACTTATCCGCCATTCCTAGTATAAATCATACCTGATGGTAATGTATTATTTTTGTGACAAGTTACTGTATTATTTTTGCTAATATCTTCTTTAAAAATTTTGCATCTATATTCATTAGAGAAACTGGTCTTTAATATTTTTTCTCTGTTTTGATTCTTCCTGGTTTTGATATCAGAACCATATTTCTATCACGAAAAAAACATGGAGGACTCCTTCTTACCCAATTTTCCACAATAGTCTGTGTAGGTTTGAAATTAGCTGTTCTTTAAATGTTTGATGGAATTCACTGTAAAATGCATCTGGCCTTAGGAATTTTTTCCTAGGGAGTTAGTTGATGAATTTTTCAATTTATTTTCTGAGATGGTGTTATTTAAGTACTCAACTTCCTATTCTTTGAATCTGGGCAAATTATATATATTTCTTAAGATTCATCTAGCTCACTTACATTGCCAAATTTATGGGCATACAGTAGAACAAAGTAATTTCTTTTTAAAATTATTTTGTTTTCCGTGTCTTACAACCATTTCAATATGCTTTAGATTTTTCACATCCCTCCCCCTCCTTTCCTCCTCCTTCCCCACTCACTCCCCGAAATAGTGTAAAATCCTATATAAGTTCTACACGTACAATCTTTTTTTAATTTTTTATTTATTTAACTTTCACATTCATTTTAACAAAATTTTGGGTTTCAATTTTTCCCCTTTTATCCCCTCCCCCCACCCCAATACACGGAGCAATCTAATTTTCCCTATCTCCAATCTGCCCTCTCTTCTGTTATCCCTCCCTTCTCTTGTCCCCATCGTCTCTTTTGTCCTGTAGGGCCAGATGACTTTCTATTCCTCATTAACTGTATGTCTTATTTCCAAGTAGCAGCAACAATACTAAACAGTTGTTCCTAAAACTTGAGTTCCAAATTCTGCCCATCCCTCCCTCCCCACCCATTCCCTTTGGGAAGGCAGGCAATTCAATATAGGCCATTTCTGTGTAGTTTTGCAAATGACTTCCATAATAGTCGTGTTGTGTAAGACTAACTGAATTACCCTCCATCCTATCCCGCCCCTCATTGTTTCTATTCTCTCTTTTGATCCTGTCCCTCCCTGAGTGTTGACTTCAATTTGCTCCCTCCTCCCATTGCCCTCCCTTCCATCATCCCCCCCTTGTTTATCTCCTTCGCCCCCACTTCTCTGTACTGTAAGATAGGTTTTCATACCAAAATGAGTGTGCAATTTATTCCTTCCTTTAGTCAAATGTGATGAGGGTAAACTTCTTGGTTTTTTTTTTTTCAGCTCTCCTCTTTTTCTCTCCAATAAAAGGTCTCCTGCTTGCCTCTTAAATGACATATAATTTACCCCATTCCATTTCACCCTTTTCCTCCCCCAACCTTTCTCTCTCACCATTTACCTTAATTTATTTTAAGATATGGTCCCATCCTATTCAATTCACTCTGTGCTCTCTGTCTCTGTATGTGCGTGCATGTGTGTATGTGTGTGTGCGTGCATGCGTGTACATGGGTGTGTGTGATCCCACCAACTACCCAGATACTGAAAAGTTTTAAGAGTTACAAATATTGTCTTTCCATGTAGGAATGTAAACAGTTCACCTTTGGTAAGTCCCTTATGACTTGTATTTCCTGTTTACTTTTTCATGCTTCTTCTCATTCTTGTGTTTGAAAGTCTAATTTTCTTTTCAGCTCTGGTCTTTCATCAAGAATGTTTGAAAGTCCTCTGTTTCATTGAAAGACCCTATTTTTCCCTGAAGTCTTATACTCAGTTTTGCTTGGTAGGTGATTCTTGGTTTGAGTCCTAGTTCCTTTGACTTCTAGAATATCCTATTCCACGCCCTTCAATTCCTTAATGTAGAAGCTGCTACATCTTGAGTTATCCTGATTGTATTTCCACAATACCGAAATTGTTTCTCTCTAGCTGCTTGCCAGATTTTCTCCTTGACCTGGGAGTTCTGGAATTTGACCACAATGTTCCTAGGAGTTTCTCCTTTTGGATCTCTTTCAGGTGGTGATCGATGGATTCTTTCAATACTCATTTTGCCCTCTGATTGTAGAATGTCAAGGCAGTTTTCCTTGACAATATCATGGAAGATGATTTTTTGATCATGACTTTCAGGTAGTCCCATAATTTTTTAATTGTCTCTCCTGGATCTATTTTCCATGTCAGTTGTTTTTCCCATGAGATATTTCACATTCTCTTCCATTTTTTCATTCTTTTGGTTTTGTTTGGTGATTTCTTGGTTTCTCAGAGTGTCATTAGACTCCATCTGTTCCATTCTAATTTTAAGAGGACTATTTTCTTCAGTGAGCTTTTGAACCTCTTTTTCCATTTGGCTAATCTGCTTTTGAAAGCATTCTTCTCCTCATTGTCTTTTTGAACCTCTTTTGCCAATTGAGTGAGCCTATTTTTCAAGATGTTATTTTCTTCAGCATTTTTTGGGTCTCCTTTACCAAGGTATTGACCCTTTTTTCATGCTTTCCTTGCATCTTTCTCATTTCTCTTCCCAGTTTTCCCTCTACCTGTCTAATTTGCTTTTCAAAATCCTTTTTGAGCTCTTCCAAGGCCTGAGCCCACCTGACATCCCCCTGGGATGTCTGGCATATCGAGGCCCACCCTTCACGTCTTTCCCTGATGGCAAGAATATTTCCTTGTCATCAGAACCAAAGGGCGGGAACATTTGCACCTGATCAAAAAAGCTCTCTATAGTTTTATTTTTCTTCCCTTTTCTAGGCATTTTCCCAGCCAGTTATTTGACTTCTGAGATTCCTCCCCACCCTTGCCTTGATCTGCCCAGCTAATGCTTGGAGTCTGAGATTCAAATGGGCTTTCCACGGCTGGTGCGGCTGCTAGTCAATGTAAGCTTTAGTTCTGGTGCTGAGGTGGGGGCAGGGCCGCCTCCCAGGCTCAGTTCTATCAGGGGCTTTGTGCAGAGATCTTCAGTGATGGAGCGGGTGGGGCATGGTCGTCTCCCAGGCTCAGTTCCCTCAGGGGGTCTATGCAGAGACCTGAAGTTCTGTCTGCCTGCTGCTCGGGGAATCCCGGGGCGACGCTGCCTCTGCCACTGCCCCTGTGCTGCCACTGCCTTTGCCTCCGCCCCTTCCTCCCGAGGGGGCCTGAGCCACGGAGATACCCCGCTCCCTTCTCGTCCAGCCCAGCCATCTCTCTCACTGACCTGTAGCGTCTGTGGGAGGAGGGACATTCCCGGTCGTTGGAGATTCTGTCCCTGAAGCCTGCTCTGATCTGCTCCTCTGAGGCCGTGGCCAGGGCAGCGCTGGGTTGGACTCCATTTTCTGGGACGTGACGGACCCTGGGGACGGCTCTCCAGGGCTCTCTGGAACAGAAATCTCTTCCGCTGTGTTTCTGCACACCCTGCAGTGATCCAGAACTTGTGGGGAGCTCTTCTTACATTAAATCCATGGGCTGTGGTTTCGGAGCTAGCATACGTGAGTCTTTCTACTCTGCCATCTTGACTCCACCCCTACATGTACATTCTTATTAATCACTTTATTACGTTACTTGGATTTAATAGAAGAATTAAAAGGAATGGGAGAAACCATAAAGCAAAACACAATAAAACAAAGCATAGTACAAAAGAAAATGGCATGTTTCATTCTGAAATCATTTCCACAGGAATTTCTCTGGAATTGGACGTCGTTCTGCCTCAAAAGTCCATTGGGAAGCAGAGCAACTACTCACCTAACCTTTTAGATAAACTCTTTCAGATACCCCTAAAAAAGAATCTGACTAAATTTTGGAGGTTTAGAATCCAACAGGAGACAGACTGTGGAAGATTCACAAACCAGGACAAACTGTAAGGTCAAGAGGAAGGATCTTTTCCAAGTGAGTGTACAACACACAGCACAGCGCATCCCCACTGTGCCAGGGATGAGCAGGAAAGCCCCCGGGCAGTCTGAGGCAGTGACAAAATGGCCAAGTGGAAGGCCAGGGTGAGAGACCAGTGGAGCAGAGCGAGTGAGAGCTGCAATGCCCCAATTATCATCATGAATTGCTCCTGAGAATATAAGTCCACAAATTAAATGCATGTAAGTCACATATTTGAACTTCTGAGACCGAAAATGGCAGAATGATCAGTAAATGCTCTCTCCTCTCCCCTTGTTAACTCTGAATGAACCATAAAACATTTTTCCAGAAAAGTCCTGGAGCAGTGAGATCAACAGAAGGGGCAAACAGTCTCAAAGCACGTGATAGAAGTATGGTGTTGATACCTAAAGCAGGAAGAACCAAAGGAGAGAAAGAAAATAATAGACGAATTTTTCTAATGAGTAAAACTGCAAAAATTTTAAATAAGATTTTTGTAAAAATAATACAGCAGCTTATCATAAGAATAATACGTTTGGTCAGGTAGGATTAATACCAGGAACATGGTTCAACATTAGGAAAATTATTAGTATTCCTGATCAAATCAATAACAAAACTCACAGAAACAACATGATTATCTCAATAGATTCAGAGAAGTACTTTTGACAAAATACTACAATCATTCCTATTAAAAACACTGGAGAGCATAGGAATAAATGCAACTTGCCATAAAATAATAAGCGCTATCTAGCTAAAACCTTCAGCAAGCATTATATGTGGTGGAGATAAGCTAGATCCATTTCCAGTACGATCAGGGGTGAAAGAAAGATGTCCATTATCGCCATTATTCTTCAATAAAGTGCTAGAAATGTTAGCTGTAGCAATTATGGAAGATAAAAAAAATTGAAGAAATTAGAATAGGCAAAGAAGAAACTAAGCTATCACTCTTTGCAGATGACATGATGATATACTTAGAGAATCCCAGAGATTGAAGTAAAAAAAAAAAAACTACTTGAAATTATAAACAAATTTTGGCAAAGTTGCAGGTTGCAAAATAAACCCACACAGATCTTCTGCATTTCTGCATATGACTAACAAAGTCTAACAGCAAGAAATAAAAAGAGAATCCTTTTTAAAGCCAGGATAGACATTATACAATTTTTGGGAGGGAACCTGCCAAAATAAATCCAGGGATTATATAAACACAATTACAAACACATTTCTCACAAATAGTGTCAGATCTAAGTGGAAAAACATCAGTTGCTCATAGATAATCCGAGCCAATGTAATAAAAATGACAATTCTACCCATTAATTTACTTATTCAGCCCCATATCAGACAAACTATCAGATAATTGTTTTGAAGGGCTGGAAAAAAATAATAGCACAATTCTTCTGGAAGAACAAAATGTCCAGAAAATCAAGGGAACGAATGAAAAGAAATGCTAGAGAAGGTGGCATAGCTCTACCGTATCTCAAATTGTATTATAAAGCAGTCACTATCAGGACTACTTGGTACTGGCTAAGAAATATAAAGGTAGACCAGTGGAATATGTTAGGTACCCAAAACATTGTTGTCAAGGAATATAGTGATATTCTCTTTGATAAATCCAGCGACCCCAGTTTCTGGTAGAAGAACTCGCTGTTTGACAAAATTTTCTAGGAAAACTGGATAACAGTGTGGCATAAACTAGGCATATACCAAGGCCTGCCACCGTACACAAGAATAAAATCCAAATGGGTATATGATCTAGCTATAGAGATTAATACCATAAACCCATTAATGGAGCAAGAAATACTGTATTTATCAGATTTATGGAGAAGGGATGAACTTGTGACTAAACTAGAGGTAGAAAACATTATGAAGTGCAAAATGGATAATTTTGATTACGTTAAGTTGACAAGTTTTTGCACAGCCAAATCCAATGCAACCAAGATAGGAGGGAAGCAGAAAACTGGGAAATAATTTTTGCAACTAGCGTCTCTGCTAAAAGCCTAATTTCTAAAATATATAGAGAACTGAGTCCAATGTACAAGAACCTAAGTCATTCCCCAATTGATAAATGGTTAAAGGATATGACCAGGCAGTTTTCAAAGGAAGAAATTAAAGATATCTATAGTTTTATGAAAAAAATTCTCTAAATGACTATTTATTAGAGAGATGCAAATCAACACAACTCTGAAATACCACATCACACCTATCAGATTGGCTAACATGACAAAACAGCAAGATGATCAATTTTGGAGAAGATGTGGGAGAGCTGGAACACTAATTCGTTGTTGATGGAGCTGTGAGCTGATCCAAACATTCTGGAGAGCGATTTGGAACTATGCCAAGGGGCTACAAAAATGCGCATACCCTTTGACCCAACAATACTGCTTCTAGGAATCTATCATCAGGAGATCACAAAAAGGAGAAAGTGTCCGACATGTACAAAATATTTATAGCAACTCACTTTGTGATGGCAAAAGACTGGAAATCAAAAGGATGCCCATCAATTGGGAAATAACTGAATAAATTGTGGTACATTAATATAAGAGAATACTATTGTACTCTAAGAAATGATAAGCAGGATGTCTTCAGAGAGGCCTCGAAAAACTTGTTTGAAACAATGCTGAGCAAAAGGAGCAGAAGCAGGAGAATTTTGTACACAGTAACAACTACAGCGTGCGAGGATTTTTTCTGGTAGACTTAGAAATTCCTTGCAATGTAAAGACGTAAAAAATTGTCAGTGGTCTTTTAAGGCAAAATGCCTTCCACATCCAGAGAAAGAGCTATGAAATTCAATCTCGGAATGTAGCATATCATTTTCTTTTTTATTATGTTTTGTTTTGTTAAACGATCTTTTCCATTCATTTTAATTCTTCTACATAACCTGACCATGGTGGAAATGTATTTAATAGGAATGTTTGTGTAGAATCTATATATAATTGTATGCCATCTCAGGGAGGGAGTAGGGAGGTATGGGGTAGGGAGGGAAAAAATCTAAGTTATATGGAAGTGATTGTAGAACACTGAAAATAATAAAATAAAATCAAATAATCATCCATCTCATTTAGATTGTCGAATTTGTAGGCATGCAGTTGGGCAAAGTAATTTCTAATTACTGTTTTATTTTCCACGTCATTGAATGTTAGTTCCCTCTTTATATTTTGATATTGGTAATTTGTTTTTTTTTCTTCTTTTTTACTCAAAGTGATATATTTTATTGTTTTGCTCATAAAATCTAAGACTAGTTTTATTTATTTGGTCAAGATATTTCTTAATTTCAATTTTATCATTATATCCTTTAGTTTTCAGTATTTTTAATTAAGCATTTTATTGGGGATTTTCAATTTGTTCTTTTTGAGCTTTTTCAGCTGCATGCCTAGTTCATAGATCTGCTCTTTCACTATTTTATTCATGTATGCATTCTATTATATCAAACTTCCCCTAAGAATTGCTTTAGTTGCATCCCATAAGATTGGTAAGTCTTCTCCTTATTTAATTCTTTTTAATGAAGTTATTGATTGTATCTATTGTTTGCTGCTTAACTCACTCAATCTTTAGGATTAGATTATTTAGTTTCCAGTTAATTTTTCGTTTATCGTTCTATGGCCTTTCATTACATGTAACTTTTTATGGCAATATGACCTGAGTAGGCTGCATTACCTATGTGTGCCTTTCTGCACTGAATTGCAAGGTTCTTATGCCCTAGTACATGGTCAATTTCTGTTCTGCTGAGGAAAAGGTTTATTCCTTTAAATCCCCATTCAGTTTTCTCCAGAGTTCTATCATGTCTACCTTATTCAGAGTTCTATTCACCTCCTTTACTGTTTTATTTCTTTTTTATTATTTCTTGTTCAGTCTGAAGTTTGATTTATCAAGGTCATAGAAGGGGACGTTGAGGTCACCCACTAGTCTAGTTTTACTGTCCATTTCTTCCTGTAACTGTTTTAACTTCTCCTCCAATAGTATGGATGCTATACCACTTGGTACATATATGTTAATAATGATATTGCTTCACATTCTACGGTGACTTTTAGCAGGATATAGTTGGTTCTTTTGAATAAATCCGTCTCTGCTTTTGTTTTGGCTGATATTCGGATTGCTACCCTACCTTTTTTACATCACCTAAGGCACAATAAATTCTCCTCCAACATTTTACCTTTGCCCTATGTGTATCCCTCATCTCAAATGTGTCTCTTGTAATTAACATATTGTTGGATTATGCTTTTTAATCTATTCTGCTATCTGTCAGTGTTTTATGGAAGAGTTCATGCTATTCACAGTTATGATTAATATCTGTGTCTTTCTCTCAATCCCATTTCCCCCTCTTTGTATTTTTAGTTCTGCCTTCTCAATTCCCTTCCAAAATATAATTTTATGTGGAACACTAATTCATTGTTGGTGGAGCTGTAAGTTGATCCACTCATTCTGGAGAGCAATTTGGGGCTATTCCCAAAGGGATACAAAAATGTGCATGCCCTTTTACCCAGCAATACGTTTTCAAATACTGTATCCCCAAGTGATCATCAAAATGAGAAAAGATCTCCCATGTACAAAAATATTTATAGCAGCTCTCTTTGTGGTGGCCAAAAAGTGGAAATTAAGGAAATACCCATAAATTTGGGAATGGCCGAGTAAATTATGGAATATGAATATAATGGAATACTATTTTTCTCTCAGAAATGATGAGCAAGAAGACTTCAGAGAGGTATGGAAAGACTTATATAATCTGATGCTGAAGGAAGGGAGCAGAACCAGGAGAACTTTGTACACAACAGCAACCACAGTGTGTAAGGATTTTTTTCTGGTAGACTTGGAGCTTCGTTGCAATGCAAAGAATTAAAAATTTCTGGTTATCTTTTAAGGCAAAATGCCTTCCACATCTAGAGAAAGAACTATGGAATTCAATCACAGAATGTATCATATCATTTTCTTTTGTATTACATTTCCTATATGATTTCTCCCATTCATTTTAATTCTTCTGTGCAACTCTATTATGGTGAAAATATATTTAAAAGGAATGCATGTGTAGAACTTATATATAATATTGTATACTATCTTGGGGAGGGAGGGCTAAGGTAAAGGGGAAGGAGCTGGAGGGAGGGAAAAAATGTAAGTTATATGGCAGTGATTGTAGAACACTAAAAATAAATAAAATTTAAAAATACAATTTAAAAAAATAGAGTTTTATTTTTGGACCACAGGCTCCTTCAGTCTTCCTTCCCTTCTATTAGCCCATCTCACTTTTATTCCCCCTTTCCTGTACTACTTCTTCCCTCCCTTTTAGCCTCCCCTCCCTTTTTTTCCCCTTTCCCTTTCTACTTCCTGTAGGGCTAGTTACATCCCTCCTTGAACTAAACGAGATGAGACTAAATCTCACACAGTGCTCATCTCCTTATCTTCTTTCACTGCACTGTAATATGTTTTGTGCCTCTTCCTGTGATGTAATTTGGTGTTTTTTCCCTCTTCCTTTTCCCATCTCCTGCTACAATCCCTTAGCACCTTTAAATCACATTTTTTAATCATCCCGTCATTTAGTTTGTACCCACTCCCTTTATCTATGTATGTCCCATTTAAACACCTTAATAAATATATGTTTTTCACGATTAACAGGTGTCATCTTCCTGTTATAGGTCTGTAAACAGTTTGTCTATATCCTGTTTATATTTTTATGCCTCTGTTGAGATTTGTGTTTGAAGATCTAATTTTCTATTGAGCTCCAACCTTTTCATCAGGAAAGTCCGGAAATCCCTTATTTTAGTGAATGTCTTTCTCCTTGCCTGAAATATTACTTTCAATTTTCTTGGGTAATTGAATCTTGGTTGTTGTCCCACCTCCCTTGCTGTATGGAATATAGTCTTCCAATCACTGTAGTCTTTTAATATAGAAGCTGCAGTTCCTTGATATTTGAATTATTTCTTTCTTGATGCTTGCAGTACTTTCTCCTTCAAGTGATAGTTCTGGAATTTGACAGTAATATTCCTTGACACTTTCAGGTTGGACTCTCTTTCAGGAGGTGATAGTGAATTATTTCCATGACTGTTTTGCCTTCTGGATAGTGGACCTAAGTGCAGTTTCCTTGATGATTTCTTGGAAGACATTGTTCATGGTCTTCTTTTTCGCCGTGGCATTCTTGTAGAACAAAAAATCTTAAATTTTCTCTCCCATGTCTCTTTCCAGGACACTTACAGACGTAACTGAGGGAAACAAAAAGAATTTCATGTGACACATAACACCTGAGCCGATTTTTAAAAGAAAGTGGGGCTTCTAACAGGCATTGGTTAAGAAGAAATACATTCCAAGTAGGAAGCACATGCAAAGGCATGAAGGTGGGGCATGAATAGATAGACATAAAAAATAATATATAGTTCAGTCTGGATGCAACTTAAAGTGTGTGATCTGGAATAATGTGCATTAAGCATAGAAGGTTAGATTGAGCCAGATTATAAAGGATTTTCTATGTCAAACTAAGAGGTTATATTTTATCCTAGAATGAGTAGGGAGTTTCTACAGTGTTTTCATCAGATTGGAAATATAAATAGACTTGTGTTTTAAGAGTATTACTTTGAAAGCTATGTGGACAAATAAGTGGAAAAGGAAGAAACTTGAGGCAGGAAGAACAATTGGGAAGCTATTGAAATAGTACGGATAAAAAATCATGAGCAGCCAGCAATATGGTAGATTGGTCATTTGTTCCAAACTCTTTTAACTCTCTAACCATCAAGGAAAGGGATTATGTGCCAGATGAATAAAAACTGCAGATGAAATGACAGAACAAATGAGAGAAAAATCTGACAAGGTAAAATGCTTTTGAATTACCACGGGAAAACTCTAATTCTTAGAATTAGCTGATAATAGAGACACACTTAGCAGACTAGGGGCATAAAAAAACCTGAATCCACAATTGAGTGTCTTGCTAAATAAATAAAAGAAAGGTTAACAGATTTGGAAAGAAAAATGCTGAAGTGAAAGAAAATCTGGCAAAAGAGAAGCAAAGGAAAGCAATGTTATAAGAACACATAAATTGTATATTAGTCAAAGTGATTGTGACTTGAAGACAGAATACAGAGACAACTTAAGGATAGCATGTTTCGTAGAAAAGCATGACTAAAGTATTTTTAAAAATTTGAATCATTTGACCCAACTCATCCTACTGTTAACGGATAGGATAAGAAAGACAGGGAGGAAAGAAAGAAGGAAGGAAGGGAGGGAGGAAGATAAACAGGAAGGAAGGAAGGGAAAAAAAGAGGGGGAGAAAGGGAAGGAGGGAGTAAAAAACTGAACTAAACAATTTCTGGGTCATTTTTCCCCTAGTTCTACAGGTATAATCTTCTGATCCCATGATACCAGAAAAAAATAATTTTAAAAATAAAACATTTGTAAAGGTATATAGTATATGGTATATATATATAGTAATTCATTTCTTTAATGGTAAAGGGAAAGTACAATCACTGAATCCACATCAAAAGCAAACCATACTCAAAAGTATTACGGATGAATATATTTGAAAAGTTTTTTTTTTTTTCTAAAAGAACTATCCAAAGATTTTCATAACAGTATTATATGCAATTACATACATTTTGAAACTGCCTAAATATCCTAAATTATGTAAACACCATCACAATCATTAACTTCATTAAAAGTTGCGCCCTTACGAGTCATTTTTTTTTCAAACTTTTTGAACTATATGGATTCTGATTACAAAAGTTTATTGCTACATGCAAAGGTAAAGTGCTTCTCTGCAGGGTGAAGTTTTAAAAGGTTGAGACTCATAGATAAAGTTGTTTTATTTGTGAATGAAGAGAAATCTGATTTCGTTATTTTAATGACAATTTATGAATTTCAAAACTATGTTAATTGTTGGATATTTTCAAAAAACTCGATGATTTAAACATTTTGTTTGTAATATTTATGTTAAAAGAAAAAAATCGAAAATTTTACTTAAAAAATAAACATATGGAATGATAGGGTGGAAATGGTTCTTTAGAAATGTTTACAACTGTGAATGATTTTATAATTGATAATAACCTTCCCAAAGATTTAATTGTAACAGTTATAATTGATCATCTGAAATGCCTAGATACACAGTTTCAGAAACACTTCCTTTCAAATTTTGATTCTAAGAAACTAAGTTGGTTTCACAAAATAAATCATATACAATTGAAATAAAGAAAAAAAGTCACTCATCTGCCATTAAGAGTTCACAAAGAATTTGGTGATTTATCAAGTGGCAATAAAACTTGAGTTTCCTAAAAACATTGTTAATTGAATTTTGGCTTCGATTAAGACAGAAATCCCAACAACTTCTGAAATAGACCTAAATATACTTCTGCCATTTTTTACCGTATACTCATATGAAGTGGCATTGTTACCATTGACAATTACAAAATCAAAACAACAATCAACTCTGAAAAAGGTTGAAAATGCCCTACATCCTGCTTTATCAAATACTCCTCCAAGGTTTAATCCTTTGTATCACAGTAAACAATTACATCCATCTTATTATTATGCAAATTTGTTGTCATCTTTATAAAATGATAAAATTATATGCATACCAAATATTTGTTTTAAAAATCATTTTCTTTATGATTTATTAACAGTAAACGCTTAGTTTCTATATCTATTTTATACACGTATATACCCAGGATCATGTAAAAGTTTCTTGGATGAAATGGGATGGCAAGTACAAAAGCTTGAGAAACCCTGCTTCATATCAAGTTTATAGCCATGAAAATGAAACTATGCTAAAATTATTTGCTTCTATATGTTTAAAAAGAGTATTATTTTACTAAGTACTTTGACACATGACTTGTGGTATCACATACATTCATACATAATACATACATACATATACATATACATATACATATATATATATATATATATATATATATATATATATATATATATATTTCGGGGCTTAGTAAAATAATTGAATTGGGTTAGTTACGGACACAGCTGACAGGGAATTGTCCTTTGCTGTTCCCATTACTCCTCTCTCCATCTCTATAGTCCAGGTTTCATAAGTTCTCTTGTTCATATTTTCATAGATGTTCTCTCTATCATATTTTATTATTGACAAATTTAGGGAGAAGTAGTCATATGTTTTACATTTTTTCAACTTATCTTTAGTGGATTCTTTAGGATTCTCTTCATTATAATATCTTCAAGACTTCTTTTATTTCCTCATTGATGATTCTAAGTCTCCTAAATTTTTTCTCTTCCCTTAGTGCTATAACTAATATTTCTAGGACAATATTGAATAATAATGAAGATATTGGACGTCTTTGATTCACCATTGATCTGGATAGCAAGACTTTTAACTTATTTCCATGGAAAATAATCCTTAACCTCTCTTTACCTAATTCACTGGAAAAGTAAACGGCAAACCACTCCATTATGTTTGGAGACAGGTAGGTGGTACAACTGATAGAACACTGGCTCTTGAGTCAGAAGGGTTAATTAAAGCATTAGCTGAATAGTCATCATGAAAGATGAGGGAAAACCTCTTTTTGAAAATAATTGGACTCTTAGAGTGGCTTCATCAATAAAATGGGGAAAGGTTGGTCAAAACATATAGAGTGAGTGGATAACTTCAGGCTCCTATGCATTTTAGATATGACCTGTAGGAGTTTGGAAATTTCAGGTAATAATAGCAACTTCTTGCTACTAGAGGAAAGTGAGTCTTTAAGAAAAGTGTACTTAAGATGAATTCAATTTACACTATATTTATCTGTAAACACATGTATATCATATATGCATGTATTTATACATACCTCTTCCTATATCAATCTATAATCTGTCTAGCATTTAAAATTAGATTGTGCACCATGAGAATCTGAAATTTTCGACTGCAGATCATAAAGGGTTAAAACTCAGGATTCTAGAGTTGATTTCTGTAAGAAATACTTTGAGAGAAGTTGGAGGATGGGGTAAGAATCTTTATTTTTATTTGGTTCTAGATCCAAATCACTTACACAGCAATTTCTGCATCTATTACATACTTGATCAGCCAACTATATATCATAGTGATAAACATAGGGTTCACAGTCGAGTTAAAAAGAGAAAGTACTTTCTGTAAAAGTATTGTTTAGTGGGATGTGGAAAGCAAAATTTACCAATAGCAATACGCCTACAACTATTATGTGTGAGTGAAACAAGTGGAAAAGGGGATTTTTTGTCTCTTTGTTTTTGTCCCCTTGTGGCTGATGGCAGCATCAGTATGGTGCAGATGATTCTAATGTAAGACACAACAATCAATATAAACAGATACATGCCAAATAGCACAGCATTGGCAAAGACAGGCAATTTATTCCAAGTACTATCCCACCGGCCAATTTCACTAATAGAGGTGTATGACAGAAAACATACCTGATTTCATTAGAACAAAGGAAAAAAAGACAAAGTAAAAATCTGATATGTCAACCCTACATCAATGGGGATTGCCTGATCCAAGAGTCAAGCATTAGTTTGACATACACTTTGAGTTTCATGATGAGAGGATTGTTACTGTGTGTAAATTTTTATTGCTGTGATGGATTTGGCTTTCTGGTGTCCGAATAAATGTTCCAGTCCTGCCTTTCATGTGGACAGTCTGTGGTATTTTGCAATTCAGAATTTCTCTGGGATATTCACGGCCTAGGTATGTGCTGTAAATATCACATTGGTGCTACAACGGCTCCCAGAATAAGAAATAAGCAAAGTTGTACAGTACAGTCCAAAAAAAGATCTCCATTTATTCTGAGTCCAAACGCCCATAAGTATTTGGGAGTAGTGACTGCTGTGTAACAAAATTTCCACAACAAAAAGTTTCCCAAGAAAAGGTACATGGGTGTTTGGAGACTTGGATCAACCTTGGTTATTACATTGATGAGAACTTTCCTTTCAGTATGCAAAGGAAAATGAATAGGAAAATCCCGAACAGAAAGGCTTGTAGTTGTGGAATTCCAGGAGAATGAAATCCTCTATCTGTGATGTTTGATCCTTCCATTTTTTTGCCTTCAATTTGTGAGAATGGTGAATTCATGAGAGGGATAATCTTGTCACTTGGGAACCACATTTTCTTCTGATAGAAATAAAATATTTCATTCAGATGGACTCTGGAGAGTAAAGATACTTTCCCCTGTATTTTAAAACATATTACACTTCTGTTTGTCTCACTTTGCTCATGTGTAAAATTGAAATAAAAATAATGATGATGACAATGATGGCAGCTTCATCACAAACTATAGTTTTGATCCCTGTTGGCATAGAGAACTTTAGGTTATTGGCCAATGGTATCTCAATCCCAGGGAGGACCATCTACGCTTTGCTGAGAACTTCCAACTCACCTTGTGTTCATACAAACCCAGATACCCTGATCTGTATCAGAGTTGCCCTGGCCAGGAAAGAAGAGGTACCAAAAAGCTAACTGGAAACAGCTGGAAGAGGATTTTAAGATAAATTGGGACTCAGAGGGACAGATGATAAGGAACATTACCACTTCCCCAAGTTATGAATGCACAATTCTTTGAGACCACAGCCATTTGATTTCCTTGATTCCTTGATTTAACAAAGTGAGACATACTAAAGAGATCACCATGGAATCAGTTTTATCAGTTTTATGACAGACTCACCTAAGCTTTTGATGTCAAATCTGTTCTCCAGCAAAACAGTGCAGTGGAACAGGTTCACTTTACCTCCTCCTTTGTTAAATATCTTCATCTACTCATCTCTAAATAAATTAAGATTTTTTTTTTTTATGGGCAACATTCTGAAATTGGATTCCTCCTCAGGATTACAGCATTGCTGGCTATCACGTTAGCAGAGGAGCATGAAAGTAGTTTAAAGTAACTTAGAGAAGCTAAAAGGAATTTTTTTTTCCTTGATACACTGATGCAACTGCAACGGTCCATCTGTCCGCCCCTTTCCCCCACCACATCAGAATCATTTCATAAGAATCTCAATTTACAAGACTATTTTGATTTTAAGAAACTTTGTCATAGGTGAACAGCATGCAGAATAAAATATAAGATAGACGCTGAAAAAGGGAGAGTACCTGTAATAGCAATTTAAAATGGAAAGATTTTTCTTATTAATTAATAGCTCCATATGATCTACTTAAATCGCCTGGAAGCCTGGGTCACATGTGGTGGAAGGAGATTGCTGAAGAGGCAGAACAGGAAGGGTGGAGTGAGTGAGTGAGGTCAGGTCAGAGGGGAAAGAACACAGGCCAATCGGCACATTTTGAGTGTTGACGGTTGAGAAGGCCTTGGATGGGGGAGGGGGGTTTGAGAATGGCTTTGCCCTCTGCTGGGATCATGTTTATTAACTTCTTGGTCACCATGAGGGATTTTGCTATCTGGTTCTGGGATTTGGTTTTCTGGTGCATAAATAATGTTTTTCTTCTGCCTTCTATATGGAGAACTATGCTGGCAATTTCATAGTCACCACCAGTGCTGTGAATATTGCTTTGGTGGTACAGTACCCCAGAAAATATTGAGAGACCTGCCTAATAACCACTTGTAAAAGTAAGCACCATGACATACAGAGCAGGGCCTGCTGTACAGGTTCTTCAATCTACTTTTACAAAGGAAAGCAACTTTTGAGGCAACATCAAGCACATATATCATTCCTTCTGTTCATGGAAAAAAGTCAGCACCTTGACCTTCAGAGATTATACAGAGAAATCAAATTCTGAACAGACAATGATTTCAGCTGCCTGACAGCCAGACAGACAGATAACTGTATGCACATAAATAGTTATCAAAGAAAGAAGCACTAGTATCTGGTTTTTGATAGCAAGAGACTCCTTAGAAGCTACCCACAGTCTCATCTGCCCAAACACTTGCAATCACTAAGCCCAAAATAAAACCTCACTTCAGAGCCTTTATACACCTTTCAGAGCCAGAGAGCATCACAGCACTTGAGAATCAGTGCCTCATAGGGCAGGCCCATTAATGGGTGGGGAAAGTCTTCCCATTAAGAGGTAAAATTTTGTAAACAGTAAGCAAAATTGAATTATCAATACACCAATCGCTCAGCATGATGAGACCCTGGGGATATGGGAAAGAGATGGAGTAGCACAAGGCTTGGAATCCTTGGACCATGCTCTTTACTCCATGATTGCTGTTCGAGTTACCTCCTTGCTCATGCAGGCACAATAGGTGTCTGCTGCAGGTGACATCAGTACCACACTATCAGCTTTAAAACTCTCTGCCTTTCCTGCCTCCCTTCCCTGCAGTCATGACCTCATTTCAATTGTGAGGAACACTAATAAATCCATTGCAGTTCACATCTCAACACCTCTCTCCCTTTAGGTTGCTTCATCTCTTTATTCTGGTCCTTGAGACCTTTAGCCACTTACTAGCATGCTATCTGCTCCATAAATGAAAGAGGGCACTATCTCATTTGACCTCAAATGAACCCCTCCCTCATTTCCTTTTGTTTTTGTTCTTTTTGTGTTACATCTGACACTTTCCACCTCTGAAAGCCCCCCCCCACTTTTATGTCTTTTATCCTTAACCTCTTCCAACTATCTGTCTCTTAACTGAGTTCACCCTAGCTTGAGGCATCCAGATGCTACCAATATCCAGTCAGTTATCAGTGTCCACTATCGTGCTGTTAAACCCATCTAAATCTTTACTTTCAATATGCCAATACACACTTTGCACTGAGGCGGTTTATGGGGTTTGGCCCCTGAGTAAATTTTGTCTCAAGAGAGTTTGTCTAAGAGACTTATTTGTCTAAGAGACTTATTAGCCCCTGTATTTCCCCCGTGAATACTTCCATCTATCCAGTCCCCAAGCCTGGTAGATGGGATTGGTGAGTCCTGCATGATCTCTGAGTAGTTAACACTATTGTAATAACCTGAGCATCTGTCATCTCAAACCACCACACTCTGCTTGAACTTGTACCGCTTTGGGCCATATAGTTCAGAGTGTTTGACCTCTGTAGTTTCTTCTTTTCAATCCTAGTTGCCCCTAAAAGACAATTCATTTTTGCTTTTACTGGGAAGGGTGCCAATATATACGAACTTCTGCAGGGATTCATTAAGTCACTATACTATTTCTCACAGATATTAAAACAGGAATTGATTTCATTAATTTTCAAGATTCGTCAAAACAAAGGAGGCAGCGGTGCGGAGGGAGCGCAGCGAGTGGCGGGAGGCAGGGGATGTCTCGGGCTCTGCCAAGGCTACTGTGGCCGGCCGCTTTTCCTTATGAGTGAGCCCCGGCGGCGGCGGCGCGGAGGGGCTGGCCCCGGGAGGGCTAAGGGCGGGCTGCCCCTGCATGGACACAGCGGAGCCTCAGCTAGGTTCTTCTTTCTCCTTTTCCTCCCGCCACTACCCCCGAGGGCAGGGGCTCCCTCGAGCCCGCCTCGGGCCCCCGCAGCTACCACCCCCTTAGGGAGATCACTGGGCCGCTACAAGAGACTGGAGATTGTTGGCGACCAGCATCTGAACTCCTCCATTGAGCTTTGTATCAGGCGCAAATTTCACAAGCATGCTATCTGTGCCTTTGACGCAGGTCGCTGATGAAAAACCAACCAACCAAACCTGATGATCAGCGCTTGGTCAGGGACCTAGGACAGTCCACTGGCGTCTTCTTTTCAATTTGACAGCAACCCATGTCTCCATGTCACACACAAGCATGATAGTCGGAGAATCTGTGATATGCTTTGCTGAAATACAAGGATGCTATGTCTTCAGCATTCCTCTGTTCTAATAGTTGTGTTACTGGGTCAAGAAAGAAATGTGATGGATCTACTGTGATCTGTTCTTGATGAAGTCGTGCAGGCTTTTAGTTGCCACTGTTCCCCTCCTCATTGCTTAGCCCCCACCCCTCAAAAATGTGTTCTCACCTGTCTCCAAGAATAAAACATCAAGTTCTGGAGTTTGTAAAAAACAAACAAATAAATAAAAATTAAAAAAAAATCAATATTCTATCCTCTTTCAGTGTGTTGACGACATGCTCCTTTGTTCCCCCTCCCAAGATGGTTTTGTTCAAGACTGTGTGTATCTCCTTAACACTTTAGCGGCAAAGGGTCATAAGGTATCACTGGAAAAAGTCCAGTTTGCTCTCCTCTCTCAAAGTTCCTAAGAAATCACTTCTCTGCCTCCATCCTTTGGCTACACTCCTCCTGCCTTAAGGCTATCTCTCAGTTCCCTGAATCAGTCCCCAGCTTTGTACCTTCCTTGGTCTGGCAGGATACAGTGTCTCTGAATCTTTGACTTCCAATGCATTGCCAACCCCCTTTGTGATCTTTCAATGGATTCTTTACCTGAATTCTTGGCTCTCTTTCCTGATGGTCAAAAGTCCTTTGATTCTCTGGATTTGACCCTCTAACATCCACCAACTTTAAACCTCCCCAACTATTTTCTCCCCTTTGATTTATTTGTCTTTCAGAAAGAAAGGAATGCAGTTGGTGTACCAAAACAAAAACAGGGTAAAAAGTGTCATCGTGTGGGATACTATGGTAAAACTAGATAATGACTCTCAGTGGCTCCCAGGCTGCTTTTGTAGTAGTGGCCACAGCTGCCCTTATTTCTCTCACTGAGGACATTGGTCTTGACTCTCCCTCAATGTTACATATCCACCATGCATTTGAAGTACTCCTGAATTCACACTATACCCAACATTTGTCCTCTAACAGTCTAGGAAAACTTGAGGTGACTCTTACCCAAACGTAACCTGACCCAACAACATGTAATCACACTCAACTCTGCCATCTATATGCCTGAGGAAGAAGGTTAGGATGAATCTTTAGAACATGACTGTAATTTATCTGGATGTAACCCCTCCACAGGAGGACTGGAACGAAACCCCCTTTAGAGGGAGCAGACTTTGACCTGTACACTGAAGGATCCTGCATCAGAAATGAGGAAGGAAATTTGGTTCTTGGTTGTGGCAACACCATCACCACAGAAGTGGTTGAAGTTTCATCACTACCTGATTCCCCTTTGGCACAACAAGCCCAACTCCAGGTACTAGCCAGAGTTTTTAAAATAAGGGGGGAAAGGATTATTTGTACTGAGAGCTGGTACACATTTGGAGTGGCACCTGGCTTTGGAATACTTTGGAAAGGGCTTCCTCACCTTTGCACACCATTAAGAATCAGAAACAGGTTTGCCATGAATTAGATTGTTTATGTCGTGCCCAGACTGTAGCAGTAATTAAAATTCCAGGGAAGAAGCTGAGAAAACAGCTTACATGCCCATGGAAATGACTTAGTTGACCAAGTGGCTAAAAGAGTAGCTTTAATTCCCCTAATTGCTGAGGGAGTGGAGGCTCCTGTAATGCAAGTGCTCTGAGAACTTTCACTCTGTTGCATAAGAATAGCCTTATCAGCATATTCATCTCACCGTGAGGGCCACTTAACCCTTTTAGTCTAACAAAAGAAGAAAGTGCTACATCCCAGAAAACAATCATCCTCACAAAGCAGGAGAATTATGTTTGTCCTTCTTTGGTGAAGAAGATGATGTCATCAGAGAAATGAAGACATGATTTGCACTTGATTTTGTTTTGAGTGGGGGAGAGCTGTTCAGGTCACCAGCTTCACTTCTCCTCCAGAGCCATCTGAATCCGCAGAGCTGATATTACTCAGGATGACTGGAGATGACCCAGTTTGGGCCCTTTAGGCCAAGGTCTTTGCAGGCACTCACTTAGGTTGAGTCAGCGCTCATTCATTGGATAGGCCTGTTTAAGAAGTAGCCAGGGCCTGGCCCCTTTAATGAGGCCAGAAAAAGAAAGACTTCGGGCTGGGAGGGAAACAGCCACAGTTACTCTTAATAACCACTCTCAAGCTAGAAGCGTCCAGAATAGCCCTTAGAGAGGGCCCCATTGAACTCCCAGCTTCAGAGTGCAGTAAGTAGGCTTAAGGTTTTGGGAGAGCAGAGCAGATACTCACTTTATCTCCCTGGCTGTTAATGGATTTACCTGTAAAAAGAAGGAACTATGTCTGAGATCTCTGAAAGGATTTCTAGCTCTAGAGAGACTCGTGTATTATCATAAGAACCACAGTTTGTTGGTGCTGGGTGGCCTTAGGGCACGAGCAATGCAAAGTCGGCATGTTTGTGAACAAACTTTGTGGGCATGCTTTGTGTTCAGAATCAACAGGCTGACTTCACCTTGGATTCCTTAGTCATTTTGTTTTTAGTTAATTTTTTTTTCTTGCCTGGTCAGAAACCTCTTACTGTTGCCAAATTTTCGAGGCCACTCATGTAGTCAAGACCTACAGTTAAAGATGTGATACAGATCTCATGACTGATATAAATGTAGCATCCACAAAGAAGTTGAGTCTTCCTTTTATATATTTTGCCTCCTTCACCATCTTGCCCAGTATTAAGATTCTGACACTCTACTTTCGGAAGGTCAGGAAATCTCAAATCCATCTGGTCCCTTTCCCTGGGTGTCTAATCCCTAGCTTGCTTCCAGCCTTGAGTCAACTTGCACTCACTCAGGTTCTCCCTTTCATATCCTGCTATCCATCATTCATCTTGCTTGTTCCATTGGCTCGTTCTCAAAGGACAGAGCACTTGGGGGGTCAGTGAACCATGAAAAATTCTGGTTGAGGTGCTTCTTCTTCCCCACATCCCTGCTGTCAAAGATAAGCCGTTCTCAGATGCTTCTACACTCCTCTAGGAGAGTTTTTGACTTAGAACTCAAAAACTCCAGGTGAAACAACCTTAGAAACTGTTCTACTAAAGCATCCTTTCCTTTTTTGTGTGTCCTGTCCCTGTCTGGTTGTCTGGTGAAGTCCATGGACCGTAGATCTAGTAAATTTTTTTTGAGTAATTGAAGACAACTCAAATGTTCTTTTAGCTCTTAGTGGAGATAAAGATGTCTTCAAAAACTTTCACTTTCACATAGCCCACGAAATCCATTAGTGCACCCCATGGCCATCTGGGAATCCAGGTTAAGAACTCCTGGGTTAATCTAGCCCTGGATTTGAAGTCCAAAGGATACTGAGGCTCTGACAACTGAGGGACTCTCCCACATTGGCACAGATAGAAAATAGTGAAGGTGCCAAGTAAGCCTAGCCTTTTGACTCCAAGTCCATTTCTGGGAAGTCACAAAAATTTGACAAAACAATAAATCTGCCTGACATTTTCCTCAAGGAATACCGAGAAGGGAGTTTTCATGACCCAAGGGAAAGTAACAACTTCAGGTATTATGAAATTTTGCAATGGTGGAGATGCAGAGACATGATTTAACATCACCTGCTTGGCTGGAGAACTCAGATGTAGAGCGTTGCCCAGAAATCCCTTCCACACACAGGAATTCACATCTTTCTCTGGATGGAATAAAGGGAGGGCCTAAGCAGAGGAGGGCTCCTTAAAAGGCCTCCAAAACTTAGGGGCAGCATCAGTTGCTGCCAGAGCTCTAGCAAAAGAGTTAGGATTCTCTGTCCTGTCCTGTCCTGGAAGCTCTGAGAAGGAAGGAATCAGAATCCTAAGAACATGGATTCAAGAGACCTACTTGAAAATCTGAAGGCAGAACTCACTTGCTCGATGGGCCTGAACTACTTCACTAACCCAGTGACTGACCAATGTGGTCATAACTTTTGTGCAGTGTGTCCTCTCCCGTGCCCGGAGGGAGCCAATTAACCTGTGACTTGCCCACAATGAAGGCTTATCAAAGTCAGTGACTTCGTGCCCAACAGGAACCTGCAGAATCTGTCCATCATTAGCAAAACGCTCAGAAGTCATTGGCTGCAGAGCATGGTGAGCCTGACTAACTGTGATCAAGATGGGGGAAAAGAGATGTTTTTCTGTGAGGAAGACCAGAGTGTCTTCACTGATTCCTGTTTATTAGCCCCAAGTCACAAGGACTACCAAGTAGCAAGTACCCTTGGAAACAGCCACTGGCAAGGGCCAGGACAAGCTCCAGGAGACTCGCACTGCCTTAAAGAACAAAGAAGAGAAGTTTGAAAGGGTTTGGGGCCAAGTGAGAGAAAGAGAGACCCCTCGTCATGAGGATGAAGACACTGGAGAAAACTCCATTCTTTCTGAGTATGGGAAAATGCAACAGTTATTAAGGGACGAAGAATATCGATATTTGCAAAGACTGAAGGAGGAATCCAGACACAGAGGTGTCAAGCTGAAGGCGAGCAAGGCCAAGCTGCCCCAACAAATACATAATGTGCAACAAATGGTTTTAGAATTAGAGGAAAAGAGTGCAAGGACAAAGGAGGCAGGTGGGGCCTCCGCGGTGCTGCAGGTGAGACGGAAGTGCAGAGAGGATCCCTCCAAGGCCCTGGTCCTGGGGTCCAAATGGCTAAGGATCGGGGCCTTCAAAGAGGGGGCAGTGGCTGCGGGGCCGGTGTCCGTGGAGGACAACGTCTTGAAGCTGGTGCAGACGGTGCGCTCCCGGGATGAAACTGTTCAGAAGTATTTCAGACAAGCCATGACCAGAAAGAAGGCCACCAAAGCCCTGACTCCTTCGCTGGAAATTCATCAGAGAATCCGTCAGGACCTTCTAAATGCAAAGCTGCTGACCTAGCAAGATGACCACTCCCTCCTGCTCTCCAAACGTCGGGCCTCATATGCAGAGGGAGAAGCAACCCTGCCAGCTGTGGACACTGCCAGCTGAACTGACAGGGACAAGCCAGACTCTGATGCTACCAGACAAACGTCACAGAGAGGAGGCAGTTCATCCTCTGCGGAGGAATCCCAACTGTTTGATATCATTCATATGGATGCTTCTGAGAAAGAGATGCTCTCCATTCCTGCCACCAGCCCCGAAAAATCTGATCCAGAAGTGATAATCTCTAATTCAGTAAGGATGATCCGTGAGTCACTCGCCACCCTCAAGGATAGACAAGGAACAGAGCACCGAGAAAAGGAAGACGAGTATGTCTATCATCTCGACTACATGGAGACGTATAACCCAGGATGGACTGAAGGCAACCTCTCTGTACAGCCCTACAGTCAGTAGTGGGAGCTGGAAGCTGATGATCATCAAGCAGAGGAAATGGATGGCCTTACGATGATCCTACACACAGATTTGTGACAGAAATGACAAGGGAGCTGCGTGTGTATGCAGGTATATACCGGAATTTGGTGCACTGATTGTTTTAAAATTATTTTGGAGCATGGAAAAAAAGTAGAGGAGAATTTGGACAGGGTGCCCTTATCAATGCTCCAGGACATGGTGGGTACTTTGAAAAGGAGAGAGGACTCGGTGCTTCCAGACCCAAAGCTTGCTTCCCCTGCCTGGCTCACCATCCCCAACACAGGCCTGAGAGAAGCGCTCAAGAGTTTGCACAAAGATATAACTCTTGATGCTGAATCAATCAATGCTCACCTCATTCTGCCTGGAGATCTGAAGAGTGTCCAGTATGGAAGTGTCCCTCAGGACCTTCCTGACGAGAAAGATCTATTTGACTCTATTCTTGCTGTTTTTTGGGGAGTCAGACCTTCATGTCAAGCAAACACCTTTGAGAATTGCAGGTGGGAGGTAAGGCAGAGTGGGAATTGGACATCTGGAAAGATTCAGTCAGCAGAAATGGGAACCTCTGTTCCTTCTCTGAAGATGTTAGGACCCTGATAGCCTTCATATCTGGAAATGGTTTCCTCCTCTGGAGTTCACAAACAGGCTTTAGATCCAGCACGCCTTTCCCAGAAGTGAGCATTTTTCTTGATTATGAAAAGGGACACATAGGATTTTATGATGTCACAGACAGGTCCCTTGTCTTCAGTCTCTCCCAGTTAGCCTGTACAGGACCAGGGCATCTTGTAATAGTAGAAAAACCCCCAGTAGCAAATGCAGTGCAAGACCCTGCCCTAACCAATCAGACGTCAGACCTCTGATCTCTGTCTCTTTTAAAGACAACTGTAAAGGTATCTATTCTTTCTCCAGATAAAAATGGGAATTCCAGAAGTGCTTCTTATTCCACAACAATGCCAGAGCTGTATACCCACACCTGGAAATACTGTACTCTGTGATTTTCTGCCACTCTGCCTGGGTTTGATTCTCTAATACCTACCTTTTACATTTAATTTCCCCATTACATTAGACTGTTCTTATATGACTCCATTCTATAGCGAAGCATTTCTCCCTCCTCAGAAGGAAGGCCTCTGCACTTTTATGTACACCCTATCCAAATTACCCCTATTTCTAAGGACTCACTCCAGTGAAGTTCCTCTCCAGTTAAGACTGTCCATTGATGGTATAAGATCACTTTCCTGCTGCCCTATTGGCAGTCATTCTTGCCTGATACTTCAGCGTTCTCTGACCTGCTGTACCCATTTGCTGGTAACTTCTGGGGTGAGTTAGCCATGGATCTGGAATGAGCTGAAAAGCTTGTTGCCAGCTTCCAAACACAGACTGATCCACCTGCCCTCATGGTATTACAAAATCACAGAGTGTTGAATGCCCTAACAGGCGAGCAAGGTAGGGCTTATGCCATCACTGGGGGAGCATTAGTTATTGTTTCCATGTCAAGCAGTCCTCAAAAATAGAAGAAAACATTATTGTCCTAAACATGCAGGTTGGAGATTTTAAAAATAGTGTTCAAAACATTCTGAACCATGTCTCCTTCTAAACTTCCTTTGACTTATTTTCCTGGTTGACTGGAAACCTTAGAAGCAGTTTCCATTCTTCCCTCCTAGGGCTGATGTTTCTCTTCCTTATTTGCCTCGCCATCTACCTTGGCATTTATTTTGTAGCTTATTTATTCACTTCTGTCTCACATAAAAACAAAATCACGTTTCAAGTGAATGTTTACACTCAGTCTGCAGGCTGTCCTGACCTTTGACCAAAAGCAAGGAATGTAAGGGGAATTAGGATTCTCATATTAATTCATATGATATGTGTAATGATTATACAATCTGAATATTTTAGAACTCCCAATTTCCCAAGAGATTCTGGCTTGGTAGAAGAGACAGACTGTAGCTTAATGTGATGAACCAACTTTGGTTATTCCTGCATTCCTGTGCTTGTGAATGCTAAGTGACTTGAATCAAAGGCTAAACAACCTCTTCCCATCCCAAGACTCTGGTTCTGTACCCCACTACCTATCATAACCCCCAACACTTGAGATAATCAACTTCAGAACAGTTTCATAGAGGATCCAGGAACGCTTGCATTTTCCCCCTATTAGCCTGCCATGGGAACAGCTATACAAGACCTGAGAATGATTATATTATGTTCCAAACCACCTGTGATATTTCTTTATGTTTATAAGATTTGTTTTCCCCCCTGTGAGTAAATCCTTCCTAGAAGGACATCAGGGTTTTCAATATTCCTTCCTCACCCAGAAATTCTTTAAATAGCTACTCGATTCCTGGCACACTTACCTCTGACTTTCTCTGTTTTGTCTTTGGCCATTCCCAGGTTAGAGACTAGTCCAGTCTGGGCTACATTTAAAATTCTGTTAACACCACTATCATTTCTCATTTTCCTTTATAATCATATTAGTTAAACTGATGGGTGGGAAGTGATATCTTAGAGTTCTTTGAATTTGAATTTCTCTAAACAGTAGTGATTTAGAGCATTTTTTTCATGTGACTGTAAATAATTTTTATTTCTTCTGAAAATTTCCTGTTTATATCCTTTGAACATATATAAATTTGTAAAGTGATTCTTATAAATTTGACTCCATTCTCTATATATCTGAGATATGATGACTTTATTAGAGAAAGATTTTTGAAAAAAAAATCCCCTCTCCTAGTTTTCTGCCTTTTCTTTATTGGCAAAAATTTCAAAGAGAAGAAGAAAAGAATATTTGATAACAAATTTCCACAGGAATAGTAAGACAGATGGAGAAAATAAATAATGTCCTGTAATTTCAATTATACTTATACATGTATATGAATCTCTACATATATACATATACATACATGCTACATACATATAGGCATACACGCATATATTTTACCCAAAGTCGTTTAAGTAGAACTTTTTTCTAAGCCACAGAGATTTCCTTGTTTCTCAGACTGCAAATAAAATGACTAAACTTTGGTGGTGTCCAAATCCAGTAGAAAGGAGAAAGCAATTTTTCTATTCCTTTTGATTTTTTTGGACTTAAATAGCAAATGTGCCATTATTCCAGATCCAAAAAATAATCCAACAACCATGAGTTGAGAAGAGCATATATAGAAGGCTTTGTGTCTCCCAATGGCTGATGGAAGTTTCAGGATGGTTGTGATAATTTTTATATAGGATACAAGTATTAGCAGTAAAGGAGCTGTTAAAAATAATACGGCATTATCGAAGATAAAAAATTCACTCAAAGTGATGTCACCACAGGCCATTCTGCTCAATAGAGGGAGATCACAAAAAACATGATCAAGTTTGTTAGAACCACAGAAAGGCAGAGAGAAAAATCTGGTATTTAAGTTGTATCTCAACTGGAATCCCACTTATCCAAGAACCAATCACCACTCCAACTTGCTTCCTGTGATTCACTATGAGATGACAGTATAATGGTTTACAAATAGTTACATAAGAATCGAAGCCCATGACAGCTAGGTGAGGCATTCAGTGACACGAAAAACAAGCCTACAAAAGAAATAAGTCTGTTCTAGGTCCAAATATTTTTCTTTGGGATTCTGGGAACTGTGACTGTGGTGGAACAGAGCTGCAGGAAAGAAAGATTAAAAAAAGTAGCACATGGGTGTTTGGAGAACTGGACCAACATTGGTTATTATAGTTATTAAGCCATATCCTAATAGGATACTCATGTAGATAACCAAGATAATCACAAAGAGAAAATTTTGAATATTGGTGAAGTCAGAAAAATCCTAGGAGAATTTATTCTATCCTGAATGTGAGATTTTCTCTTGCCATTCTTGTTTTATGTCTTACATTCGTAGGAAGAGATGAATCTGAGTGTCCAAGTTGTATCTCCTGTCTATGTTGTAATGCCTTGATCTGTAAAAGATATGTTCATATTAGGTGACAAAAAAGCAACTTTCCAGACCTAGCGTTGCTATTTTATGCTCCAAAGTTTGTATTCATTGATGAATTTCACAAATGTTGTTTCCTTTTTAAATTCAACTAAAATAATTATACCGAAGAATGATTAGACATATTTGTAGTCTGATATGGAGCAACACTTCCTTATCTTACTTTCTATATGGCAAAATCAAATAACTATCCTTTCTTCCTAAGTAGTGTTTCCTGTGAATGTTTTTGTAGCAATGACATCTCTTGTTATTCCTAAGTAATGGATTTCTCCTTCCTTCTTTCTCATCTTTATCACACTGTCAAACTATGCCTATTCTCAACGTTTTCTTTCTTGATCTATTTTCTATTTACACTTTTTCAAAATTTCGTGCTGCCACTAGAAAAGTTTTAATTATTTCTATCCAATCAACTTTCATGTTTGTATATCCATCCCTATTCTCTTAATTCTAACTTGTACACCTGCCACAGATGACTTGACATTTCAAAATAATACACCTCATACTTACTAAAACTCAACATATCGAAAATAGAACTAAGAAACATTTTCTCAAAACAGTCCTCTTCCAAACTTACCTATTTCTATTAAGACATCCTATATCGTTCCAGTCATGCATATTTACAACCTTTGTATGGATTCTTACTCCTATATTTCCCTCATTGAACATGATCAATCAGGTGTTAGAACTTTTTTTTTCTACCTTTACAATAACTGGCCTACCAATAATTCTACTGTTACTATAACTGGACATCAATAACTCAGATTTCTAGGTCAAACTCTATTCAAAACTAACTATAATACAAAGCACAACGTCGTAATGATTTCTGTTTTTATTTCCATGTCTAAGAATTATGATAAACATAAATGGAATGGGTTATGAAGTGGTTATGAATTTCTGGGTAAATACCACCAAATGAAAAGGCATGTAGTTGAGTGATTATTTAGGCATATTTAAAATTTGATTTCCACAAAGTCTATACTAATTCAAAGATCAAATATCAATGATTGAGTTTCTGTCCCAAACGTCAGAAGACAGCTACAGAAACAATGATAGAGACAGATAGAAAAAGAGAGAGAGAGAGAGAGAGAGAGAGAGAGAGAGAGAGAGAGAGAGAGAGAGAGAGAGAGAAACAGAGGAAGCAGGGCAGAAAGGAAGACAGGAAGGAAAGAAGGAGGATCGAAAGGAAAAAGGAAGGAAGGAGACATAAAACAGATATTTTCTAATATCTCTCCTCTAATATCTTGTCTTCTGTATTCTAAGGGCATTATTCCAACTCTAGCCTTTGTTGCTCCCTTTGAACTAATAAATCATATTCTACTTTTTAGAGTCAAATTGAGTTCTGACTTTTCATTTTGAAAATTCAAGAAATTCTTCATAGAATTGGCAAGTTGAACCAGAGTATAGTTGTCTTGACTACAAATTGTTACTATTGTATGATTTCTAAACATTTTAATCTACTGTCATAAAACTGAAATATCAAAAGAATGATTTTCAAAAAAAAATAGTGCCATCAAAATAAAGAAACACTCAGAGATATTGAGATAATTTTCTCCCTTAAATGTATTATTCAAAAGTCTCTTTCTGTGGACTCCTTCCTAGTATTACCTCAGATTATCCACTATCAGTGCTTAGGTTGGTCATATTTTCACAAGGAAATAAATGGGAATTGAGTATTCCTGAATAATGATAATTCCATCAATAAGGCACCTTTTGCATTACATACTTAACAGTGTTCTCATGTCTGTGTATTCTCAGGATCATGGTCTGAGGGTGTGTGTGTGTGTGTGTGTGTGTGTGCGTCCATGTGTCTGTGTGTCTGTGTCTACGTGTCCAGAGCTACTTCATCCCTACAGAGAAGAATTTTATCTACTTCACTCATACTTTCTGATAGTGCTTGCTCATAGCTGTTAAGAGTGAACTTCCATTTACATAAATATAATAAAGCACTTCTATCGCTACTGGTGTGTTATAAATGACTTTAGTTGACTTTCCTAGATGTGTCCTTTTCTGATACTATTGAAAATCGATTCCAAAAGTTACATAAAATTTTTCAAACAATAGGGACCTTTTTCATATACAATATTGAACAACACAACTTTAGGAATAAATAATAGACAAATTAGGTTACAAATATATTTTGCAACATCACAATATTTGTGCACCTCTTTGAAACATCATTCCTTTTCCCCCACAGTAACTTAAAATGGCTGCGATCAAAAGCACAATGATTTATGTGTTTGTCTGGTGATTACATGAAACTGACCAATCCTAACAAAGTGTGAAATGGTTTTTTTGGTTTTTTTACACTGCATTTTATTTTTCTTTATTTTGTTAAATATTTTCCATCGTATATTTTTTGATAATATAATATAAATTCATTTATTTAACTTTTTACATTCATTTTCACAAAATTTTGGATTCCAAATTTTCTCCCCATTTATCCCCTCCCCCACCCCAATACACCGAACATTCTAATTTTCCCTATCACCAACCTGCCCTCTCTTCTATCATCCCTCCCTTGTCTTGTACGCATCTTCTCTTTTGTCCTGTAGGGCCAGATGACTTTCTATTCCACATTAACTGTATCCCTTATTTCCTAGTAGCAAGAACAATACTCAACAGTTGTTCATAAAACTTTGAGTTCCAAATTCTCCCCATCCCTCCCTCCCCACCCATTCCCTTTGGGAAGGCAGGTAATTCAGTATGGGCCATATCTGTGTAGTTTTGCAAATGACTTCGATAATAGTCATGATGAATAAGACTAACTGTATTTCCCTCTATCCTATTCTGCCCCCCCCCTCATTGTTTCTATTCTGTCTTTTGATCATGTCCCTCCCCGGGTGTTGACTTCAAATTGGTCCCTCCTCCCATTGCCCTCCATTCCATCATCCCTCCCTCCCTGCTTATCTCCTTCTCACACACTTCCTGTATTGTAAGATAGGTTTTCATACCAAAATGAGTGTGCATTTTACTCCTTCCTTTAATCGAATGTGATGAGGGTAAACTTCATTTTTTTTCTCAGCTCTCCTCTTTCTCCCTCCACTAAAGAGACTCATGTTTGCCTCTTGAATGAGATAGAATTTACCCCATTACATTTCACCCTATCTCCTCCCACTACATTTCTCTCTAACCGTTTACCTTAATTTCTTTTAAGATATGGCCCCCTCCTATTCAATTCATTCTGTGCTCTCTGTCTCTGTATGTGTGTGCATTTGTGTATGTGTGTGTGCACACGTGTGTTCATGTGTGTGTGTGTATGTGTGTGTGTGGTCCCACCAACTACCCAGACATTGAAAAGTTTTAAGAGTTACAAATATTACCTTTCCATGTAGGAATGTAAACAGTTCACCTTTTGTTAAGTCCCTTATGACTTCTCTTTGCTGTTTACTTTTTCATGCTTCTTCTCATTCTTGTGTTTGAAAGTCAAATTTTCTTTTCAGCTCTGGTCTTTTCATCAAGAATGCTTGAAAGTCCTCTGTTTCATTGAAAGACCATTTTTCCCCTGAAGTATTATACTCAGTTTTGCTGTGTAGGTGATTCTTGGTTTGAGTCCTACTTCCTTTGACTTCTGGAATATCCTATTCCACGCCCTTCGATCCCTTAATGTAGAAGCTGCTAGGTCTTGTGTTATCCTGATTGTATTTCCACAATACTGGAATTGTTTCTTTCTAGCTGCTTGCAATATTTTCTCCTTGACTGGGGATTTCTGGAATTTGGCCACAATGTTCCTAGGAGTTTCTCTTTTTGGATCTCTTTCAGGCAATGATCGATGGATTCCTTAAATACTTATTTTGCCCTCTGGTTCTAGAATATCAGGGCAGTTTTCCTTGATAATTTCATGAAAGATGATGTCTTGGTTCTTTTTTTGATCATAACTGTGAGGTAGCCCCATAATTTTTAAATTGTCTCTCCTGGATCTATTTTCCAGATCAGTTGTTTTTCCAATGAGATATTTCACTTTCTCTTCCTTTTTTTCATTCTTTTGGTTTTCTTTTATTTCTTGGTTTCTCAGAAAGTCATTAGCCTCCATCTGTTCCATTCTAATTTTGAGAGAACTATTATCTTCAGTGAGCTTTTGAACCTCTTTTTCCATTTGGCTAATTCTGCTTTTGAAAGGATTTTTCTCCTCATTGGCTTTTTGAACCTCTTTTGCCAATTGAGTGAGCCTATTTTTCAAGGTGTTATTTTCTTTAGCATTTTTTGGGTCTCCTTTAGCAGGGTATTGACCAGTTTTTCATGCTTTACTTGCATCTCTCTCATTTCTCTTACCAGTTTTTCCTCCACCTGTGTGACTTGAATTTCAAAATCATTTTTGAGCTCTTCCATGGACCACGGGGCCAGGGAAGCGCAGGTGTGGGCTGCACTGTCCGGAGTGCGATGGACCTCTGGGAAAAGCTCTCTGGAACGGAAATACCCTCCACTGGGTTGGTGTGGAGCTTGCTCTGCTCCAGAATTTGTGGGAAGTTCTTTTTACAGGAAATTTATGGGCTGTGAATTCGGAGCTAGCATGTGTGAGTCTTTCTACTCTGCCATCTTGGCTCCTCCCCCACCCGTGAAATGTTTTTGTAGGTCCTCAATCAGTTTCAAATTGGATACAAATCATCCGAAGAGATTGACATTCTGGAACAAACTCTTTCCCAAAGGATGAACGGATGCATGTGCCTGACCTAGTTTTCTCTTGATACACTGAAACCGCAGGGTACCTTTCTTTCTCCCCTGTAGGCTGTTTTTTTATCCAATCAGCTATGTTATCACATAATAAAGTTACTCCATATAGCTGCATTTTAGTGTACTTTTTAGGCTGTTTGAAGACAATGATCTCTGGAGAATCATCTTACAATCATAATCCAACTTCATAGACAATTAGAAATATTCTACAGAAACAAACATGAGATAGTGCTCTGCATTATGAGGGTTTTTTTCCAATTTAAAGTCCTCTTCCTTTGAGGTTAGTATTCTTCTCTCTGAAAGACTTTCAAATAAACTGGTTGGTAGCCTTGGTCATTTCTTCTTCTCTTCTTCTTCTTCTCCTCCTCATCATCACCATCAAATGAGGTTGAGTAACTTTCGCAGAGTCACACAAGAAGTAAATATCTGAAGTTCTGAGGTCACATTTAAACTCAAATCATCTTAATACCAGGTCTCTTGCTCTATCAACTGAACCATCTAACTGCCCCAACCGCACTACTAAAAAACAAACAAACAACACACCCATTTGTGTCAACATATTGTTAATTTTTGTCCTTCACTCATGAAAAGGACAAAAATGATACCATTATGTTGGGGTAAGGCACAGTGTATCTTTCCATGTCTGGTAAGATCAGTAAAAGCTTGGAGGACTCTACCCCAGGCTGAGCAGAAATAGTCCATATGAACTTTTGGGAGTGATATTTCTCTAAATGTTAGCATCTCGTGCTTCTTTTTTAAATTCAATTTATTTTATTTGATTTTAGTGTTCTACAATCACTTCCATTATCCTAGATTTCTTCTACGTTCCTCTTTTCCTTCCCTTCTCCATATCCACTCCCTCCCTTAGACAGCATGCAACTTTATATAGGATCCACACATACATTCTTATTAAATACATTTTCACCTTAATTGTGCGTAGAAGAATTGAAATTAATGGGAGAAATCACAAAACAAAACAAAACATAAGGCAAAAGAAGTTTGTTTAAGAGTTTAGGTGAGTATTTGCTCTTCCTCCTCCATCTTCTTCATGCTTCTTTTGATCTACAGCAACTTTACTGGGATCAGAGAGCATAACACCTTCTTTGATGTAGCCATAACAGGCAGAGTGACCCTGTGTTACTGTTTCTCATGTCTCATAATTTATACTAAGTTCTTCAGAGAGGTCTTGAGAGTCTCTTTACATCCCTTTTTCTGACCTCAATGTGAATGCTTGCCTTGTGTGAATTCTCTGTAATATAATGTTTTAGGTATAGGGACATTTGGCATTGCATGTGTCCAGTACATCAAAGTCACACTGTGTCATTGATTTTGAATGCTTGCCAGTTCAGGTTGAGAAAGGACTTCAGTGTCTGACATCTTAGCTTGCAAGGTGATCTGAAGAATCATCCAAGCACAATTTAAATGCAAGAAATTCATTTTCCTAGAATAACACTGGTATATTCTCATGACTTCAGAGGCATGACACAACGAAGTGAGCACAAAGGCTCTGTAGAATTTCGGCTTGGTAGGCAATCTAATAACTCTTCTCTCTAACACTTTGTAGAGCACTCCAAACACTGAGCTAGCTCTGACAATATATGCATCAAATGTATCATCGGTACGTACGTCCCTGAAAAGTATACTGCCAAGGTAAGCAAACGTATACATGTATGCATGATGTGGGAAGTTCAAGGGAAACCAGTACCTTTGGTGTGAAACCTACAGAATCCTTTCCAGGACTGCTTTCCATCTTTTGTGTCCACCTGATTCGCTCACCTCTTGTCTGTGGTTCAAAGAAAGCTGTAATATTTCAGTAGGAACACTCCACGAGGTATAGTGGGACAGATGACTGTTACACTTTTGTGCCCGCATAAATCCATTTCATGCACCCGATAAAAGATATCACCATACCAATTACAATGTTTTACCTACCTTAAGGTTCTCTCACAACATGGAAATGACAAAGAAGAAGGTTAAGATACAACATCACCAGGGGGAGGAGCAAAGATGGCGGAGTAGAAACACTCACATATGCGAGCTCCAAACCCACAGCCGATAAATTACCTATGGAAAGAATTCCCAACGGGTTCCAGAGAAGTGGAAGCCGCGCAGCGGCAGAGTGGAGGAGATTTCTGTTCCAGACAGCCCTGAAAAAAAGTACCAAAAGTCCATTGGGCACCAGATGCAGAGCAGAGTCCCTGCCCTGGCCATGCAGTCCCAGAGAAGCAGATCCGAGCAGGCTTCAGGGACGGAACCTCCGGCGGTCACAAGTGTCCCTCCACCCACAGGCGCTACAGGACAGTGAGACAGACTTCTGGACTGGTTGAGAGGGGAGCGGAGTGTCTCCATGGCTTGGGTCCCCTCAGGAGGAAGCAGCAGGGGAAGCGGCAGACAGGAGCTCCCAGAGGAGGCAGGAGCTCCGCTCCGTTACTGAAGGTCTCCCCATAAACCCCCTGAGGGAACTGAGCTTGGGAGGTGGCCCTGCCCCTACCTGAGCATCAGTACCCAATCTCTCACTGAATAGAAGTCCCTCCCCCCTCTGAAACCTCTGAGGCTGGGGAAACAGCATTTCAATATGAGACCCCAAGCACTGGTGAGGTGGGGGTGGAGAGGAATCTCAGAAGTCAAGCAACTGTTTGGGAAAATGCCCAGAAAAGGGAAAAAAAAAATAAGACCACAGAAAGTTACATTCTGGGTGAATAGATGTTTCCTCCTTTCCTATCTGATGAGGAAGAAAAATGCTTGCCATCAGGGAAAGTCATAGAAGTCAAGGACTCTATATCTCAAACATCCGAAATAGATATCCAATGGGCTCAGGCCATGGAAGAGCTCAAAAAGCATTGTGAAATTCAAGTCACACAGGTGGAGGAAAAACTGGGAAGAGAAACGAAAGAGATGTAAGAAAAGCATGAAAAACAGGTCAATACCTTACTAAAGGAGACCCAAAAAGTGCTGAAGAAAATAACACCTTGAAAAATAGGCTCACTCAATTGACAAAAGAGGTTCAAAAAGCCAATGAGGAGAAGAATGTTTTCAAAAGCAGAATTAGCTAAATGGAAAAAAGAGGTTCAAATGCTCACTGAAGAAAATAGTTCTCTCAAAATTAGAATGGAACAGATGGAGGCTAATGACTTTCTGAGAAATCAAGAAATCACAAAACAAAAGCAAAAGAATGAAAAAATGAAAGAAAATGTGAAATATCTCACTGGAAAAGCAACTGACCTGGAAAATAGATCCAGGAGAGACAATTTAAAAATTATGGGACTACCTGAAAGCCATGATCCAAAAAATGAGCTTAGACATAATCTTTCATGAAATTATCAAGGAAAACTGCCCTGATATTCTAGAACCAGAAGGCAAAATAAGTATTGAAGGAATCCATCGATCACTGCCTGAAAGAGATCCAAAAAGAGAAACTCCTAGGAACATAGTGGCCAAATTCCAGAACTCCCCGGTCAAGGAGAAATTATTACAAGCAGCTAGAAAGAAACAATTCCAGTATTGTGGAAACACAATCAGGATAACACAAGACCTAGCAGCTTCTACATTAAGGGATCGAAGGGCGTGGAATAGGATATTCCAGAAGTCAAAGGAAGTAGGACTCAAACCAAGAATCACCTACACAGCAAAACTGAGTATAATACTTCAGGGGAAAAAATGGTCTTTCAATGAAACAGAGGACTTTCAAACATTCTTGATGAAAAGACCAGAGTTGAAAAGAAAATTTGACCTTCAACCACAAGAATGAGAAGCATGAAAAAGTAAACAGCAAAGAGAAGTCATAAGGGACTTACTAGAGATGAACTGTTTACATTCCTACATGGAAAGACAATATTTGTAACTCTTAAAGCTTTTCAGTATCTGGGTAGTTGGTGGCATTGCACACATACATACACACACATGCACACACACGTACACGTGTGCACACACATACATGCCCATACATATATACACACACAGAGACAGAGAGCACAGAGTGAATTGAATCGGATGGGATTGTATCTTAAAAAAATTAAGGTAAATGTATAAGAAAAATATAGTGAGAGGAGAGAGGGTGAAATGGAATGGAGTAAACTATCTCTGATTCAAGAAGCAAGCAAGAGACTTTTTAGTGGGGCGAAAAAGAGGAGAGCTGAGAAGAAAACATGAAGTTTACTCTCATCGCATTCGACTAAAGGATGTAATAAAATGCACACTCTTTTTGGTATGAAAACCTATCTTACAATACAAGAATGTGAGGGAGAAAGAGATGAGCAGGGTAGGGGGTATGATGGAAGGGAGAGCAGTGGGAGGAAGGCACAACTTGTAGTCAACACCCGGAGAGGGACAGGATTAAAAGAGAGAGTAGAAACAATGGGGGCCAGAATAGGATGGAGGGAAATACAGTTAGTCTCACAGAACACGACTATTATCGAAGTCATTTGCAAAACTACACAGATATGGCCTATATTGAATTGCCTGCCTTCCCAAAGGGAATGAGTGGGGGGGAGTGATGGGGGAAAGTTGGAACTCAAAATTTTAGGAACAACTGTTGAGTATTGTTCTTGCTACTAGGAAATAAGACACACAGGTAATGGGGAATAGAAAGTTATGTGGCCCTACAGGACAAAAGAGAAGATGGGGACAATGTAAGGGAGGAATGACAGAAGAGAGGGCAGATTGGTGATAAGGGAAATTAGAATGCTTGGTGTATTAGAGTGAGGGCACGTGACAAATGGGGAGAAAATTTGGAACCCATAATTTTTTGTAAATCAATGTAAAAAAAGTTAAATAAATAAATTTATATATCCAGAAAAAAAAAAAACAAAAAACGATGCATCACCAGACCACAGAGTCCTCTTCTCTCTGACTGAAGCAGTAGTGGGATTTGGCAGAATCCTGGGTGTCTGAGCAGCCTTTGTTAAATATCACACCGGTCATCATGGTTTGTTGCGGGGGACACAAAAGGTACCCTAAAAACTCTTTGATTCTTCTAGTGCAGGCCTGCTTATGAAAGCAGGTGCGGATACGACCCTGTGTCAAAACACATACTAGCAAAAGTATATACAAAACTTGCGAAGATGATTTTACTCATTATCTGTACATGAAATGTGTGATGTTTATGGAAAACACAAGGTCCAGTAAACTGTAAAGATCAACCCTTCTTGCTGTGAGAGTACTTAGCAGACATCATATCCACGTAGCAGTCCTGAGTGAAAAAAGTCTTAGTGATGTCAGAGCTCAACATATATTTTTGTGGAGTGACCATAGAGATGGGGAGTTCCATGCATGTGGTATAGGTTTCACAACCACAACTGATCTCTTCAGTAACTTTGTGTCTCTCAAAAGGAGTAAAAATCAAAGTCTCGACAAGGTATTCCCTAGTATAGGAAAGTTCTATACCAGTATCAACAGAGTGTATGCTCACACCATGACAAAACCAGAAAGAAAAGAGAATGTGAAGACCTCGTGACCCTCATCAGCAATGTGATAAAAGAGGACAAGCTCTTATAATTTTGGATGAATTGAGTGACAGAGTAGGCAGAGATTTCCATTGTAGGCTCAATGTTATATTCATCTCCAGAGAAAGGACTGAGGGATTTTGAATGCAGATTGAAATATACTTTTTATTTTTTTTCTTTATTTTTCTTGGGTTTTCAATTTTGACCTATATGTTCTTTTATAATACTGTATATGGATATATGTTTTACTTGACTACACATGCATTACTGATAATAAATTGCTTGCCTTATC
Source organism: Bettongia penicillata ogilbyi (assembly GCA_023548195.1). Classification (NCBI taxonomy): domain Eukaryota; kingdom Metazoa; phylum Chordata; class Mammalia; order Diprotodontia; family Potoroidae; genus Bettongia; species Bettongia penicillata. The sequence continues at coordinate 40,224 of JAJHZJ010000316.1, read as the reverse complement.
AATAAGGGGTGTGGGAAGGAAGTGAAAGAATTCCATAACAGAAAATGAATGTTGTTGAAAATTGTTTTTCCATGTAATTAGGGGAAAATAAAATTCTAAATAAACAAGGAGAATAATTGAAAAGATGATACTATTCCAGTGCTGTACTGAATGTGCAAACAAATTTGGAAAACTCTAAAAGGGACAATGGATTGGAAAAGATCAGTTTATTTTCCAATTGGAAAGAAGCACAATGACAAAGAATGTTCTGTTTACCAAACAATTATGCTCCTTTCACGTGACAGATATTTTATACCTAAGATTCTTGAAGCCAAGCTTCAGCGATATATTATCTAATAATTGCCAAAAGAGCAGGCTGATTTTCAAGAAGGCAGAAGAAGTAGATATCAGATTGCTAGAATTCATTGGAATATAGTGAAAGCAAGGAAGTTCCAGAAAAAAAAAATACATCTACTTCTGTCTGCTTCATTGACTAGAATAAAACATTTGAAATTTTGTGGCATTAGAAAATATGGTAGATCTTCAAAATATTGGGAATAATAGATCATCTTATCTCCTGAGGAAGCTGTGTGTGGATAAAGAAGCAAAAATTAAAAGTAAAGTCAGAAGAACTGATTGTTTCAGATTGGAAAAGAAGCATAACAAAGCAATATAGTCTCATCTTATTTATTTGACTTATATGCAGTGTATGTCATATGAAATGTGGACTAGATGAATCAAAAGTTAAATTTAAGATTGTTGGGAGAAATATCCACAGTCTCACATTTATAGACAATATCACTCTGACGGCAGAAAGAGAAGAATTAAGGAACCGCTTGATTGAGAGTAAAAGAAAAGAGTGCAAAATCTGGCTGAAAGCTCAGAAAAGTTCTAAGCAACTGTCTCCATCACTTCCTGGCAAAAAGACATAAGAAATGGAAGCACTGTCAGAGTTTATAGTCTTGGTTTCAAATAAGCACTGCAGACTGTAAATACAACCATCAAATTTAACACACTTTATCCTTGGAAAGAAATTCACTGCAAATCTTCACAGCATACTAAAAAGAAGAGATATCAGCTGTAGAACCCAAAGAATTACAGAGTGAAGAAAGTCTCCACCCCAAGGAAACCTGGAAGGTCAATGGGAAGTCACACCATGCTGGGAGTACAGCACAGCACAGTGTGGGACCCACTGGCACAGACAGAACTTGAGCAGGCCTCACAAGTATAGAATATCTACCGCTTGTGGCAGTTTCCAGACTTCATGACCACAAAAGACATTGGATAAATTGGGTCAGTGGAAAAAATAAGTGGGACCTGTGTGAGAGAGTACAATGTAACAGGACTACAGAGGGGGTGGCTGAGAATTCTGTAGCATCAGCAAAGGCAGAAACAGAGACAGCAGCAGTGGCTATTTCTGGAACTCTAGGCCCACAGATTGGAGAGGGAAGGAGCAGGTGACAACTCACATTGCGCCCCCACTGGAAGCAGAGAATTACTTTGACAAAGAGGTAAAAAGTCAAATAATTGACTGGGAAAATGAGCAAAACCAGAAAAAAACAAAACAAAACAAAACAAAACATCAGACCATAGCATTTTACTATGGTGAAAAGAAAGACCGAAATATAAAAACAGAAGACAACAAAGTCAAAGCTTCTATGTCCAAAGCCTCCAAGAAAACCATTAATTGGTCTCAGGATGTGAAAGAACTCAAAAAGATTTTGAAAATCAAATAAGAGAAAGAGAGAAAGTTTTGTGAAGATAAATGAGAGTGATGCAAGAATATCATAAAAAAATGAGTCAACTGCTTGCTAAAGGGGACAGGGAAATGAGGAAGAAAATAAAACTTTTAAAAATAGATTAACTCAAATGGCAAAAGAGGTCCAAAAGCCAATGAGGAAAATGCCTGAAAAAATGAATTCGTCAGAAGGAAAGGGAGTTCCAAAAGCTCACTGAAGAAAATAATTCCTTAAAGATTGGAATGGAGCAGAGGGAAGCAAATGGCTTTATGAAAAACCAAGAAATTATATAACAGAACCAAAGGAATGAAAAAATAGCAGACAATGTGAAATATTTTGCTGCAAAAACAACTGACCCGGAAAGTGGAGCCAGGAGAATTTAAAATGACGAGAAGCATGAAAAGGTAAACAGAAAAGAGAAGCAATAAGGGACTTACTGAAGTTGAACTTTTTACATTTCTACATGGAAAGCTAATATTTGTAACTCTTGAAACGTTTCAGAATCTAGGTAGTTGGTGGGATTACACACACACACACACACACACACACACACACACAGAGAGAACAACACCGATAGAGATCACAGAGTGAATTGAATAGGATGGGATCACATCATTAAAAAATGAATTCAAGCGGTGAGAGAGAAATGTATTTGGAGGAGAGAGGGAGAAATGGAATGGGGGAAATTATCTCTCATATTAAGAGGCAGGCAGGCGACTTTTTAATGGAGGAAAAAGAGGGGAGGTGAGAGAAAAACATGAAGTTTACTCTCATCCCATTCATCTAAAGAAGAGAATAAAATGCACATTCATTTTGGTATGAAAACCTATCTTACAATACAGGAAAGTGAGGGAGAAGGGAATAAGCAAGTTGGGGTGGTAGGATCAAAGGGAGAATAGAAGCAATGGGGGTCAGGATAGAATGAAGGAAAATATAGTTAGCTTTGTACAACACGACTATTATCGAAGTCATTTGCAAAACTACACAGATATGGCCTATATTGAATTGCCTGCCTTCCCAAAGGGAATGGGTGGGGAAGGAGGGATGAAGAGAACTTGGAACTCAAAGTTTTAGGAACAACTGTTGAGTATTGTTCTTGCTACTAGGAAATAAGAAATACAGGTAATGGGGAATATAAAGTTATATGGCCCCTCAGGACAAAAGAGAAGGTTATTGGATGAACTAAAAGCAATGATCCAAAAAAGAGCCTGCACATCAACTTTCAAGAAATTATCAAGAAAACCTGCCCTGACAGTCTAGAATCAGAGCATAAAATAGACATTAAAAGAATCCATAGATCATCTCCTGTAAGAGATGGAAAAAGGAAAACTCCTAGGAATATTGTAGCCAAATTCTAGCACTCCACAGTGAAGGAGAAGATAATGCATGCAGCCAGAAAGAAAGAGATTGAGTACTGTGGCAACACAAACAGCAAAATGCAAGATCTGACAGCTTCTCCGTTACAGAATCAGAAGGCTTGGGATATGATATTCCAGGGGTCAAAAGAGCTAGGATTAAAACTGAGAATCATCTACCAGCAAAGCTGAGTATAATACTTCAGGGAAAAAAATAGCCATTTAATGAAACTGAGAACATTCAAGCTTTCTTGATGAAACGACCAGAGCTGAACAGAAAACTTGACTTTCAAACAGAAGAATCAAGACAAGTATGAAAAAGTAAAAACGAAAGAGAAATCAAAAGGGACCTATTAAATTTGAACTACTTACATTCCTACATGGAAAGGGAATATTTGCAACTCTTGAGACTTTTCTCAGTATTAGGTAGAGGGAGGGATTATACACATATAGACAGAGTGCACAGGTTAAATTGTATAGGGAGAAATGATATATAGAAATTAAAATTAAGGGATTAGAGAGGAATATATTGGGAAGAGAAAGAAAGATATAGAATGGGGCAAATTATCTCTCATATAAAAGAGGCAAGAAAAAAGCTTTTACAATGAAGGAAAAGAGGAGTATGTGAGAGGAAAACAGTGAACCTTACTCTCATCACATTTGTCTTAAGGAGGGAATAATATGTACACTCAACTTGATATAAAATCAATCTTACACTATAGCAAAGTAGGGGAGAAAGGGATAAGTGAGGGAATGATAGAAGGGAGGGCAAGTGGAAGGAAAGAGTAGTTTGAAGGAAACAATTTTGACGAGGGATAGAGTCAAAAGATAGAACAGAATAAATGGGAGACAGGATAAAATGGAGGGAAATATAGTTAGTCTTTCACAACATGACTGTTATGGAAGTGTTTTGCATAACTACACATGTACAACATATACCAAATTACTTGCTTTCTCAATGGGGATGGGTGGTGAGGGAGGAAGGGAAAGACGTTGAAACTCAAATTTTAAAACGAATAATACATGCAACTGGAAAATAAGATAAAGGCAGTGGGGTGCAGAAATATATCTTGCTCTATGAGAAAATATAAGGAGTAGAGATAAGAGAATGGGAGGGTGACAGAAGTGAGGGCTGATTGGGGAAATGGTCAATCAGAATGCATAACGTGTTCAGGTGAGTGGAGGGGAGAGATGTGGAGAAAATTTTGAACTAGAAATCTTGTGGAAGTGAATGTTGAAAACTAAAAATAAATACTGTTTTAAAAAATCATAGATATCACCTTGCTGAGAGAGGTTCATATAGGTAAAGCTACTTTTCCCCCAGCGTCAGTATATGGCTGTGAGAAATTGGTTGTAGTTAAGAGAATAAAAAGATTACTTTTGCTTATTCACTGAGTCACTGAACTCTATCATATATCTGAATACATATCTCTTTATCTGTATTTTTGTTGGTGGTGAAATTGGTGTTATAATATTTCATGACCATTCCGAGATTTAGCCTTCACTCTTTGAATTGTCATTTATAAAACAGAAATATTTAAGTATAACAAATTGAAAACACAATTTTGACGTGAATATGAAAGTCATATTCCTCCAGGTATCTACCTCCATCTAAATCTAACAGTTGTACTTCATCGAGGCATCAAGACTATGCTTTTGGCAAAATCTTAGTATTATTTTCACTTTTACTTTTATAGATATTATTCTTCATGTTCTGTTTCTTCTTTTTAATTTATTAATTTAACTTTTTTACATTCATTTTCCCAAAATTTTGGGTTCCACATTTTTTGCCCATTTGTCCCCTGGCCCACCTCAATACACTCAGTATCCTAATTTCCCCTATCACCAGTCTGCCCTTTCTTCTATCATCCCTCCCTTCCCTTGTCCCCATCTTCTCTTTTGTCCTGAGGGGCCACATAATTTTCTATTCCCCATTACCTGTATTTCTTATTTCCTAGTAGCAAGAACAATACACAACAGTTGTTCCTAAAACTTTGCGTTCCAAGTTCTCTTCATCCCTCCTTAACCACCCATTCCCTTTGGGAAGACAGGCAATACAATATAGGCCATATCTGTGTAGTTTTGCAAATGACTTCGATAATAGTCGTGTTGTGCAAAGCTAATTATATTTTTCTCACTTCTATCCTGCACCCCATTGCTTCTATTCTCCCTTTGATCCTACCACCCCAACTTGCTTATTCTCTTCTCCCTCACTTTCCTGTATTATAAGATAGGTTTTCATAGCAAAATGAATGTGCATTTTATTCGCTTCTTTAGATGAATGTGATGAGAGTCAACTTCATGTTTTTCTCTCACCTCCCCTCTTTTTCCCTCCACTAAAAATTCGCCTGCCTGCCTCTTAATATGAGAAATAATTTCCCCCATTCCATTTCTCCCTCTCTCCTCCAAATACATTTCTCTCTCACCGCTTGAATTCATTTTTTAATGATGTGATCCCATCCTATTCAATTCACTCTGTCATCTCTGTGTGGTTGTGTGTGTGTGTGTGTGTGTGTGTGTGTGTGTGTAATTCCACCAACTACCTAGATTCTGAAACGTTTCAACAGTTACAAATATTATCTTTCCCTGTAGGAATGAAAGAAGTTCAACTTCAGTAAGTCCCTTATGACTTTTCTTTGCTGTTTACTTTTTCATGCTTCTTCTCATTCTTGTGTTTGAAAGTCAAATTTTCTTTTCAGCTCTGGTCTTCTCATCAAGAATGCTTGAAAGTCCTCTGTTTCATTGATAGACCATATTTTTTCCTGAAGTATTATACTCATTTTTGCTGGGTAGGTGATTCTTGGTTTGAGTCCTATTTCCTTTGACTTCTGGAATATCATATTCCATGCCCTTTTATCCCTTAATGTAGAAGATGCTAGATCTTCTGTTATCCTGATTGTATTTCCACAATACTTGAATTGTTTCTTTCCGGCTCCTTGCAATATTTTCTCCTTGATGAGTGAACTCAGAATTTGACCACAATGTTACTAGGAGTTTCTCTTTTTGGATCTCTTTCAGGCGATGATCAGTGGATTTCTTTTTTTCTTTTTTTTTGTCATGGTTTCAGGTAGATCTGTAATTTTTTTTTAATATAAATTTATTTATTTAACTTTTTAAACTCATATTCACAAAATTTTGAGATGTAAATTTTCTCCCCATTTATCCCCTCACCCACCCCAATACACCGAGAATTACAATTTCCCCTATCACCAATCTACCCTCTCTTCTATCATCCCTCCGTTCCCTTGTCCCCATCTCCTCTTTTGTCCTGCAGGGCCACATAACTTTCTGTTCCCCATTACCTGTATTTCTTATTTCCTAGTAGCAAGAACAATATTCCACAGTTGTTCCCAAAAATTTTCAGTTCCAAATTCTCCCTACCCCACCCTCCCCACCCAATTCCTTTAGGAAGGCAGGCAATTCAATATAGGCCATGTCTGTGCAGTTTTGAAAATGTCTTCAGTAACAGTTGGGGTGTATAAGACTAACTGCATTTCCCTCCATCCTATCCTGCCCCCATTGTATCTCTTCTGTCTTTTAATCCTGCCCCTCCCCAAGAGTATTGACTTCAAATTGCTCACTCCTCCCATTGCCCTCCCTTCCATCATCTTACCCCACCCTGCTTATCTCCTGCTCCCCCAATTTCCTGTATTGTAAGATAGGTTTTCATACCAAAATGAGTGTGCATTTTATTCCTTCCTTTAGTCGAATGTGATGAAGATAAACTTCATGGTCTTTTTTTTTTCTCAGCTCTCCTCTTTTCCCCTCCACTTAAAAGTCTCCTGCTTGCCTCTTGAATAAGTGATAATTTACCTCTTTCGGTTTCACCCTCTCTCCTCCCACTACATTTCTCTCTCACCGTTTACCTTCATTTCTTTTAAGATATTTTCCCATCCTATTCAACTCACTCTGTGCTCTCAGTCTCTGTATGTGCGTGCATGTGTGTACATGTGTGTACGCACATGTGTACATGTATGTGTGTATGTGCGTGTGTGGGGTCCTACCAACTACCCAGATACTGAAACGTTTTAAGAGTTATAAATATTGTCTTTCCATTTAGGAATGTAAACAGTTCACCTTTGGTAAGTCCCTTATAACCTCTCTCTGCTGTTAAATTTTCCGTGCTTCTTCTCATTCTTGTGTTTGAAAGTCTAATTTTCTTTTCAGCTCTGGTCTTTTCTTCGAGAATATTTGAAAGTCCTCTGTTTCATTGAAAGACCATATTTACCCCTGAACTATTATACGCAGTTTTGCTAGGTAGGTGATTCTTGGTTTGAGTCCTACTTCCTTTGACTTCTGGCATATCCTATTCCATGCCCTTCGATCCCTTATGGTAGAAGGTGCTAGATCTTGTGTTATCCTGATTGTGTTTCCACAATACTGGAATTGTTTCTTTCTAGCTGCTTGCAATATTTTCTCCTTGACCTGGGAATTCTGGAATTTGGCCACAATGTTCCTAGGAGTTTCTCCTTTTGGATCTCTTTCAGGCAGTGATCGATGGATTCCTTCAATACTTATTTTGCCCTCTGATTCTAGAATATCAGGGGAGTTTTTCTTGATAATTTCATGAAAGATTATGTCTAGGCTCTGTTTTTCATCATGATTTTCAGGTAGTCCCACAATTTTTAAATGGCCTCTCCTGGATCTATTTTCCAGGTGAGTTGTATTTCCAATGAGATATTTCACATTATCTTCCACTTTTTCATTCTTTTGGTTTCGTTGGGTAGTTTCTTGGTTTCTCAGAAAGTCATTCGCCTTCGACATGTTCCATTCTAATTTTGAGAGAACTGTTTTCTTCAGTGAGCATTTGAACCTCTTTTTCCATTCGGCTAATTCTGCTTTTGAAAGCATTCTTTTCCTCATTCCCTTTTTGAACCTCTTTTTCCAATTGAGTTAACCTATTTTTCAAGGTGTTATTTTCTTCAGCATTTTTTGCGTCTCCTTTACCAAGATATTGACCCGTTTTTCATGCTTTTCTTGCATCTCTCTCATTTCTCTTCGCAGTTTTTCCTCCACCTGACTAACTTGATTTTCAAAATCCTTTTTGAGCTCTTCCGTAGCCTGAGCTCATTGGGTATCTATTTCGTATGTTTCGTGTACAGAGGCCTTGACTTCCATGTCTTTCCCTGATGGTAGGAATTGTTCCTCGTCATCAGACATGAGCTGTGGACACATTTGTTCCCCAGGATAGTACCCGTCTATGGTATTGTTTTTCTTCCCTTTTTCTGGGCTTTTTCCCAGCTAGTTGCTTCACTTCCGAGATTCCTCTGAACCCCTGCCTAGATCTGCCCAGCTAGTGCTTGGGGTCTGAGATTCAAATGCTGCCCCGCCAGCTTCAGGGTTTTCAGCGGTGGATGGGGGTGCTATTGAATGTGAGCTTAAGTTCTGGTGCTCGGGTGGGAGCAGGGCCTCCTCCCAGGCTCAGTTCCCTCAGGGGGTTTATGCTGAGACCTTCAGTAATGGAGCTGAGCTCCTGCATGCTCCGTGAGTTCCAGACCATAATTGCCTCTACCGCTGCCTCTGCCATTTCCTCTAGAGGGAACACGAGTCACACCCTGCTCCCCTCTCGGTTAGCCCAGAAGTCTCTGTCAGTGATCTGTAGCGCCTGTGGGTGGAGGGACCTTCGCGACCGCCGGAGGTTCCGTCCCGGCTGCCTGCTCAGATCTGCTCCTCTGGTGCAGCACTGGCAAGGCTGGGCTCCGTGTCCCGTGCATGACGGACCTGTGGTGCCGATTTTTCAGGGCTCTCTGGAACGTAAATCTCCTCCACTGCGTTGCTGCGTGGCTTGCACTACTCCAGAATTTGTGGGGAGTTTTTTTTACAGGAAATTTATAAGCTGTGGGTTGGGAGCTAGCATACATGAATCTTTCTACTCCACCATCTTGGCTCCTCCCCTCTAGTCCCGTAATTTTTAAATTGTCTCTCCTGGATCTATTTTCCAGGTCAGTTGTTTTTCCAATGAAATATTTCACATTATGTTCCATTTTTTCATTCTTTTGATTCTCTTTTTTTATTTCTTGTTTTCTCAGAAAGTCTTTAGCTTTCATCTCTTCCATTCTAATTTTGAGAGAACTATTTTCTTCAGTGAGCTTTTGAACCTCTTTTTCCATTTGGCTAATTCTGCTTTTTACAGCATCCTTCTCCTCATGGATTTTGAACCTCTTTTGAGAATTGAGTTAGCCAACTTTGGGGGTTATAAGCAAGACGACAGAGTGAGACCAGCAACTCACCTAAGTGCTTCGACAAACTCCTTCAGATACCTATGAAAGTAGAATCTGACCAAATTTTGGTAGTACAGAATCCAGTAGGAGACAGACCGTGAAGGAATCGAAGCCCAGGTTAGACTTGAAAGTCCATGGGAAGGATCTTTTCAGCAAGGGTGAGCCCCCAGCGCACAACACAGCGAGTCTAGCTCAGTGGAGCAGAAGGGACATGGGAACCAGAGCGAGCAACACCCAAGGGCTGGAGAGAAGCCTAGCCGAGTCAGTGAGGGCCGTTTAGCACCAGATATCAGCACAGCAGCTCCTGAGACTTTCAGCCCGAAGATTAAACATTGTTAATTCACCTAGTCAAACTCCCGGGAGCCAAGATGGTGGAGTGATCAGGAAATGCTCTCTCCTCCCCCCTTGATGACCATGAAAGAACCATAAAATATCTTCCCAGAAAAATCCTGGATCAGTGGAAAAAAAAAAAAAAAAAAACAAGGGGGCCAAAAGTCTCATAACACATGCGGCTAGGAAAATAGATAAGGGGGATTCCTTCTACTATGGCGGAGGCAAACCGGAAGGACAGAGCACCCAGGGCAGAGAAAACTTGCACTAGGACCCAGGCAAGCCTCAGCACCAGGAGAGGAAACCCAGGAGGTGCGGGAACAGGCATTAGCATCTAGGCATACCACAGTACTCCAGGGGAAATGGGAAAACAATAGAGCAACTGGGATCACCATCCCCTGAGCTTGCCTTTGCCTCAGTTCAGCTGAGATCTCCTCCACCACACTTAACAAGCTAACTCCAGGGCTGATCGGGGAAACATACAACAAAAACCTACTTTTAGCCATTTCACACATCAACTCAGCACGAAATTCTGTGCCTTCAGACTGCAGAACCAGAAGGCACAACACTCAATCAGCATCCTGAACAAGAAAAAGCAGAAGGGAGAAAAAACCATAGAATCTTTCTATGGGGATAAGGACCAAAACACAAGCACCAAAGAGGTCAGAGCTGAGACTATACTTCCATCTGAAACTTCGGAAGGGACTATGAACTGCTGGCAAGCACAAGCAGCTCTCCTGGAATAGCTGAAGGGGGAAATAGAAGATAAACTGGCCAATGCTTTTAAAATTATGAAGAAAGAATTCACTGATGAGAACATCTATTTGAAAAGGAAAATTGAACAAATGGAAAAGGAAGTACAAAAACTAACTGGAGAAAATAGCTCCTTGAAAGGAAAAATTGGACACATGGAAAAGGAGATGCAACAGTTAACTGAAGAAAACAATTTGATGAAGATTAGAATTGGGCAAGTAGAAAGTGATAGAAGAAGAATCAGTGAAACAAAATATAAAGAATGAAAAGGTAGAAGAAAATGTAAAATGTCTAATTGGAAAAAAACAACTGACCTGGAAAATAGGTCCAGGAGAGAAAATTTAAGAATTATTGGCCTGCCAGAAACACATGATGGAGAAGAGAGCTTGGGAAATATCTTCCAAGAAATCATTAAGGAAAACTGCCCAGAAGTGCTAGATTCAGAGGGCAAAACAGTCATCAAAAGAATAAACTGTTCCCTTCCCGAAAGGGATCCCAAACTCAAAACCCCAAGAAATATCGTTGCCAAATTCCAGAGCTATCAAGTGAATGAGAAAATATTACAAGCAGCCAGAAAGAAACAACTCAAATATCAAGGAGATACAGTCAGGATTACACAGGATATTGCAGGTTCTACATTAAAAGATGGAAAGAATTGCAACCCAATATTCTGTAAGGCAAAGGAGTTGGGACTACAACCAAGCATCAACTACCCAGAAAAGTTCAGCATAACATTTCAGGCAAGGAGAAAGTCATTTAACGAAGTAAGGGATTTCCAGAGCTCCCTGACCAAAACGCCAGAACTTAACAGACAATTCGATCTTCAAAAGCAGGTCTCAAGACAATCATAAAAAGGTAAACGGGGGCGGAACTTGCTACTCAGTTAGGGAAAACTGTTTACCTCCCTATAAAGGAAGATGATACTATGATAACAAATATGATTTAAATACAAGAAGGGATTGTAATAGGAGGTGTGAAAAGGAGGAAGCAGAAAATGGCAAGTTGCATCATAAGAAGAAGTACAAAATTAGAGTAGAGGGAAAGAGTGGAGGGAGATGAGTATTGTTTGAGAGGTACTCTCATATGATTTGTTTAAAGAACGGAACAATAAACTTAAGTAGATAATCCTAACTAGCTTGATAGGCAGTAGGAGAGGAAGGGGGAAGAATGGGGAGGGAGGCTGAAAAGAAGGGAAGACTCAATAAGAGGAAAGGGGCGTAAAACGGAGGGGGGCTAAAAGAAGGAAGGAAAGGCTGCAGGAGGAGGTGGTGAAAAGTGACTACTACTGAGAAGGGGAAGAGAGACAGGAGAGCTAAAAGCACAAATGGTGAGAAAGAGGATGGGGGAAATACACAAATTATAATCATAATTGTGAATGTGAATGGAATGAATTCTTCCATAAAACGGAGACAGATAGCAGAATGGATTAAAAGCCATAATCCAACAATATGCTGCTTACAAGAGTTAACCTATTTTTCAAGGTGTTTTTTTTTTTCTTCAGCATGTTTTTGGGTCTCCTTTAGCCAGGTGTTGACCCTCTTTTCATGTTTTCTTTGCATCTCTCTCATTTCTCTTCCCAGTTTTTCCTCCACCTCTCTAACTTGATTTTGAAAATCCTTTTTGAGCTCTTCTGTGGCCTGATACCATTGAATATATATTTTGGGTGTTTGGGATACAGAAACCTTGACTTCTCTGTGTTTCCCTGATGGTAAGCATTGTTCTTCCTCATCTGAAATAATGGAAGGAGATATCTGTTCAAAAAGAAAGTAACCTTCTATGGTCTTATTCCCTCCCCCTTCTCTGGGCATTTTTGCAGCTGGTTACTTGACTTCTGAGTTTCCTCTCCACACTCACCTTTCCTCCAGATCTGCCAAGGTAGTGCTTGGGGGTGAACATTCAAATGCTTTTTCCCAGCCTCAGGGATTTCAGGGAGGGCAGGACTACTATTCAGTGTGAGATTATGTTCAGGTGCTCAGGTGTGGGCAGGCCTGCCACACAGGGCTCAGTTCCCTCTGGGGGTTTATGCAGAGATCTTCAACAATGCATCTGAGCTCCTGTCTACTTTGGGAGCCCCTGTCTGCTACTGCCTCCGTTGCTGCCTCCCGTCTGAATCATGGGGACACCCCACTCCCCTCTCGGCCAGTGAAAAAGTCTCTCTCACTGACCTTTGGTGCCTGTGGGTGGACGGACTTGCGTGGCCACTGGAGATTCTGTCCCTGAAGCCTGCTCATATCTGCTTCTCTCAGTGCCATGTAACCAAGGCAGGGCTGGTGCATGACCGACCATTGGTCTTGGTTTTTCAGGGCACCCTGGAACAGATATCTCCACTCCTTTGTTCTGTGGCTTCTGCTGCTCCAGAATTTGTTGGGAGTTTTTCTTTGCAGATATTTTATGGGCTGTGGGTTAGGAACTAGCATATGTGTATCTTTCTACTGCGCCATCTTGGCTCTTCCCTTACCAAGATCTGGATCCTCCCCTACCAAGATCTCCTGTTTCTTTATGAGTTGATCTGCAGCAGTCCATCAAGCCTACCATCATCTATGTTGACATTAATATCTATAATAAGAGAAACAAGTGTATAAAATAAACTCAAAACAACACATGTACAGAAGAATTTCTTTACTAGCCATGGGACAGAAAATGAATGACATGCCTCAGTGAGGCATGCTTTATTACTTCCTCAGGCTCTCCTCTAGCAAGTTAGGCAGAGTTTAATAGGAAGAATGAAATCTATAATTCTTTCAATAAGGGTTATATTTACTTGGAGGACTGAAGACACAAAGACCCTCTATATCTTTCTGCAATTGTTGGACAGTTGGCACAAAATACACAAATAAGAATCCAAGAAGTCCACTTCCTCTTCTGTGTGAATGCATAGGAGTTTTGTCAGTTCAGATATGCATTGTGTTTTCACTTCACTGATTTCAAGGAATAAAGAATATTAGGGTAGCAACGTGATGCAGTGGATAGAGCACTGGGTCTAAGGTCAGAGAGAACTGAGTTCGAATACAGTTTCAAATAATTCCTGACAGTGTGACCCCAGGCAAATCATTTAACCCTATCTGTCTCAGTTTCTTCATCTGTAAAATGAGCTGGAGAAAGCAATGGCAAACCATTCCATTATCTCAGTCAAGGAAACCTCAAATTGGAGTCACAAAGTATCAAACATAGGTGAATTACTGAACAAGAACAGAAGCATATCAGCTTCAATATTCTCTAAATGTAGGTGGACATAATGAAGTATATCTGTTATTTTCTAATGAATGCATGACCTTTCATATTCACTTCATGTGTCTTTCATGATAACATTTTTCCTCCAAAGTACAAATGATTAATACAACATACATCCTTTTTAACCCTTCACTTATTGTTTACACCTTTTAAAATTGATAATAACAAAAATAATAATAAAGTATGGTCCATTTTATTTTAACGTGTGTATTAAAAGTCAATTCTTTTTCTTAGTAAGAGGCCTTGTTACTTTCCTATTGTTTTCTTAGTTGTTTGTCTGATGATGATGAAAATCTCAAAACTGTAAGAGTTGTATAGACAGGAGAGTCTTTTATTAACTATGTTTTTTTCTTATAATTTTCTGAGACTGACTCCACTCTCATTGCTGAATTTTAGTTACTTATTAGGATCTCCTAATTTAGATAGAAAAGGAAGTTAAAAAGCATAGACACAAATAAATATCCTTCTTATCAGAGAAGACAAAGGTAAGAGAATATAATAATGCATACTCACTTTTCTTGGACAGAAAAAAAAGTACATTCAGATACTTGGTACAGATAATTGAAATTATGTAAACATGTGACCATTGATATTATTAAAACATTTTAAAATTAGAAACACTAATTGGATGTACACTTTGTCCCAAATCTCTTAGTGCCTTTTGAAGCTATTATTGCAACTAAGTTAGACACAAATACCTGATGAAAGTACAGATGACATATAAATTATAGATGATTTTATTAATGCAAAACAACTGCCCTTGATTGAAGGATTCTCAAACATTCTGATAGAGTAAAGTTTCTAACTCAAGTCACTAACTGAAGGCTCATTCACCATGCAGTCCTTCAATTAAACCATATAACTTCCCCCACCGCTCAAACCATGGAGCAAGAATAAATTTTGGTCTAACTAGACACCTTGCCTTCCTTGAGGTCTAATCTTTCATTGTTCTTTAAATAAAATAGCCCTCCTCTTCCACCCTGAATTCCTCACCAAAATTCTTTAGGGACAGCTCCACCTTCAAGTCAATTTTCAAATGTTAATGAAAGGTATTGCTTTCAAATTATAAGTCCAATAGTCTCAACATAAATTAATGAAGCACCATGGTAATTGATAGAAAAGTAGGCTTAGACTCAAGGGATCATAGGTGCAGTCCTGTCTCTGCCATTGTTTGAATGTCATTTGGCAACTAACGACACACATCACCTCCTCCATTTCTTCTCTTCTTTATTTCAAAATACTTTTTCAAATTTATGATAATTACAATGAAAATTTTCAAATACTTATCATTGAAAGCAGTTCCTAAGTATTGGAAATCATGTTGTAATACAAAAGCTACAAGAATTAGGCTTCAAGAAATCAACATGGAGTCGTTCTAGGAGCTTCTTGCCAGAGTCGTAAATTTAATGTCATAGTTTGTTTCACTAAGACCCAAAATGAGATTCCAGAACAATTCCACTGGGGTAAATTTACCAAGTATGTCCCTGTGCCCTTGCTCACAAGAGTCTGGGCTGTTCATATGGGAGTGAAGGAATGCTGCTTAATTCTGTTATGGCTAAACAAGTTGTGGTATACGATTGTAAAATAATTCTATTTTTCTATAACAAATGATGAACTGGGTGTTGTCAGAAATACTGGGCAAGTCATATGAACTGATACAAAGAATACCACAGAAGAGAACCAGAATATTACAGACAGGAACAATAGTATTGTGTGATGATCAACTATGAATGACTTAGCTAAAATACAATTATTCCAGAGACTCTGAAGGAATTATGAAGAAAAAATATTATCTACATCCACTACAAAAACAAAGCACTGGTGAAGTTTGAATACAGATGCAATCATATTGGGAAAAAAATTGTCATACCACATTTTTTGGGTTTTTTTGTCTGTTTTTCCTTTCGAATGATGGCTTCATATGAAGACGTTTTGCGTGACTTCTTATGTATAATCTGTATCAAATGTCTTGCCTTTTCAAGCAGGGGTAAGGGGAGGGAAAAAATCTGGAACCCAATTTTTTAAATAAATGTTGTAGAATTATGTATACTTGTAGTTGACAGAAACAATGTTAAAAAAAGTCAAATTTAAAAAAATCTGTTGGAAAAATGCTAATGGATACTCCGGAAAAACTTTGATTTTGAATTCCAGATATTTGGTTTCCATTTTAGAATTTAATATAATAATAGTTCAGTCTCTCATAAAAATATGTGCTCAAAAGCACTCGTTAGATATTGTCAGGATAATTTTAAAATGCAACAATAATATAATACTCATGATTATAATAATAGGGATAATTTGCTTCTTATTTTTAAGATTTAAAAAGTACTGTGGACATTCATACAATTTGATTTTCACAAATACAATTTTTAAAAAGGAAGATTTTATTTCATGGTGTTACCAGGACAAAACAGTTTGTAAGTGGGACTAGAAATGGTGAAGAAGGCTCCAAATGGTAGCAGGTATTATGGATCAGTCCACCACCCAACTCCCTCCTTCAGAAAACATTGATAGTAAGTATGTAGCCACTTTAAATAAATGCCCTCAACACATATTCACATAGAAGATCACACAAACACATGTGTGTATGAACATATAGTGTGGGTATATACATATAGAGAGTGTACCTATATATGTATGCATATAGATACATAGATATATATGTATATATACACGTGTGTACATACATATGTGTGTACATAGATACATATACATGTATATATACATATTAGAGATTTTTGACTACTACCTAGAATGATATAATTTATAAACTATTGCATATTTTCATACTTTCAGAATTAAAGTTGCATTGTTCATTTGGAGAGTTTCTAAGGGTTCCTTTAGAGAGCAAAACAAAAATATACCGCTCCTTCCTTCCCCTTTTCCTGTCCAAATGCCAGTCAATATCCACCCCAAACTTTCATAATGAGACTTAATCCTTGAGTTGTGTCAACTAGTAGTTGCCAACATCCTTTAGCTTTGTTTTTCCCTCCCCTTTCCTCTTCCTTTCCCTCTTCCCCCACCCCCTCACCCAAAATTTAAAAAAAGCATTGAAAGCAAAACTTTCACCTTTACAACATTAAATTAAAAATATTTACTTTGCTTAAATAAGAAGAAAATTTTAAAAAAAGAAACAAAAAACCCGTAAAATGTACACTCTAGGTGCAAATCAGCTTGATGGATACATTACTGATAAGCATTTCTATTGAGCAGGTTTGCACTAATGAAGGTTTGCAATTCACACAGCCACAAGTTAATCCTGCTTTAACATGTCCCTCCTCCCCTCATCCTACTCACAAAGCTCCAGTGTCCATTAAGTAACTCAGTGATGGTAGAAAAGATACATAGATAGCTAAGGCCAGAGAGTCATAGAGTGGTCCCTAATAAAAAAAAAAAAATATAAGATTTCTGCCAGTACACCTGAAATCAGAAGAAAATGAACCCCATTTCAAGATCATTTGAAAGCGCAATACTGAGCTTTATTTCGACAACTGCTAGTTACAAACTATGGGAGGGACGAGCCATGGAGGCCCCTATGAAATTGTGAAAAATACTGATTGTCCAGTGTCTATGTGATCAGGAGTTCTTCTGTTATTCTGGAACCTTCAGAGAAAATGTAGGGGGGATAAAAGAGGACAACTTTATGTGGAGAGTTGACTATCAAATACAAATTCAACACATTCTGAGTTCTAGTACAATTAAAATTATTCTCATGATTCTCTCTTGCATAATAATTCACCCTCTCGCTATATAAATTTGGTGTAATATTTGGTACATTCTCTCTCAAAAATCTGAGCAGGTGAATTTTTTATATTTATAGAACCTCTTCAGAATTGTTTTTTTTCCTCTCAACAATGCTAAACCTTATAAACTAATATTAAATTAAATTTGCAATCATTAATTATATTAACATATAAATATTTAATTATTTTATTAATATGTTACTATATATTATAAAATATTAAATATATTGAAATATAAAATACATAAAAGAAAAGAAAAATAATTAGCATATAATTATTTCATTAACATTAATTAATATAATTATTAATTAAACAAATGCTTATATATAGATCTTAGAAAATTAATTGCAGAACACTTTTCATTTATTTTCAAATCATTTCATTATAAAATTTTCTACCATAATATATTGTCTTTTTTTTCCTTTCAATAGTTTGAATTTTGTTTTCCCAAAGGGTAAGCACTAACAGTATTCTTACTAGTACATGGGGTAGGTTGATTAGATAAAATTATTTGTGAGTAGCTAGGGATATATCTTATATATGAGAATAATCTTCCACTAACTGGTGGAGAAATCCCAAATTCAGTCGTTCATTTATTGGGAGAAAACAAATCTACTCTTTGAATGAGCACTAGGAGAAGAATTACTATTCAGCCATTATCTGAAAACACTATTTTATTATATGCGCATCATCAGATGCAGATATAGCTAAATGGAAAAAGTTCAGAGAGACATTTTGAAATAAAAGATGTGAAGTTCCTTTGCAAGGAATCATGGAAGCTGAGGATTAGTCCCAGGATTCTGTCCTTAGCCACAAGGATCAGTTAGTTTCCCAGATGTTCTAATAAACAAGTTAGATAATTCAGGTGAAAGTCCATGGTCTAATAAATTACATATGCAAAATAATAAGATTATTTATTGTGCTACCACTCTTGTAGATAGTTTACCATGAAAAGAGAGTTCTATTCTGTTCTGAATGAACAAGGGCGCACAAGGCCATCCCACAGTGGGTGTTCATCCATTCTGGATGAGGTTATATCGCTATAGTGAGAAGAATGAAGTGAAAAAGCTCTGGCTCTCCCATTTGAAAAGGTGTGTAACTTTGAGGAAATCATTCAACTTCTGTAAACCAAATTGGTGGACCACCTATATCAAAGGGCGAATCAAACTCTAAAGCAAAAATCTGTTTCTGCTAAGGCATTGATTTTCAAAGGTGAGAGAATCACAAAATATTTATCAAGTCTATTCACTAATTCTTTTTAGATTCTTAGGTTTAATTCGGATGTACTTGGAACTCCTCAGCTGAGGGGTTGGAGGATTTGACTGATATTGGTTTGTGGCCTTGACAGTTTAGTCATCTCTAAGTGGGGTGGGGTGAGACGGGGGGGATCTATTATAAAATGCACAAGAAATAAGTCTAAGCAAAAATAGATCTTTAATCTACAATATTTTTTTCAGTGAAGAGGCTCTGAGTTTAAAGGTAGAAATGTGCCTTTATTCATACAAGTGATAAGTCGTAATCACTGAGATTTATTTTTTTAATGTAACACTTTCCTTCAATCGTAGCGTGCCAAGAAAATCCCAGGAGAATGAATTTCATCACAGCTGTGAGGTTGTCCCCTGCCATTGTGTCTTCCTTTGGCCTGTGAAAATAATAAATTCAAAATCAGCTAATCACTGTTTTTCTCTGGTCCTCAGTGTCTCTCTCAGCAAAGAGGGAAAGTTTGAAATATATGATCTAACAAGTTACTTCCTGGATTTAATGTAATATGTTTTAATGACGCTCCTCAACATTCTCTGTTATAACCTTTAAGACTTTATCTATTCTTTGGGGGGAAAGTCAAAATTATTCAAATAAGTGATTACAAAGTGATTCCAATCTACCACGAACCATGGATATTTGGGTGGAAATACGGAACCAAAAGAAAAAATAGCTAATAAAAACTGCAAAATCTTAATTTCCTCAAAGCCAACAGGAATACCATCCTATCTCATACCCATTTTTTAAATAGTAATGTCGAGACAGCAGGAATTTCAGCATTCATGCCAGATACGGCATATAACAAAAAAGGACATACTGTGAATTATCCCAACTAGTATATTCATTTTTGCTTTGTACTTTTCAATCTGTCTACCTTTACCTTTACTTTCTCGTCCTTCTTCCTTTCCCCCCTCACATTATCAGAATCGTACCATATTTTTTCAAAGGCCACCTTACTTATTCCCATTGCTTTGAGTAAAATTGTCTTGCCATATGCACAGCTGGATGACTGTACACATTTTTCCCTTTCTTAAATTTCTTTATTACAGAATCTATACCAGATATTTGTTAAGTAAATGTGATCTCCTTAACCTGTGTTCTTTTCTGACTACATATCCTGTGCCCCCTACTGTGTTATAAGCTTTTTAAAGTTGGACAGCATGCCTCATTCACTTTTGTCTCTCTTGAACTGTGTCTTACTCATAGCAACATCTCAATAAAAAAGTTTACAAAGTAAAAAAAAAAAAACCTTAAAAAAGCAGCTTCTACTTTTCTTTTTAAAAAAAATCTTCTGAACCCAAACACTCTACTTCTATAGCCAGTTTTTATTGTTTAAGGTGAATGCAAATCACAATGGAACAAATATTAGCGCTAGATTCAGAAGATAGGTTCAGATCTCAACATTTACTCTTATTACTTAAGGTACAATTAACAATTATCTTACTATTTCTTATTCTCATTTTATTTAGCCATAATTTGACGGATGACTTCACCCTTCAGGTCAAATTTGGACCTTTGAGTCTAAATCAATAAATACACCAATGGTATCTCTGCCTTTGTGCATTTATTAATATTCTTTATCTCTACGACAATGAGTAAGAAGTCAGTATACACTTAAGTGTTGGAAGAAGTTTACTGGTCTTGAATTCTACTTCTGGTTCTATCACACAGAAATTGTGTAGCCAGGGTTAAATAATTTAATTGTCTTAGCTTAATCTTGTTTTTATGTGCTATTTGAATGCCACTAACACTATCTGTTTCAAAAGTTAACATCAAGATTATTTCAGACCGTTAGCCAAGATTGCAGAGAAAAGTGAGTGACTCCCCTGAACTCTCTCCAAAACCCCTCCACATACCTTTTAATAATGCCGTAAAACAATTCCTGAAGCAGCAGAACCCACAATACAATGGGGTGAAATAATTTTTGAGCCAAATACAATTTATATATAGACAGAGGTCCAGGTGTGAGTGAATATGAATGATACCTTAAAAAAAGAAATTAAGGGATGAGAAAAAGGAATGAACTGAAAGAAAGTTAAAGGAGGTAGAGTGGGGTAAATTATCCTCCACAAAAGAGGCAAGAAAAAGACTTTGCAGTGTAGGGAAAGGTGGAGAATACGGGAGAGGGGAGATGAGTGTATCGTACTCTTTCCATAATTGGTTCAGAGATGGAATACCACGCATACAGACTTGGGTATAGAAAGATATCTTACCATAAAGGAAAGTAGGAGGGGAGGAGGATATAAAAAGGGGAGTTGATAGAAGGGAGGGCAGATTGGAGGAAGTGTTAGTCAGAGATAAAACACTTTTGAAGAGGAGGGTGAAAGGGAAAGAGAGAGAATAGAATAAGTGTGGGGAAATAGGATGGACGAAAATATATTTAACAATCATAAGTATAAAAAAATTCTCAAACAAATTTCTCAGAAAAAATCTAATTTCCCAAATATAGAGAGAATTGAGTCAAATTTATAAAAAAAAAAACCATCCTCCAATTGATATATGATAAAAAATAGATAGTTTTCAAATGAAGTATTCAAAGCTATCTATAGCCATATGAAAAAGTGCACTGAATCTCTATTGATTGGAGAAATGCAGATTAAAACAATTCTCAGATACTACTTCAGAGCTCTCGGATTGGCTTAAAGGACAGGAAAGGAAAATGACAAATGTTGGAGACGAATGAAAAAAATGAGACATAAGTGTAGTGTTGGTCTTCTTTTGCATTGATTCAAACGCTCTTTAGACCAATTTGGCAATATGCCCTAAAAGTTATAG
Organism: Bettongia penicillata ogilbyi; assembly: GCA_023548195.1. Taxonomy (NCBI): domain Eukaryota; kingdom Metazoa; phylum Chordata; class Mammalia; order Diprotodontia; family Potoroidae; genus Bettongia; species Bettongia penicillata. The sequence goes on along the minus strand of JAJHZJ010000316.1, from coordinate 18,838 downwards.
AGTCATACTTACCTTTTAACACACACACACACACACACACACACGACTGCTGTTTTGCCTATAGGACCCAAAAGTGCATAAATATTTATAGCGTCACTTTTCTGGTGGTGAAGAATTGGAAATTGAGGGAATGCCAATCAGTTAGCGAATGGCTGAACAATTGTGTTACGGGATTATGAGGGAACATTATCGTACTATAAGAAATGATGAGTAGCATGTTCTTAGAAAAAACTTAGATGAGCTGATGCAAAATGAATTGTACTGTGTAAAAGGTAGCAGCAATCCTATATGATTGTAAACGACAGCTATTCTCAGCGGTACAATGATCCAAGACAATTCTAAACGACTAATGATTAAAAGGATTATCCTATCCTTAGAGAAATAGTTGATGTTGCCTGAACAAAGATTGAAACATTTTGCTTTACTTTATATTTCTTTAGTATTTTTTTTTTACTTTTGGTCTGATTTACTTCTCAGTATGACTAATATGGAAATGTTTTTTACGACTACGCATGTAAAACGTATATTGAATTGCTTGCCTTCTGAATTAGGGCATGTATGGAGGGAGGAAGGAAGAGAATTTGCAACTCAAAGTTTTAAAAATTAATGTTAATATTTTTTGCATGTAATTGTGAAAAATCAAATGCTAAATATAAAAAGAAAAGGCAAAAATAAGCTATTTAAATAAAAGGATTCTTTTGGATAGCATAACTAAAAGCATGTTTATATTGTGAAACAGCATACATATTCCAGGAAATATCAACATCATTACCGTTATTGGTGTCATATCATCATTAGATGGACTTCAGAAGAAATTATAAACTCAAATAACCATCATGTTATTGTTCCTTTATAGCAGTGTATTATTTTGTGACTACAGAAAGTAGTTCTTTGGGAAAGAGATCTTGATTTCCTAAAATACTTCATCGTTCTTAAGATCTCCAAGATGCTTTAGAAATAATAAGACAATTTTTTTGTAACCTTGATATATAATCTGTTTGGGTCTTTTAACTCTAATAAATCATCAATAACTTTACAGATTAAATTTCTAGATTCCTGGATTTAGTGAGTTTCAGTTTTCTGATGGCATTTTTTTTTTTGCCTTTTCCAAAGATAAGTCTCCACACCCAAGAATCAAAGCAAAAGAACATTCGAAAAATTCAGGAATCGTAACTTTCTATTATCACGAGACATTTCTAAGTATTATTCTTATTACTTACAAGTCCAATAAGGGCTTGCCAGTTGCATATTTAATATATACACACACCTATGTGGGAGCTTATTGCATTTTGATTGAATTGCGCTGAAGCCAGGAACAATCTTTGAAATAGATTGAGATAGTAACCTGAAAATTTTAGCTTAGAGTCTTTAAAACAGTGATGCAACATTTTCCTTTCCACTTTCCAAAAAGAATCTTTCAACCGTTTCGTTGACTTCATGTGAGGAAATTCAGGTACTTTAATATTAAATCAATTGGTTGAATAGAAGTATCACATGAATGTATAAACTATCCAAAAATACAAAATTACTTTTGGGTGTGGTAGTGGTTAGGATGATTAATGATGGAAGGGAAAAAGATCAAACATAGTTTATACCTATTGGCTCAGGAGAGATCATGAAAACAGGTAATATTTTCATTTATATCTTCACAGAATCTATTATTCTCTGGATAATTTCTTTCCAGAGTCTCTATACCTGAATAGGATCATAAAATCAAAGTTGTCACAAAGACCAAAGATAACTGATCATTCAGATCCCTTTCAGACCAAAAAACTTGAAGATGAGGCAGAAAAAGAGTTGACACTTACTTTTCTGAGACGAAATTAAGTTATATTAGTCATCTTTTTTTCCTTCTTCAAAAATTACACTAAAGAGAATGGAGGAAAATAATATGTTACATGCATAGAGTACTCTAACATTTACAAAGCTATGCACTTTATTTAAACAGCACTATAATCTAGGTTGCATAGGAATTCTGATTTTAGAGATGAAGCAACTGAGACTCAACCAATTTCAACTACCTTGACAAAAATTGTAAGACTCTTCGATTCTAGACTAAGGAATTTAAAGCGAGGTTCTCATGACTTCAAGTTCAACACTCTTCACAAAGCCATGATTCATCTCCCTTAATTGTTAAAACAAACCTAGAAATACTAAGAAACCCCACATAGAGGGTCCAACTCCCTTTTAAAAAGTATCTTCTCGTTGAAGTTAATGCTCCTTTTTAGAAGAAATAATTTTGCCCTTCTTAGTTCTCTCGGGATCATTCCTTTCACATGACATGCTTGAATCTGTAATGACAGAGAGGATCTTCTGACTCAAAGTCCAATCATCTAAACAACGCTTAATGAGGATAAATCTGCATCCATGAGTCAACTAACTATACTGACTATATATCAGTTTAGTCAAGAGACTATATAGTGACTATATATCACCTTAGATTTTTTGATATCTAGATATCTGATTATTATAAGGTTACTCCTTTTTCTCAAATTATTTTCTTCGTTTGTAAAATAGAAATGATATTACTTTACATTTTTCTCATCATAGTGTTACAGTGAGAAAATCTGTTAGCAAGGAGTGATTATTTTAGCCATTTTCATTGTAAAAATTGAGGCAATTAACCTATCATTCCATTATTTTTTTGCTAATCTAATACTGGCAGAAATGCAAATCCCAGTATCTTAGACCAAACATTCTTCTCTGTAGCTTCCTACTCTAAAATTTAACTGTTGGCATAATTATCTTAGATCCTGGCAAGGCACTTTAGAGTATGTGGAAAAATAGGAGAAGTGTTAGGACCACGTTATTATGAATCAGAGTATGTGGGCCTGAATCTCAGATCTATTTCTTTCCTGGGTTACTGTCAGTAAGATGTTTCTATTCTCTGTCCCCCAATTTACTTCAAAGGGGGAGATCAGAGTAAATGGTCTCCAAAGTCCTCCACCGAGAATACAAGATGACTACTCACAACAATTGAATGGGCAATGCATCACCAACTAAGCAAGACAGAGGAACCTTAGACCTCATAATTTAACCGAAAATTGTGCTTTAAAATGTTCTGATCTTTTTATTTGCCTTTCTACATCTGGTCAACTGATATGCCCTAAGGTATCCTGGACTGTGTCACTCTGGTACTGGAGAGAGAGAGAGAGAGAGAGAGAGAGAGAGAGAGAGAGAGAGAGAGAGAGAGAGAGAGAGAGAGAGAGACATTTTATTCTTTTCATTAGACAGAGAGAAATAGATAGAGAAGACAGCCAATAGCTAATACATGCTAATGTCTGGAGAATTGAAATCCTCTACAGGTAATATACTCGATATGGATTCTAGGATTATGTCCTATTTCCAGATGTATTATACTTTCCCTGTTTCTGTCTATGTGACCTACAATAAAATCCAGTATACAGCCTTCGTTTTCCTAAATGTACATTCCAAATTCAGGTTTATTTCTTCATTTATCTGTATGTACATATCCTGTAATGCTTACCCTTTTCGGATTCCTATATTTCCAAATACGTATGTAACATTTCATCAGTTCTATTTCTTTTGAGTAAGGAATGCCAATTCATAGAGTGTCATCGCTAGTCATCCTGACTTGTCTTGCTCGTGGGCTCCATTAACTCTGGAGGAAGGAGTGAGGCTGAGGACTTTTCACAACTTTACCTTACTTGAATTCAATTTATTTGCAAGTCAAGCATCTCCCTCCTGATGTCATTTGGTCTACTTTGACAACTAAAAATGAACCAAAAAAGAGTATTCATAGAACCATGGTCAAATGTAGTTTTCAGTTCACTAAGTGTCTGAGATAACAAGGAAACAAATTTTATACTTTTCACCAGGACTCAAGTTGTTCTTGTTTATTACCTACACGTTGAACCCTGTATGTGCACTATATACAAGCACTATATATAAATACAGTGTATACATCAGCATAAGTGCACACGACTTTTTTCATGCCTACACATATCTGTAGCATAATATATAGAAAATAAATATGTATAAGCAACATATTTAGTATGCTGTCTATAGTGTTATGTGCATATATATGGATAAATATATAATACTATTTTTGTTACAGTTTTATATACATATGTACACATACATGAGTGCATAAAACAAATATTCGCACAAAATGTTTTCATATATAGATACACATCATTTGTAGATATGTCATCACATGTAGTTTTAAAATAGAATATATTAAACCTTTTATAGTCTATTCTGCATATGGTATATTACATATTAAGAATCTCTGTGCATATATGTGTGCATACAAAATTATCTTAGGTATATATGATTATACTGAGTTTATAATAGTAAATTCACCTATCTAGATACAGATTACTATCTGCAGTATGTTACATACATGTGTATATACACACATACCTGAACAGATATGTATATGCATAGAGAAGTGTATGTATATTTATATGTATATGTGTGTATATACACACATTGTACATGATAAATAACATACAAAATGCATAGTATACACAATATACTACATATAACGCATATGTAACACCTAGTGTTTATATGATTACACGCAAATGTGTTATTTATGCATGTGCTCATATTTAAGCATAGATACACATAATGCATGTGCACATTTATATATGCATTTAAATATGCATTCATTTTCATTCATATATATATGCATGTACATATCTACATCTATTTATTTCTCTGCATATTTGGGTAGGCTAGGTGATACAGTGGATAGAGCACTGAGCCTAGAGATGGGAAGTGATGACCTCAGACACCTATTAATTGTGTCCTGGGCAAGTCACTCCAACCCCATTTGCCTCATATTCTTATGTGAGAAATGCAACCACACTGGAGAAAGAAACATTAAACTACTCCAGTATCTTTGCCAAGAATCCCTGTGGAGATGTCAATGACATCACAAAGTCAGATACAACTGAATACTGGAACAACAATATGTATATAGCTCTGCGTATGTATGTATGTATATGTGTGTGTATACACGCATATACTCACATCAGTGCACACATATATGAAGTCACATGTATGTACACCCATATGGCTATGCTCCTAGAATCTATCTCTTCATACATACATATATGTTTGTGTGTATATACGCATATATAAATAAACACATATTTATTTCATTTATTTATTCAGTTGAATCAAATCTAACTCTCTGTGACCCCATTTGAGTTTTCCTGGCAGAGATATTGGATTACTCTACCATTCCTTCTCCAGCTCATTTTACAGATAGGGAAACCGAGGCAGACTGCATGAAGTGACTTGCCAAGGGTCATGCAACTAGTCTGTGATGTGGAGTTTGAACTCTGGAAGATGAGTCTTTCTGACTTCAGACTTGGCACTCTATCCTCTGGCCCACCTGACTGCCCCTAAATACACAAACCCTATGTGTTCCAAACTATTCATCAATATACATCCGTTAGGAATATGTACATATATGTGAATGTATGTACATACACATATACATATAGAAGTAAACATATACATTTATTTGCTTTAAAAAAAAAACAAACGAACATAAAATAGTGCAACAATCAAACTACTATGGTGATGAGATATGAAATTAAAAAAAAAAAAAACAAACCACCAGGTTCCTTATTTGACCTCAGCAAATTTATCACTATTTCTAACTCCATCGCTTTTTTTTCAATCTACAACGTTCTCTATTGCTAGATAAATGCATGCATATTTGTGGAGAGAGAGAGAGAGAGAGAGAGAGAGAGAGAGAGAGAGAGAGAGAGAGAGAGAGAGAGAGAGAGAGAGGAATTACATTCAAAACAAACTTATAGAACTATTTTGCCTATAATGTCAGAAATCGTTTTTTGCTTCAAAAATGAAATCTGTGATGTTACTTATTCTGACTACATCTTTACGACAAACAAATCTGGGAAGAGGAGTTGAAATGCTGAAGGAGTCAGATCATCCATATTCTGGTTCAAAATGAGAAAATTTACAATGGCCTAACAAATAGCGGGTGAAATGAACAGATCCAATAGGAAAAGCAGATTAATTAAGACTAGAATTTGAGTCAACAATAAAATATTAGGTATAATTTTAAAACTTGTATTTTGGTTTAAAAATGTAAAATACTTGTGATTTTTTGAGGTGTGATTAGGTAACAGGTCAGTTTAAGAAAATGAGATAGAGAAATATCTGAATAGCTTTTTTGTCTTCAAATTCATTGTCAATAGAGAAATATTATGGCAGCAAAAGCTATTAAAAGTTTTGACCGTAAAAAATCTACCATAGCATTCATAATTCGAGATTCAAGAAATTGGAATGACTAAAATATAGATGACTGGAGGGATGAATGACAGTTGTTTTCATGAATATGGACTTATACATTAGGGAGAGAGGGTTATAGATGGTTTAGCAGGACCCTAGAACTCATTATTGATAGAGAACGCGTTGGAATTACAGACAAACAACTTGAAGCTTGATATAAGGAAGAAATTTCATAACAAAAAGAGCTATTCAGAAAGGAAATGGATTACCTTGGTTTGCCCTTGACTATGGTAGTCCCCAGCAAAAAGGAACACAAAGTGTTTTAGTAAAATATTTGTGAATAAAGGAACTTTCATCATCATTGGATGTAGGAGGAGATATTTGTCCAGTATGAATCATAATAGACTCCAAAGCATCTTATAAATTTAATACTCCATGGCTTTGTATCATAAAAGTATAGGAAGTTATACTATCAACCATACTCACAGAGTCATTCAAACTTATTTCTTAATTTTTGTATGAAACATTGTCCCATTTTATGCTATGTTTTCTGAATTTAATGGACTGGAAAGAGATCCAGAATACACTTCTAGGAGGAAAACCTTTCCATTACTTCAGAATATTTTAAACGAGAGAAGGATCCAAGATGGCAGAGTATAAAGACTCACGTATGCTAGGTCCGAATCCACAGCACATAAATTTTCTGTAAAAAGAACTCCCCACAAATTCTGAAACAGTGCAAGCCACGCAGAAACACACTGGAAGAGATATTAGTTCCAGAGAGCCCTGAAAAAACGACCCCAGAGGTCCATCGCACACTGGACAGCGGAGCCCACCCCTGTGCTGCCCAGGGTGCACAGCCCCAGAGGAGCAAATCCGAGCAGGCTTCAGGGATGGAATCTCTGGCGGCCACGAAGGTCCCTCCACCCAAAGGCCCACAGGTCAGTGAGAGAGACTTCAGGGCCGGCAAAGAGAGGAGGGGGGTGTCTCCATGACTCAGGCCCCCTCGGGAGGCAGCGGCAGAGGCAGCAGTGGCCAGGAGCTTTCGGAGCAGGCAGGAGCTCAGGGCCATTACCAAAGGTCGCCGCATAAACACCCTGAGGGAACTGAGCCTGAGAGGCGGCCCTGCCCCCACCTGAGAACCTGATTTAATCTTACCCTGAAGAGCAACCCCGCCTGCCACTGAAAGCCCCGAGGCTGGGTAAAAGCATTTGAATCTCAGACCCCAAGTAATCGCAGGGCAGATCTGGGCGGGGGTGGAGAGGAATCTCAGAAGTCAAGTAACTGGCTGGGAAAATGCCAAGAAAAGGGAAGAAAAATAAGAGCGTAGAAAGCTACATTCTTGGGGAACAGATGTCCCCATCTTTCATTTCTGATGACGAGGAACACTGCTTACCATCAGGTAAAGATGTGGAGGTCAGGGCCACTGTATCCCAGACATCCGAGGTGGATGTTTGGTGGACTCAGGCCATGGAAGAGCTCAAAAAGGATTTTGAAAAGCAAGTTAGACAGGTTGAGGAAAAACTGGGAAGATAAATGAGAGAGATGCAAAAAAAGCATGAAAAATGGGTCAATACCCAGCTAAAGGAGACCCAAAAAAATGCTGAAGAAAACAACACCTTGAAGAATAGGCTCACTCAATTGGCAAAAGAGGTTCAAAAAGCCAATGAGGAGAAGAATTCTTTCAAAAGCAGAGTTAGCCAAATGGAAAAAGAGGTTCAAAAGCTCACTGAAGAGAATAGTTCCCTCAAAATTAGAATGGAAGAGATGGAAGGCTAACGAATTTCTCAGAAACCAAGAAACCACGCAACAAAACCAAAAGAATGAAAAAATGGAAGAAAATGTGAAATATCTCATTGGAAAAACAACTGACCTGGAAAACAGATCCAGGAGAGAAAATTTAAAAATTATGGAACTCCCTGAAAACCATGATCCATAAAAGAGCCTAGACATCATCTTTCATGGAATTATCAAGGAAAACTGCCCTGATGTTCTAGAACCAGAGGGCAAAATAAGTATTGAAGGAATCCGTCGATCACCGCCTGAAAGAGATCCAAAAAGGAAAACTACTAGGAAAGTTCTGGCCAAATTTCAGAATTCCCAGGTCAAGGAGAAAATATTTCAAGCAGCCAGAAAGAAACAATTCCAGTATTGTGGAATTACAATCAGGATAACACAAGATCTAGCAGCTTCTACATTAAGGGATCCAAGGGCATGGAATAGGATATTCCAGAAGTCAAAAGAACTAGGACTAAAAGCAAGAATCACCTGCCCAGCAAAACTGAGTATAATATTTCAGGGGAAAATATGCTCTTTCAATGAAACAGAGGACTTTCAAGCATTCTGGATGAAAAGACCCGAGCTGGAAAGAAAATTTGACTTTCAAGTACAAGAAGGAGGAGAAGCATGAAAAAGTAAATAGCGAAGAGAAGTCATAAGGGACATACCAAAGGTGAACTGTTTACATTCCTACATGGAAAGACAATATTTGTAACTCTTAAAACTTTTCAGTATCTGGGTAATTGGTGGGACCACACACACACATAAACACACGCACATGCACACACATGTACACGTGTGCGTGCACACACACATACACACATGCGCACACACAGAGACAGAGAACATAGAGTGAATTGAATAGGATGGGACCATATCTTAAAAGAAGTTAAGGTAAAGGGTGAGAGAGAAATGTAGTGGGAGGAGAGAGGGTGAAATGGGATGGAGTCAATTATATCTCATTCAAGAGGCAAGCAGGAGGCATTTTAGTGGAGGGCAAAAGAGGAGAGATGAGAAAAAAACATGAAGTTAACCCTCATCACATTCGACAAAAGGAAGGAGTAAAATACACACTCATTTTGGTGTGAAAACCTATCTTACAATACAGGAAAGTGGCGGAGAAGGAGATAAGGAGGGAGTGGGGGATGATGGAAGGGAGGGCAATGGGAGGAGGGAGCAATTTGAAGTCAAAACTCTTGGAGAGGGACAGGATCAAAAGACAGATTAGAAACAATGGAGGAGCAGGATAGAATTGAGGGAAATACAGTTAGTCTTACACAACATGGCTATTATTGAAGTCATTTGCAAAACTGCACAGATATGGTCCACACTGAATTGCCTACCTTCCGAAAGGGAATGGGTGGGGAGGGAGGGATGGGGAGAATTTGGAACTCAAAGTTTTATGAACAACTGTTGAGTATTGTTCTTGCTACTAGGAAATAAGAAATACAGTTAATGGGGAATAGAAAATCATCTGGCCCTAGAGGACAAAAGAGAAGATGGGTACAAGAGAAGGGAGTGATGATAGAAGAGAGGGCAGATTGGTAATAGGGAAAATTAGAATGCTCGGTGTATTGGGGTGGGGGGAGTGGATAAATGGGGAGACGATTTGGACCCCAAAATGTTGTGAAAATGAATGTAAAAAGTTAAATAAATAAATTTATATTAAGATTAAAAAAACAGAATATTTTTAACGATGTGGAAAGAGAACATTTTAAAATAAAGCGACTTCCTCTAAAAGACCATAATTAGGGTAATAAAACAACTTACTGACATTATGGTGAAGGTATTTGAAATTTTATAAGGTTCTTTGGTCCTTGATTTACTCTTATAAGCAAATATATCTTTCTATTTATGTTTTACTTTCTGTTCTTTTAACAAATTTCTCTATCGTCCTTTGTCTCAACCTACATATGTGGCTGCATCTTTCTCTCTCTCTCTCTCTCTCTCTCTCTTTCTCTCTCTCTCTCTCTCTCTCTCTCTCTCTCTCTCTTTCTCTCTCTCTCTCTTTTTCTCTCTCTCACTCACTCACTCTCTCTCTCACTCTTTCTCTATCCCAGCACTTAAATTAACCTTTTTAAATGGGTAAGTTCACATGATATTGGGAAAGTAGAAAAAATCATAAATTAAAGTGTCTTTTGGTATATTCCATCTTCATCTCTTTCACAGTCTATCAAAAGAAAATGGAAACTTGAGGCAGTTGGCATGTATTTTCAAATAGCGTCTCTGTATTTGTTCTCACTTATGGACATTTTACCTGCAATGGAAAAAAACAAGTAGACATGCATTTTTGTAGGAACTCTGCAATGAAATGAAAGAAAAGTTTTTATATTTTGCTCATGGCTCTATGACTTAATTTACTTTAGGACATAGTTTTCTTTGTTTAATAAAAAATTATTTATTTAACTTTTTACATTCGTTTTCACAAAATTTTAGGTTCCAAATTTTCTCCCCTTTTCTCCCCTCCCCCCACCCCAATACACCGAGCAATCTAATTTTGCCTACCTCCATTCTGCCCTCTCTTCTGTCTTCCCTCCCTTCTCTTGTCCCCATCTTCTCTTTTGTCCTGTAGGGCCAGATGACATTCTATTCCTCATTAACTGTATTTCTTATTTCCTAGTAGCAAAAACAATACTAAACAGTTGTTCCTAAAACTTGAATTCCAAATTCTCCCCATCCCTCCCTCCCTACCCATTCCCTTTCGGAAGGCAGGCAATTCAATATAGGTCCCATCTGTGTAGTTTTGCAAATGACTTCCATAATAGTCGTGTTGTGTAAGACTAACTGAATTACCCGCCATCCTATCCTGCCCCTCATTGGTTCTATTCTGTCTTTTGATCCTGTCCCTCCCCGAGTGTTGACTTCAAATTGTTCCCTCATCCCATTGCCCTCCCTTCCATTATCCCCCCCTTGCTTATCTCCTTCTCCCCCACTTTCCTGTACTGTAAGATAGGTTTTCATACCAAAATGAGTGTGCATTTTATTCCTTCCTTAATCAAATGTGATGAAGGTAAACTTCTTGTTTTGTTTTTTTTTTTTCTCAGCTCTCTTCTTTTTTCCCTCCACTAAAAAGTCCCTTGCTTGCCTCTTAAATGACATATAATTTACCCCATTTCATTTCACCCTCTTTCCTCCCCCAACCTTTCTCTCTCACCATTTACCTTAATTTATTTTAAGATATGGTCCCATCCTATTCAATTCACTCTGTGCTCTCTGTCTCTGTATGTGCGTGCATGTGTGTGTGCATGCACGTGTGTACATGTGTGTGTATGTGTGTGTGTGTGGTCTCACCACCTACCCAGATACTGAGAAGTGTAAAGAGTTACAAATATTTTCTTTCCATGTAGGAATGTAAACAGTTCACTTTTGGTAAGTCCCTTATGACTTCTCTTCGCTGTTTACTTTTTCATGCTTCTACTCATTCTTGTGTTTGAAAGTCTAATTTTCTTTCCAACTCTGGTCTTTTCATCAAGAATGCTTTAAAGTCCTCTGTTTCATTGAAAGAGCATATTTTCCCCTGAAATATTATACTCAGTTTTGCTGGGTAGGTGATTCTTGGTTTCAGTCCTAGTTCCTTTGACTTCTGGAATATCCTATTCCATGCCCTTCGATCGCTTAATGTAGAAACTGCTAGATCTTGAGTTATCCTGATTTTATTTCCACAGTACTGGGATTGTTTCTTTCTAGCTGCTTGCAAGATTTTCTCCTTGACCTGGGAGTTCTGGAATTTGGCTACAATGTTCCTAGGAGTTTCTCTTTTTGGTTCTCTTTCAGGTGGTGATCGATGGATTCTTTCAATACTTATTTTGCCCTCTGGTTGTAGAACGTCAAGGTAGTTTTCCTCGATACTTCCATGGAAGATGATGTCTAGGCTCTTTTTTTGTTCATGACTTTCAGGTAGTCCCATAATTTTTAAATTGTCTCTCCTGGATCTATTTTCCATGTCAGTTGCTTTTCCCATGAGATGTTTCACATTCTCTTCCATTTTTTCATTCTTTTGGTTTTGTTTGGTGATTTCTTGGTTTCTCAGAAAGGCATTAGACTCCATCTGTTCCATTGTAATTTTGAGAGAACTATTCTCTTCAGTGAGCTTTTGAACCTCTTTTTCCATTTAGCTAATTCTACTTTTGAAAGCATTCTTCTCTGCATTGGCTTTTTGAACCTCTTTTGCCAATTGAGTGAGCCTATTCTTCAAGGTGTTGTTTTCTTCAGCACTTTTTAGGTCTCCTTTACCATGGTATTGACCCGTTTTTCATATTTTTCTTGCATCTCTCTCATTTCTCTTCCCAGTTTTTCCTCCACCTGTCTAACTTCCTTTTCAAAATCCTTTTTGATGTCTTCCAAGGCTTGAGCCCACCGGATATTCCCCTGGGATGTCTGGGCTGCAGAGGACCCGCCCTCCACCTCTTTCCCTGATGGTAAGCATTATTCCTCGTCATCAGAATTGAAAGGCGGGAACATTTGCACCTGCTCCAAAAAGCTCTCTATAGTCTTATTTTTCTTCCCTTTTCTTGGCATTTTCCCAGCCAGTTACTTGACTTCTGAGATTCCTCTCCACTCCCGCCTAGATCCGACTAACTAGTGCTTGGGGTCTGAGATTCAAATGGGCTTTCTGTGGCAGGCACGGCTGCTATTCAGTATGAGCTTAAGTTCTGGTGCTGTGGTGGGGGCAGGGCCGTCTCCCAGGCTCAGCTCCTTCAGGGGGTTTATGCAGAGACCTGAGCTTCTGCCTTTCTGCTCAGGGAGTCCCGGGCCGCCGCCGCTGCCTCTGCTGCTGCCCCTGCCTCTTCCTCCACTGCTTCCTCCCGAGGGGGCCCGAGTCGCGGAGATGCCCTGCTCCCCTCTCGGCCACCCCAGACGTCTCTCTCACTGACCTGTAGTATCTGTGGGTGGAGGGACCTTCCCGGCCGCCAGAGATTCTGTCCCTGAAGCCTGCTCGGATCTGCTCCTCTGGGGCTACGTGTCCAGGGTAGCGCTGGGGTGGGGTCTGCTTTCCAGGGTGCGACGGACCCTGGGGACCGCTCTCCAGGGCTCTCTGGAACGGAAATCTCTTCCACTGTGTTTCTGCACACCCTGCAGTGATCCAGAACTTGTTGGGAGCTCTTCTTACATTAAATCCATGGGCTGTGGGTTCGCAGTTAGCATACATGAGTCTTTCTACTCCACCATCTTGACTCCACCCTAGGGCATGGTTTTCTCAGTACAGCAATGACATCCTTATTTCTCAGGCTGTATATAAGGGGGTTGAAAATTGGGGTCACAGTAGTGTAGAAAAGAGCAAGTACTTTATCTGAGCCTGCTGAGTGACTGGATTTTGGCTTCAAATACACAATACTTCCAGACTCATAGAATAAACCCACAACCATGAGGTGGGAGGAGCATGTAGAAAAGGCTTTTGATCTCCCTAAGGTCGAAGGCATCCTCAGGATGGTGGCAATGATTTTCACATAGGATGTGAGTATCAAGAGAAAGGGAATTATGAGAAATTAAAATGCGGCAACGTGCACAGAGACCTCTCTTTTATACGTGTCCCCACAGGCCAAATCCAGTAACGGTGGAGTATCACAGAAAATATGATTTAGTTTGTTAGGACCACAAAAGTTCAGAGAGAAAATCTGATATGTCTGCACTATCAGTACTGGGACCCCAATCATCCAGGAAGCCACAAGTATTTTAATATACACTTTGTGCCTCATTATGAGAGAGTAGTAGAAAGGCTTACAGATGGGCACATAACGGTCATAAGCCATCACAGTCAGTAGCAAGCACTCTGCTGCTCCCATAATATGCAGAAAACAAGTTTGTACAGCACAGGATATGAATGAAATAGTTCTCTTCTGAATCCAGAGATCTGCCAGCATTCTAGGGAGAGTGACAGAAGTGTAACAGATTTCCAAGAAGAAAAAGTTCCCAAGGAAAAATACATTGGTATTTGGAGAGCTGGATCAACCTTGGCGATGATAATGAGGAGCCCATTTCCTATCAGTATACTTATACAGATGTTTAAGAAAATTGCAAAGAAAAAACCTTGGAGTTTGGGAAGATCAGAAAATCCAAGAAGAATGAATTCCACCACAGTTGTGAGATTGTCCCTTGTTCTTTCTTCTGCCTGAAGAAAAAATGAATTGAGTACCAGCCAATCACTTTCTTTCTATGGTCTCAGTTTCCCTTTCAGCAAAGAAGAGAATATTAGATATTATGTCCAGAAATATTCCTCCCATGTTTAACATTTCACATTTTAATTTCCCTCCCCTACATTTTTTAACATATCTTTCAAAATATTCTTTTGGCAAAAAAAGCCAAAATCATTCAGTAATTGATTATGAAGTGCTTCCTATCTTCCAAGAGCCATGCTCCAGTGTTACAATATTATTCTTGGATATATTGATTGAACTACGTAACCAGGTGAAGACTTCTAGTGAAACTATAAAATCATCATTAATCTCAGTGGCAACTGAGGAACAACCTAATTTAACACCGTACCTAATATACCTTTTTTTCCTACGATGAAAATTATAAAATGAAATGAATATACAAAGCAGCATCAGTGTCATCAATATTAATATCATTATCATCATTGGGTGATTCTCAGAAGAAACCATTCTCCTCAAGTCACTGTCATATTATTATTATTCTACAATAAGATATTATTCTCTCCCTATAGAAACTGGATATTTGAGAGAGGGCTTTTATGGAAATATTGAATATATTGGGTTTGTTTCAATGTTTTACCTTCTTAGGGAGAATATCTAAAAGTAACACATTGAAATTTTTGCAAATTTTTTATTAATTGTAAGTAAATTCTACATTTTGCAAGTCCCTTATTTACTATTTTACTGACCACATCTATTATTACAGACTAATTAATTAGAAATTACTGAAAATGAAACCATTCCATTTCTTGGAAAAAGAAACTTTGGTTACAATATGTTGAATACATGCTCCTGTAAAACCACGTCCCACATTTTCCCCACAAAATAAAGTTTACTTACCAACATCTAGTATACAACTTCCATCCTCTTCTCTACTTTCAAAATAGAGATTACATGTGTTTTTCCTAAGTATTTTATTATCCCTGATGTCAACAAGATCCTTAGAAGTAGTGTATAAGAGTACTTACTAATCACATAAGGCAATACCTGTTGCAAGTTGGGAAATCTATTCAACTGTGCATTTTAACTCATCATTACCTCTAAGATATTCAGTTTCTATGCCCCTATTTATTTTTAGTTTCAATGATCTGTTGGCAATTTCTCTGCCTTTTTCAGTGTTAAATTTTCATAGCGTAGAATTTGAGAAAGAACATTTGAAAAGGTCAGACATATTTCCACTTTCTATTTTCAGAAAACTTCACTAAGAATTAATATATAATAGTTTAATGAAGGTTTGATAAATTTATGTCACCATAATTTATGTCACCACAAGAAACAGATGTATTTCCCATTTTACAATAAGAATCTTGCAATCCTCTCATCATCTTCTTACTTGCCAAGAAATTAAAATACTTCATTATCGTTGCCTAAGCATAAAACTTGCTTTGGAGTGACTGGTATTAATGTAAGTAAAGTCTAAGTAATTCAATATAATACAAAATGTAATACCTTTATTAATAGATGAGGTGTAGATATTTTCAATATTTACATACTGTGTAAGAATTTAAACAGTATTTAAAAGTAGGTTCAGTGTCCACAAGTCTGCACTCCTATTAGTAAAACATTTAATATCCCTTCATAGGTAATGATAAAAAAGCATAGAACACAGAATGCATATTCTTAATCATAAATTTTAAAACTACATAAAGAAAATTAGTGCGATAATTTTTTTTAAATACCCATTGGGTGAAAACTATGTACTATATTTCTTATAAAAGTCTGATTTTAAACCCAGATGTTTACATAAGGTTGACAAAATATATATTCCTCAATAGTTATAATGACAAATAACAAAATTATTATAAATTATCAGTAACCACTTAAATAAATCATTAATATTAAAAAATAAAGACGAATAAATTTCTAACCAACTAATAGTCTTCAAATTGTTGAAGTTGAAAAGGTTTAAAAATAATCAATCATACAGCTTCAATGAGATAATATGAACAATAATACCTACTGGTGGAGCAATTTCTTGATCTAAGTATTCTAGAAAAAAATTTAGAATTGTGGAAGTTATGCCACTAAACCCTTACACACTTTGCCTCAGTAATGTGATTACTGTAGAATGTACTGAAAGGAGATCAGAAACAGAAAAAAGATGTCATATATTCAAAAAATATTAATGATAAAAATAGCTGTAAAAGAAAGAAAATGTTAAAAGAAAATGAATAATCATCAGGGAAGAATTAAAAATATTTTTGGTATTGAATTTTGACTACGTATTATAAGAATAACAGAATATGAGCAACTAATAAGCTTTGGGAAGAGTTTTCTTAAAGAAATGAGACATAGCAAAGGAAACAAAAATAGAACAGGAACATGCACGATGTCTACCATATTGTAATAGGGGAAAAGTAGCAGGAAATGGACTCAGATTAATTAGACTCACAAATCTTTGTCCTAGAGAAGAGATGATTAAATCCTACTTTTTTCCTACTGCCCAGCGTATGTTGAGGTGAATTCAGGTAATATTTCATTAGTTATTATGTTTGGTTGTACTGAGACTTGCTTTTGCTTAACTTTATTTTCTTTGTAAAAGGGGAATTAAGTGGGTGGAGAGTTCTGGGGAATGACTGTGATTTGAAAGATAGAAGGTAAAACTAATTGGAAGCACTTATAAAGCAAACTACATAGATTTCTTTTTTTAACCACCGCAGTGGATATTGGTGAAGTCCACATAATCACACACACATACACTTCTTGTTTGGCAGAAGGGACCACAGCTGTACTGCAAACAGAATCTCTTGGTCCCTGTGTAATCTCTTTCCTGAATCTCTCTCTCTGAGTCTGTCCATCACATTAAATACATATTTGTGTATGTGTGTGTGTATTGTATATGTATGTGTATGTGTGTTTTTTATATATCATGAAAGTCTTTGCTAATGATCCCCTTCAGATAAAAGAAACTAAAGGTGAGATAGGAAAAAACCTCAAACTTACCTTTCTTATATAGAATTCAATATTATTTAATGTCTTAATTCTTGTATAAATAAAATAATAGTCATATAATCACTTAAATCGATAAACTACCTTAATATTTTCAAAACTTCATATACATTATTGTACCAGTTTTATAATGTAGGTACCACAGGTATACAGATTTTACAGATAAGGGGACCCATACTTAACCTGAATGACTTTGCTCCAAATTCCACAGGCGTTAGCTGTCAAATTTATATTTGAATGCAAGGTTCACATGACTACAAATTCAATATTCTTTCTATCTCCCCATGATTCCTCTCCTTTATGCATTGCAACACACAAAAAGGACTAAAAAATTCTGTGAACATGACAAAACTGACTGTAAAACTAAATTTTATGTGAAATGACTGAGCACTCTTCTTTAGAAGAAATGATTCCTGCCCTTTATGACTCTCTGGGGATACCTTCTCTCCCATGTCATAGTGCATTTTTCATGAGATAAAAGGTCTTGTGGCTCAAAGTTCAATCATCTAAACAATACTTAATGAGCCACGGTTGCGTAGTGGAAAAATCCTGAGCCTTGAGTCAAGGGACTATATTGAGGCATTAGATATGAAGAAACCTTAAATTTTCCTTATTAAATTCTCCTTAAATTCTCTTTATTGCAAGGCCACATTTCTCTTCATATAATTTTTCTCATCTGTAAAATGGGGAAAATGTTATTTTTCATTCTTTACTTCATAATGTTAGAGTAAGAAAAGTAATTGGAAATAGTGCCATTTTTAACCATTTTAATCGTAATTGAAGAAATTTATCACTTATTCTCCTCAATTTTTCAATTCAAATGTTTAGGAAAATGCTGCTTCTAGTATCTTGGACCAAACAGTCTCCTCTGCAGTATCACATAGCTAAAGGAAACATTTGGCAGAGTTCTCCTAGATCTCGTGAGGGTATGCTAGTGCACATAGTGGAGTAAAATGCACTGCCAATAGAGTGCCAAAGGAAGTTCCAGCAGTACATGATTATGAATCAGAGGATATGGGTTTGAATTTACCTATAGTATTTCAAGGAGAAAATAAAATTAGAGTATTTCAAAATACAATCAGGATAACACACGGTCTAGCATCCTCCACACTAAGAGATAGCAGGGCTTGGGATATGACATTCAGGAGGTCAAAGGAGCCGGGATCAAAACCAAGACTCACCTACCGATCAAAACAATATAATATTTCTGGGGAAATAGTCAGTGAAATAGAGGACTTTCAAGCATTAATGTTGAAATGACCAGAGTTGAACAGAAAAAATGACTTGCAAAGACAAGAATAAAGAGAGACATGAAAAGGTACATGACAAAGAGAAATCATAAGGCACTTCCTAAAGTTGAAATGTTTACATTCCTACATGCAAATATCATATTTGTAGCTCTTGAGACTTTTCTCTGTATTCGGGTAGTTGGAGGCATTATGTACATGTAAACCAAGGGCACAGGGCAAGTTGAATAGGTAGGGAAAATATCTAAAAGAATAAAATTAAAGATAGAGATAGGAATATATTGGGAGGAGAAAGCGAGAAATGGAATGGGACAAATTATTACACATATAAGAGGGAAGAAAAAGCTTTTGCAATGGAGGGTAAGAGGTGGGAGGTGAGAGTGAAAGAGTGAACCTTACTGTCATGGAATTGTGCTTAAAGAGGGATTAACGTGCACACTCAATTTGGAATGAAAATCTTTCTAACACTATAGGAAA